>CM040986.1:24555016-24585069 GCA_022985145.1 Pangasius djambal | reverse complement strand
GAACGGTCACACACACAGTGTGGAGATAAACATAAAGTACAGGGGACTCCGGCAGGACTAACTATTACAGCATAACTAAAAGGAGAACCAGAGGGAGACAAAGACGTGAGAGATCCCTGGTGTGCAAAGCTCACAGTCACTCTCACCGCCAACAAACCTGAGTGACCAGTGAGAGTGAGGAAGACAGCATCCAAGCACATCCTCCTCTTACTAAAAACAGTCTTGAGGTGGTGGTACTGGGGAGCAGGGTCAGGGTCTCTCTGGCCCAAGCACGTAGTCTGGCACAACGCACCCCAACTGAGAATTGCCCCCATGGACCAGTCGACGTGTGGGTTGTGCTGGAGGAGCCAGGGGTACCCAAGGATGATGGGAATCTTGGGAGACTTGATAAGATAAAAACATATTTCCTCCTGGTGCTGGCCGATGGCCAGCCAAAGGGAAGAGGTAAGATGGGTTATTTTGCCAGGGGCTAGCAGCCTACCATCCAACGCTGTGGCAGTCATGGGAGCAGGAAGAGAGTTCCTGGGGATCTGGAGTCTCTGGGCTAGGGAAATGTCCATAAAGTTCCCAGCAGCGCCGAAGTCAATTAAGGCCTGGAGTAGATGTTGCTGGTGACTCCAGGTGA
This sequence comes from Pangasius djambal, assembly GCA_022985145.1. Classification (NCBI taxonomy): domain Eukaryota; kingdom Metazoa; phylum Chordata; class Actinopteri; order Siluriformes; family Pangasiidae; genus Pangasius; species Pangasius djambal. The sequence continues at coordinate 24,584,444 of CM040986.1, read as the reverse complement.
GAGTGATGGGAAGGACCAGCCCGGAGTCAGAGGGAGCACCAGTGCGAGTTACTCCCGTGACAGTCCTGCCTCACCTGTACGGGGCTGGGTGTTTTCCCGAGAGTTCAGGGCAAGAGGTACGGAAATGGCTAGACCGACCACAGTATAAGCAACAATGTTCCCGCATGCTAGAGGCGGGCCCTGCCCAACTGCTTCGGTTCTGAGGGGTCTTGGGGATCAGAGCGCCCCTGAACTGCAATAGGGCTGGTCGGCTGGGTGAGAGCATGGGAACGGCTCTAGTCTCTCTCTCTCTCCGGCGATTATCTAACCGGACAGCCTGGTCAATGAGGGCCTCAAGGTCCTGGGCAGGCTCTCTAGTAGCCAGGTTGTCCTTGATTGCCTCGGTTAGCCCATTCAAGAAGCAGACCGTCGTTCCAGCCACTGCCGGCGGCTACGGTCCGGAACTTGATGGCATATTCGGCAGTACTGTCATTGCCTTGCCGGAGGCTTGCCGGCTGCTTAAACACTCACTTGAATTCTTCTACAAACCTAAAGTAGCGAGCATAGAACGGAGCTTGCGCCTTCCAGACAGCTGTCGCCCATGAGAGAGCCTTTCCAGAGAGAAGGGTAATCACATAGGCAATCTTGGCCTGGTCAGATGGGAAGGATGAGGGCTGCAGCTCAAACAGAAGGGAACACTGTGTCAGAAACCCGTCACAAGCACTAGGGTCACCTGAGAAGCGCTGCGGGGGAGCTAACCGAGGTTTGGCCACTGGAGTGGGGGCTCGAGATTCAGGAAGGGGCACGGAGGCTGCCCTAGGTGCCAAAGCTGATGCAGCAGGAAGCCGCTTAGAGATCTGGTGGATTGCAGCTGGAGTTGGGCCATCAGGGTTGTATGGAGGACTCATGCTGGGCCACAGTGGCAAGGAGCTCCTGAGTTTTCGGCGTTTCTGGGTTCATTGTGGCTCGAGAAAAAACACAGAAGATATTAGACTCAAGAGGAGCAACGAGGGAGATAACAGGGGCAATAACCAAGCAGGGAACGAAGGCAAAAGGGACGGCTTAAATACACTAAACGGGAACGAGACACAGGTGAAAGCAATGAAACCAATTACAACAAGGAAGAACTAAGGCTGGGCGACATCTAGTGGGGAAAAAAAACATAACACAACAAAAAACAGAAAAAAGGGCCAAAACTCTGACAAATTGCAGGTAGTTGCTAGGGTGTTGCTAAGTGGTTGCTACCATAGTCATTGCTATGATATCCCTGGTGGTTGCTAGGGTTTTACTAGGCAGTTGCTATGGAATACAAAGTGGTTGCTGTTGTGTTCATAGGTGGTTGGTATTGCATAATATGGAATAACTGACATTTCAGACACAATATGAGCAAACATTTTGTTTATTTTTACTCCATCAATGAAAATAGTTCCCAAGAAGATACGCAACCACTGGACAGGACATTGCGTGTTGCCATGGTAATGCACAGACTGACTGGCAGCCTGTACTAAGTGTAGTAATGGTTTAAATGTAACAAACTATTGCACTAAAAGAAGCTGAGGTTGTGGCTTCTTTTTATCCTGCAGTCGTTCAGAAGATCCTATTCCAACATTAAATAAGAAGTAAATAAATGTTTTTCTGCTTTTTGTTGTTTAAGGTATTCAGTCCACTTAATAATCCACTAGGTTTACTTCAGCACTGGTATTTATACAGATGTAGAGCATGAAAACGCTTCTTTCACCTCAAAAAACATTTCACAAGAGGTTCCAAAAGTCTGTGTGCTTTAACATAGTGAACAGGAAGTTAACAACCTGCTGACTCAGAGTAATTAGACTAATTAGTTGACCCCCCCCCCCGAATTTCCCTGAAGCGGGTCATATTATGTAGCTTTCTCTTTCTCAGCTCTTTAGTTCCTCAAAAAGTAGCAACATTGTGAAAATGACGTTAAATGCACAGAGAGAAAGAGAAACTATGACTCCAAATTTTCACAGTCCATCACTATGTATTACATTATTTACATGAGCTATGTTGCCAGGTATTTCATTTACACTATATGGACAAAAGTACTGGGACACCTGACCATTACACTCATATGTGCTTGTTGAACATCCCATTCCAGATTTAGTCCCACTTTGTTGTTATAATGAGCTCCACTCTTCTGGGAAGCTTTCCACTAGATGTTGGAGCGTGGCTGTGGGGATTTGTGTTCATTCAGCTACAAGAGCATTAGTGAGATCAGGCGCTGATGTTGGGGTGTCGAGGAGGTCTGGGGTGCAGTCGGTGTTCCAGTTCATCCCAAAGGTGTTCAGTGGGGTTGAGGTCAGAGCTCTGTGCAGGACACTCGAGTTCTTCCACTCCAACCTTAACACACCATGTCTTCATGGAGCTCGCTTTGTGCACAGGGGGACTGTCATGCTGGAACGGATTTGGACTACACCTCTTAGTTCCAGCGACAGGAAATTGTAATTCTACAGCATACAAAGACACACCATACAATTGTGTGCTTCAAACTTTGTGCCAACAGTTTGGGGAAGAACCACATATGGGTGTGATGGTCAGGTGTCCACAAACTTTTGAACATATACTGTATTATATGACAATTGTTATTAAACACACTAAACGACAGTAAAGGAAAAAAGCTATACAGTAACTTTGGCAAGCATTTTGCTAAACTAGAAATCAAACTCATAAAAACATACTAAAGACCAACACTGAGGCTTTTGCGAATTGTTTTTAGCTGCGGGTCTGACTCGCATCAAACACAGCCTTTAAGATTATGTTTTGTGGGACTCATGCACTGATGGTCTAACTGACCAAAAAACACTGTGTTTTTGTAACTTTGTCATATTACAATACATGTGGCTTTTGTGATTCTGTATTTTATTTCATTTTAAACATGCGCACCTAGGGTTGTATTCAGAGTCAGAGTCTTAAGTCCAAAGGTACTCGTCTTCAGGTCAGGTTATGCAGCTGCTTAAGTTTTGCTTTTGGTTTTTAGGTTGAGGGATTGTGAAGGATAAGAGATGCTTCCACACACACAGACACACATGATTGGTTAGTGTCACTGTGATTAACCTGTGAGAGAGGAACACTGTCACTGTCTGAGTAACACTCACCCACCCAGAGAACATGACCAATTCACTCATGCCTGTGGCATCATCAGGACCAAACTCTTTTCTCTTGTGCCACTCCGGAGTCCCTAAGCTCCCCAAGGTCAGAATTGTGTGTAACTGATACATGCCTCTATTTTACTCAAATTCTGCTCCATGCACAGTCATGGGAAAAAGAAAGTACACCCTCCATCAATTCTATGTTTTTGTGCACTTTACTCTAGATGTGGGCCTTAACTAGTGAATTAGTTCACCATATGGTATTGCATTATATTAGCTACCACCACAAAAAGTAAATGAAGTTGGCCTTGTCAGTTTCCAGGCCAAAACACAAATGGATATTTTAAAAGCCTCATCTCTGAGTGCATTCAGCTGCCCTGTAATGTAGCATTAGCAGCAGTGTGAAAAGCTACAGTGAAAAGATTAAACTCATCACCTTACACTCTCTCAGACTGATATTTACTGTAAATGAGAAAAAAAGCAGTGGAAGGGAATATTCTGAGGACGGGGAATACCTCAAACGACTACGACAAAAAAGAGGATGCTGACTTAATGTGAAACTGGATTCCTAAGTTGAAGTGAAACGACACCAGTTATGGAGATAATGACGAGTAGAATGATGGGTGTAAAGTAGGTGATCTGAGCTTAACGTACAGGATTTGTTTTAGATGAGAGTTGGGGTTAAACGCTGAAGAGAAACTTTAATAGCTTCTCATCTCTCTTTGATTTTTTAGGAAGACTTGATAACATTTTCTTCTTCTTTCTTCATCATCTAATTGTGAGTATGATGGTCTTTCCTGTAATACATATTGTGCTTTTATACTATTTCTGCTTTTGGATATTATTCACTGTTCTTTTTTATTAGGCTTCATTAAGAAAATATAAAAATGTTTTTATTACCAACACCATATTATTCTTGTCAATTTTGCTTATGAAAATACTCATTATCATGGAGTTTTACATTTCTTCAACAATAACGACAAAAGAAAAAAAAAACCAAAATGATCAAAATTATTTGCGTTCTTCAGTTTATTGGTAAAAATCACAACAAACAAAATTAAGGTTGTAATGAAACAACATGCTAATGTAATAATAGTGTACCCAATATACTTTTTTAAAAAATTCTATATTTGCATTTCTTATATTTAGCATAGGCTCATTCTGCCTTTCTTTTTCTTTGTGTATTTTTCCAGCCAGTGTTTTTACCTGAAGATGTCACATAAGAGAGGTAAGCTCACAATAAAAAAAATGTCTCACATCTAATGCCACTTTACAAAGTATTGAACACAAAATAAGGCGAATAAACACACATCCAATTAAAAGAAAAAGAAGAAATAATGTTTACATTCAAAATTCTACATTGGTGAAAAATTGCACTCAATAATTTTGTTTAATATTCTGAAACATTGTACTTTTTCCAGAATAATCTTAATTTAGTTGTATTACATGTAGAATTGTGTACTATTTGAAGTATGATGTTATCTAAAACACTTCATCATTCTAACCACATCATCTCTGTCAAACAAAGAGCCATATCCCATAGCCATATGAACAGAAGCTCTTTAATTTGAAAATCACTAATTAACTAAGTTAAAAAGCTTCTAGTGTAAGTCAGTTTGTTTAATTCATAATCTTTAAAGAACTCTGACATTTTTAAAACATATTCCAGCCCCTGACGCACTGGGAATCTTAGAAATGATCGATAACATCGACAGACCAGCAGACGCGTATGCTGATGGAATGTATGCAGATGGGGACGCATACGCATGTGGACTTGAAAACGAACCAGGGAAGCGTATTCCTAAAGCTGGAGCCGTAGCCGAGGCTGGTGTAGGACGAGCTGGAGCATCATGGAGCATCTTTTCCGTTGGAGCTAGAGGTCCAAATGCTTCTCTAGAGGCTGAAGCTAACATGTTGCTGGAAGCAGGAGCCATGGCTCGAGCTCAGATAGGAAGTGTCTCAGCTGCAGCTGGTCCAGTTAAAGTGAAGCTGGGCCTGGGGATTGATACTGGTGTCAAAATTAGCCCCACTAAAGTAAAGCTAAAGTTTCTTGGCACTGGGGTGACAGTCGGAAGCACAATGGGAATTTCTCTTTTTGGAAGTGAATTGAAATTTAAATTGTGGTGAACATAATTAAAACGAAATGTTGTTCTTTTTAATCTAATTAATCTGATAAGGTTTCTTCAGGTCATGTGTTATAGAACTTACTCTAACTCTCATGTTTAGTGTGTTAATGTGTTGCAGTTCGGTAGACTGTGATGTGTGTTAGAGTGTGTGAGTGTGAGACAGAGTAGTTCATATAAAGTAATTAAAATATTGAAAAAAAAACAACACTTTTAATTTCCATCCTGAAACAGAAAAATAAAAACATAAATCTTTAAAAATGCATTTATTTTCTATTTTGTTTGTACTTATTTTCAATGTTACTAACAAATATAAATAATAAATTAATAAAATGTATAAAATAAAAAAAAAAAGGTTTGTAAGATATCTGTTCTTTTCCTGAAACTCTCATCTCTTTTGCTTCTGTTCTTTTTAGAGGAGAGGAGTATTTATATATATATATATTACTTTTTAAATTATGGGTCACATTTGACCATACAACAAACAAGTTTAATTTTTTTTTTGTGAGGTAAAAAACAGTGGTTTGTCAGTTTTTATGTCATAAAATACTCTGTAGCATGAGACTTCAGCATTTAGGAATTATTGTAAAATGCCATTAAAGCGCAGTTTGGCTTTCTGTAATGTGGGATTTTTAACAGCACTTAAAACACACATTGATAAATGCTCACACAAATGTATAATCTAAAAGAGACACTTGTTTATTGACTGATCTGGTCTGACCTGATTCATCTTTGATTGTATGGATAATGTTTAAATTCACTGGCTGTCAAAAACAGTTGAGAGTTGGAGCTCTTTCTCATTGTAAAAAATGCAACATTACAGATATTAAAGCTGTGCTGTCAACAGTGTTTTTAATAATTCCACAACAGTAAAACATGCTTGGTTTTGATGAAATGTGATCCTTTTCGCATTCTGCACTAATCAGTAAATGACTAAGTGGCATTTATATCAGTAGAGTAAATGAGATACACTTGTATGTGATGAGTATGTAACTAAAACTCAGGAGATCGTGGCCTCTGGTGGTCAGGAGTGGTACTGCAGCACACTGCTATTGTACAATGTAGTGGAAACAGTTGTGCTATTTTAAAAGTTTACTGAAATCAAATGAAGATTAAACTGAGCTCTTACTATCAGTACTACACACATGAAGAGACATTGCTATCCCAGCTTACAAATCATCTTTGCATCAAATGACAGACAGTTGTTTCTTTCCAAGTTCTTTATTATGGTCTCTGAGAGGCTTTGTGATTATGTGATTTTAGTTACAGTACAAAAGCTTAAAAGGTTGATCAATTTTTCCATCACAAATACATCATGATCATTTTTGGTTCAAAACTAAAAAAAAGCAGGAAAAGTTAAAATATTGCTGTTAAAGACATTGTGATGATTGTGACGCCGTGCGTGAATTCTTCAGAAAGTAATCTCCCGGCTCACAGTAGTGATGGCTTCAATGATGCTGATGGAAACAAACAAATTAGAAGTTAAATTAGAAATTAAATTTGAAATAAAATTACAAATGACTGGACATGTTTAATTCCAGATTAAATACTGAAAAAGTGAAACTCATCACATACCTCTCAACCTCCAACCCACACTCACACAGATTCACTAAAACCTGCAGGTGTGAACGAGTGACAACAAACTGTACAGAGAGTGAGAGAGAGAGAGAGAAAGAAAGAAAGAAAAAAAGATATTAAGATTAAGTTACTATGATCTGCATGACTATATCTGCTCCACCATGAAAAAGTTGCATTGCTTGTCACAGTCACGTCCAAACATACTGTGATCCTGGGCTTTCCGTGGTTGCAGCATCACAACCCCCAAATCTCCTGGTTGGATAAGCAGCTCACTTGCTGGTCCTCGTATTGTCTCCACCACTGTCTCCAAGTCCGTAAGTTCCCCCTAGCCTCCACCTCCTTGGAAAGCCCCAAGAACCACACTCGCCTCATGATTTCCTCCAAATAACTGGACCTGGGGAGGTCTTCAGGAAGGCAAAGGCCAGCGGGCCATCCCCATATTGTCCCTATGATTGCCTGGATCTTTACTAAGCTGGATCTCCACCTCTGGCCACCATGAGTACTATGTGATGCCATATGGGCTCTTTTGTGCCCCCTCAGTGTTCCAGTACTTGATTAATGATGTCTCGAGGGACTTGATTAATGATGTCTTGAGTACATCATCGCCTACATCAATGTCATCTTGATCTACTCCCCCTCTTTCTATACTCGTGTCTGACATGTCCGCCAGGTCCTCCAGTGTCACCAGCATCACCAGTTATACTTGAAGGGGGAGATGTATGAGTTCCATCAATGCACTGTCTTGTGCTTGTGCTACATCACCAGCCCAGACGGTGTCTCCATGGACTAATCAAAGGCTGCCGTCGTCATCTGGCCCACACCCTGGATGATCAAGGACCTGCAATGGTTCCTAGGATTTCCCAATTTTTATTGCCATTTTTATTGCCATATCACCTGGGCCCACACTTCCATAGCTACCGGTCACCCTGGCACCCAACACACCTACCACCTACTGCAGAATAAGTACTGGTGGCCGATCATGTTCACAGACATGCACCTTGCCATGTCTACCTGTACTACCTGTGCCCAAGTGAAGGTGTCCCGAACCCTGCCAGCCGGCTAGCACCTACTGTTGCCCACAAACCAAAGACCCTGGTCACACCTGCTGGAATTGCGAGGTAACCCTGCCGTCCAAGTGATCATCGACCACTTTGCAAAGTCGTAACCCCTGATTCCACTCCCTAACCTCCCCTCCACCTTTGCTATGGTGGAACAACACTTCAGGCACGTGTTCTGATACTTCGGAATCCTGGAAGACATAGTAAATGACCAGGGCCCTCAGTTCACTTCCCACATGTGGGCCAGCTGAATGGAGAACCTGGGAGTAACCGTAAGCCTGACCTGAGGGTATCCAGGTGGTGCGAGCAAAGCAGGAGATCAGCTGGTTCCATCATTCAACCTCTTTTATTAATTTTACCACCAAAAGCATATGAATTAAGCTGTTGATTCATACTGGTTGTTTGATTTAGTGATTTAGTTAGCTAACATTACTAATGTATTAATGTTAATGTTAGGGGAACATTGTGCAGCTGAACATTAATGTGTCTTTCTTCTTGTTGTTGTCTGAAATAATCTTTAACATTTGTAGTCCATTACACTTCAAGTCATGTTACTCAAAGAAACACACACACAAACATGCTGTACATATATACACACCGGCTCCTTTTCCCAGTTGAAGAGATTTTTCCTAAAATGCTCAGCCACGACTTTGAGCTCGTACGTGCGAGTCACCTCCCGTGTTTCAGTCAGAGCTCGTGAAGCGTTTGTGCGTTCAGTAATCTTCTGCAGCGCTTCATCCATTATCTTCCTCTTCTACAAATATGATCATAATATGCAAATTTAATCTATAAAGACATCTAAAGTGACTGTTTCTAAAATACAAATGTCTTTTTTTCATTACATGATAATATGTAATTCATCACAAAATGACAACATTTTTGACATAATGGCTAATTTCATTACTGAAATAAAAATCTAACATGTATGTAGCATGTGGGGGCGGGGTTTAGCATATAATGGGAGGGGTTTAGACATGACCCAGAGGAGTAATGGTTGATGTGACACACCTGAACCTTGTTTCCCCCAATAATAAACACTGCTGAATTCTGATATTACACAGACTAATGCTGTTCATATTCATTTACAAAATTTGCTGCATGAAAATAATTTCTACTTAAAAAGCATGACTTTCTACAACATGAAATGTAACTATAAATAGATAAAAAGTATGGCATGTCAACCTTTACTAAATAAAAAATGTAATCATTGGCAGAATGTTGTGGTATAAGAGGAATAAAACTCTTGAGAACATGAAGATAATCAACGTTTACTTTGTGGCCAAGTATGGTGACCCATACTCGGAATTTGTGCTCTGCATTTAACCTATCCAAGTGCACACACACAGTAGTGAACACACACACACCCAGAGCAGTGGGCAGCCATTTTAGCTGCGGCGCGCGGGGAGCAGTTGGGGGATCGGTGCCTTGCTCAAGGGTCTCACCTCAGTCATGGTATTGAGGGTGGAGGAGATGCTGGTCATTCACTCCCCCCACCTACAATCCCTGCCGGACCCGAGAATCGAACCCACGACCTTTGGATTCACCTTCAGGTTACAAGTCCGACTCTCGGACCATTAGGCCACGACTGCCCATATTTAGTGGGAAATAATGCAGTACAGTGGAAGTGGCTTACTCACACTTTTAAGATTTTCATATTGTCTTTCCAGGGCCTGTCTTTTTTCCAGGTCCTTTTCATTTTTAATCCTGTTTTCTTGGATTATCAGTGGAACTTCTGTAGTGTCTACCACATCGGACACTTGAACGTTCAGGGGCTGGGGCGTATAGGCCTCTCTGACCGAGGCAGGGGATTCTCCAAGAACTTCACTCAACATTAACTTCAGCATGCTCTAAATAACGCCGAGTAAGGAAGGATAAATACAACATTACACAAAGTAAACACTCTAGGCATTTAAACATTGTCATAAACCCTTACGTTTCATAAACAATACAACATTTTCCAGTGTTAAAAATTTGTTTTGCTATGGAACAAAACCTTTAAGGAATTTGTATTATTGTTCCACTGTTTGTATTTTTTTTTTATACATGTAATGCTTCACTTTATTCCTTAATTGGGATATAAAAATGATAGGAAGAAACATTTAAAATACTAAATTTATTTTTGTTGAACATACCTTGTCTCCATAGTTACATGGTGTCTCAGTCACTCCCGCCTTCCTTGCATCCTCACTCACATTTTTCTCCAGGTAGGAAAACTGCTCTCCAAACGAAGTCACTGTAAGTTTTACCTTTAATGTGAAGTGAAGAAGAACAGAAAAAATGACCGGCATCTAATTCGAATATTTTATAAATATGTAAGAAAAAAGTACATGTTTGTGGTGTAAAAACAATACTTTATTAAAGTATTAATTTCTCAAAATAACACTGTAAACACTAACTGTGTCCATGTGATGAAGCCAGTTAAAGGTGAAGATATCAGAAAGAAAGGTGTTTCTTTTCTTGTCGAAGAAACAAGCATAGGTATATTCGTCAGGCTTGCACGAAGAAACTGCATACACTGAAACAAAAGGAAAAGGCCTTTCAGACACATGAGAAGAAAATCCCTAAACATGACAGAACTATGAATTTTCAGCAAATAGACATCGTACTAACCGTTGCTGTCAGATAGCTGATCCAGCATCGATCCAGAACAACACGCTTCCAAATAAATGACCATCTGCAAACATTGACCAGGTACAAAAGATCAGCAAACACACACAAAAACAAATGTAAATACACATACAGCAATATACATATTTTAATGTTTTAGGGTTAATAACATTTTCACGGTTTATAAATGAGAGCGATAGGGAGGGAAAATGTATACGGAACAGGTCCTTGCCGCAGTTGTCTTCCTTCATTCTATATAAAACTTCTGGTACCTGCGTTTGCATTTATAGTCCCTGCTTCATGATTGCCACAAATTGTTTCTCTCCATGTCCTTTTATTAAGTTTATATTAGTGTTGGGTTCAAGACCACCTCATGCAAGACAGTGTCAAGACCAAGAGAATGGAGTCCGAGTCAAGACTGAGTATGACAGTGGAGGGGGAGAGAACGAGACAAGACAGAGACCAGAAACTCAGATGTGTTAAACTGCTGAGCAGATTTTGTTGAATTAGAAAGCGTTCTAGCTCGGAGTGTGGAATGTATTGTAGAGGTTGTGTCAGGAATGCCAGTACAGAGAGAGTTACAATAGTAATGAGGCAGGAAGATATGATGACATGGATGAAGATATCTGCATCTGTCTTATTAAGCATGGGTTGAAGATATGCAATGTTTCTAAGATGGACGAAAGTGCTTTTGAAACAGATTACACTCAAATTACAAACTGCTAAGGAAATTTAACAGTCTATATTAAATGAAAACCTGGACAAGTCATTGTAGTGGTATTAGTTGTGGTGCTAAAATAAATCTGATCGTCGTCAGCGTAACGGCGAAAACGGTGACAATGAAAATGGCTGCGAATGATCTGACCATGATCTAAATGACTGTTGACATTTTAACATTAAAGGTAACTAAGTTTATCATAAGTATGACATATCATTCTTTAATAAATAAATAAATAAAACTATTTTGTAAATTGCTGTGGTACAAGAGGAATAAAACACTTAAGGTCAGGGCTGTTATATGAAAATAATCAACACCGTTGGACCAATCAGAATCCAACAAGAGCTGTGGTATAATCTGTGATATCTGTGATCTGCTTTATTTATTCTTAATGGAATAGAGAGATAGGAAATTAAAGACAGGACATGAGAACAGACTGAACAAGGAGATTCTAACATTTAGAACAGGCCAGGTCCCCTCCTGACCACCAGAGGGCACCCTCTCCAAATTTCTGAACTGCTTCTTTGGTTACTCCACTCAACTGATTTCCTGTTTGCACACTATAAAAAAGCACATGAACTCTTCAGTTATAAAGAAGCCTTACAGTGTGCCAGGCTTTGGTGTGAGATCTGAGCTGTGTTATTTCCTGATTGATATTTTGTATATGACCTTGCGTTTATCTGACACTCTGATTTTGATGAGACCACCTTCTGAAATTGTTGTTCTAGCAGAGTGTTTTTGGTAAGGACCTGGACTGTCGTGACCTTATCATTAACCCTTTGCATATGGATTATTTACCTCTGTGAGCTCTGGGTTACAGAAATGTGCAAAAAAAAATGTAAATTAGGAGTTAAAATATGTACCTTTGAAAATTTGTGACTCTTTGACATCTCCTTCACTGTGTTAATGAGATCATGTGCATAAAGCTGTAACCGGAAATAAAAGATCATTATGTTTCATGACCTCAGTAGTATACGATTATAAAGATATTCAGTTTCTACGGCCGAGATGGAGGAGAAAATTTAAACTTACTGTGGAATTAGGAAAGTGAAAGATTCCTGTATTTCCATGGTCTGATAAGTAGATGAAGATGGAATCATTTTCACCACTGAAAGAAAACAAAATTAAAATAATAATAGATATTTGTAATAATTGTTGACAAAATGTGATGTTTATTCTATAGGGTTTCAAAGTTTGGAGACTGTAGATGAGCTCTTTTTCTTTTAGATTCCTAACTTCATTGCTCCCATAACAACTAGCGATACGAACAAAAACGCAATCCTACAGCCGTCACAGATTAGATTAGATTCAACTTTATTGTCATCACATATTTTGCACATTTTAATGTCAGAGAACACTGCTTTGTGTTATCACTCAAAAACACTCAAAAAGAGCAATCTTTTTCCCCCGATAAAAACAGCAGATGACCTAGTTGAACAGTTGCACAGCAGCAGCTTGTGACCATCGAATTTGGTGTTGCAGGAGGACATTATTAACTACACAGCCTCAAACAAAATGAAGTGCAGAGAATGTCTCACTCGCTTATGCCTTTGTTTCAGCAACATTTTCAGCCCAAATACATCTCAAAATCTACAAAAAAAAGGCCTGAAACTAGCCCAGAATTTTGGGCATTGCAAAAAGGAGACACATTTTTCTTTGTTTTTCAGAGTCTTTGTGTTGGGAAGCGATCACCATGGTACAAACACACATTTCTGATGTGTGGATATTAACCAGTCAATAAGCTGAATAAATGCGAGCCCGGAGCTCAGCTAAAACTACGCCTGCTTCCTGAGTCTTCCTCCATACCCTCACACACCAGGGTTCTACATGCACTTTATTACATTTATAACAAATAATCATGATTAAAATGATATCTTTGCAGCAGTGGAATAATTTTGAACTAGCCCACCTACTCTGCTAATAACTCTCCTATCTGCTGCTTCTCCTACGACCATGGGGCAGTGTGATTCCTGCCTCAGTGGGTCTCTATTAGAGCGTGTTGCAGTTCCCATTCATGGCTACTAGGTGATGTGGAATAATAACTGTCGAGCTAAGTGGGGCAGTAGATGATTGTACAACATCTAGAAAGGTGAGCAAATGCAACGTCAGATTATATTTGTCAAATAGCAACTATTTTTAAATCGGTTACACAAATGGTATTAGAAATGAAGTCTTCATGAACATCAAACATCAGAATGGTGAAAAAATGTGATTTCAGTGACTTTGTGACATGGTTGTTAGTGCCAGGAGGGCTGGTTTGAGTATAATGAGTGCATTAATATAAACCTGTGATTTGCAGCATCACTACTGTTTAAGCTGCTATTATAGAAAATTAATCAACATCTTCTGACCAGAATCCAGAATTCAGTAGTACATAAATAAAGGTAAAGGTGAATAAAGGTAATAGAGATGGTTTCTACCTTTGTATTACTTTTTTTGGTCCTGTTTTCTTGACAGCAGCTGAATCTCCACGCAGTACAGCCAGAAAGTTTTCAGCTGATACCTCCTGATGATGGACAATTTAAAACTATCAATTCCACTTAACAAAAATAACCTGATCAGAGTATTTATTTATTAAATATTACAGAACACATTACCTCTCCAGTGTAGTCCTTTAGAACCCCAGGGTAAACATTTGGGCCATTTGGTACGTTGATAATGTTTCCAGGAATGGGATTTCTGCACAAAAATATGAGATAGACAAGTAATATAATTACCTTTAATTAATACTTATTCATCATATAATTAAATTATACATCAGATACAGTATTTATGAATATAAACAATTGAGAATAAGTGAGTTACAATACATGTGTCAGATTGTTGGATTTAAACCTTTACACTTCAAATCCAATAAAATACTGTTGTAAATATTATTGTACAGTACAATACTGTAATATGTGTTGCATAATGGGGTTTTATGAGATGTCATTCAGAAAATAAATTACAGGATGAATAATAAAAAAAAAACTAAACCACTGTACTGTTGCCATCAGACTAAAATAATCATTAAACGCTTAGCTCATAGGAACTCCATTATCATACATCATATTCAAGTCTTCGCCTGCTGCTTCTTGTGCCAAAAAAAGACAAAAATCTCTGATTGTGCCTGATCCGCAAGTGTTAATCAGATTTTTTTTTTATTATTATATTATTTTATCTAGCATTATCATCATTCTGTCAGGCAGGCAGGTATGGACACAAGTGCAGGTATGCCAGGCTTTATTGAAAGTAGCAATCAAAACAGAGACATAATTCTGGAAAAGTCAAGGTGCAGGCAGTGGTCAGGCAATCAACAAACAACCTGAACTAGGTCAGGCAAAAGCAAGTTGAGAAAACCAGAAACAGGATCAAGAACCAACAATTTAAATACAAAGGCTGGGTAATGACTGGAACAAAATGAACACAGAGTGTATACACAGAGCATATACAGAGAGCGCGGGGGCAGTCGTGGCCTAATGTTTAGAGAGTCGGATTTGTAACCCAAAGGTGAACCTGAAGGTCGTAGGTTCGAGTCTCAGGTCCGGCAGGGATTGTAGGTGGGGGGAGTGAATGACCAGCGCTCTCTTCCACCCACGACTGAGGTGAGACCCTTGAGCAAGGCACCGAACCCCCAACGAATGACCATACGTGGCCACAAGTCACTTCACTTCAAAAAGAGGATGTGTAGTAAGGGTGCTTATATACTGTGTGTGTGTGTGTGTGTGTGTGTGTGTGTGTGTGTGTGTGTGTGTGTGTGTGTGTGTGTGTGTGTGTGTGTGTGTGTGTGTGTGTGTTTGATTGAGACCAGGAGTGCAATCAATAGTCAGGTAATTGTGAACATGAGAGTATCCACCGTGGTTGTGAGCTATACTCCTTCACAGCCATGTTTGTTTGCCATGCTGTACTCTGGGAGTTGGAGTTCAACGCCATTTCTGGCACTGACATGACAGAACCGCCCTCTACCCGAAGTGCTGCCTCCAGGAGTGGGATTCCTCCTAGGCCTCCCCCTAGTACATGGACCTGGGCAGTTGTGGTGGGGTGCATGGAATTCTTGGCAGTCACGGGCTGGGATGCAGCATCTCTCCTCAGGGCTGTGGCTCTCCCAGTTGATGAGATACTGCAGCTGACCTTCTCTGCTTCATGAGTCCAGTATCTCTCTGGACTCAGGTCTCAGGTCTTTGGTGAAGAGCCACACCCGATCGCCAGGTTCGTAAATGGGTGTCTCTTCACAATGTTGTCTGCAAACTTTTTGGTGAGCTGGGCTGCTTGCTCCAGGTGTTGATGGGATTGTTTCTACACCTGTTCACTTCTCAAGAACCAGCGGTCCACCGCGGGTGAGTCGGTGGGGTTAGCATTCCAGGGGAACAAGGGTGACAGGAAGCACCCGATCTCCTGAATCTCCCTCTCTTCTTGGCCGTTGGCTTGGGGGTGGTAGCCAGATGTCAGGCTTACTGAGACCCCCAGTTTCTCCATGAAGCCACACCAGACCCCTGATGTAAACTGGGTCCCCCAGTCTCTCATGATATACTCTGAAATTCCAAAGTAACTGAGGATGTAGTTGAAAATTAGTTCTGCTGTATGGAAAGCTGTGGGTAGACTGGGGAGAGGTACCAGACAGAGGGATTTGAAAAAAAGCAATCTATAACCACCATGGTCATTGAGGCGTTGACCATGGTCGTTGAGGCGTTGGTAGAGCAGAGTTTGGCTACCAGCAGTGTGCGGTGTACCTTGGCCTGGGTGTATACTGAGCAGGATGACACAAAATTGTAGATGTCCTGTAACATGTTAGGCCACCAATACTTGCCTTGTAGTAGCTGCTGTTTCCTGTGAGTGCCGTTGTGGCCCATGGTGGGAGAGGTATGGGCCGTGATCAATTTGTCTCAGAAATTAGGGGGCACAAACATTTTGGGCACAGTTTGGGGGTTTTCACCTCTGGGGCATTGTCAATCTCTCTGTCTAGGTCTCAGGTCAAGGCCCCTACAAAGTGGGATTCGGGCAGGATACACTCCTAGGAGACTTGACAAGGGGGAGCTGAGTAAACTCTGACAGGGAATTGGCCTTGTTGTTTTTGGAGCCGGAGCATTAGGACTGGGTGAAGTCGAAGCGCATGAATCGTTTGTTTCTCTTCTTCAGGAAGACAGTTAACGGCGATGCTATAATGCTAAATCATCTGATAAAGCATCAATAAAAAATGGGGACTGGCCACTGAGTGACTGCTGAGTCTTTGTCCTGGTCTGTAATTCAGGAACAGATTCAAGGTGTAGGCAATGATCAGGCGATCAACAAACAACATGAACTAGGTCAGGAAAGAGCAAATTGAGAAAACCAGGAACAGGATCAAGAACCAGAATAGCAATCTAAATATAGTAACAAATGGAACAAAATTAAAACAAAGCATATACTTCTTGAAGTGGATGTGCAGTGAGGGTACCTACATACTGTGTGTGTGTGTGGTTGAGTCCAGGTGAGTGCAAACAGTAGTCGGGTGAACGTGTATGTGAGATTGTCTGTGATGGCTGTGAGACCAAGTCTTTGGTGGCCATGTTTGTAGACCACACTATAAATAAATGTACTTTTCATCCCAATGAAATAATTTTTACATATTTTGTAGTCTAATCTTTTTTTTTTTCACAGTGTTTGGCAAGGCCCACTTCTACAGCAGAGCTCTATACTCACTGTTCATTATAAGCGATATCATCGTACATCATCACCACAATCTGCTCATCTGGAACGCCATTCTGGTGAGCGACCTGGAAAGCGTGGCACACGTTGGCCTGTAACAGAGATGGTCATTTAAATGAAATTATTTTGCTGATCTTAAACATAAAGACGATTCAAAATGTATCAAAAAGTTGGCAATCCGAAAAGTTGGCATTACTTGTGTACAACATCTAACACTAAATTTAAGCCACTGCATTTAATATTCACACCTGGACATCATAGTCTTCCCAACCTTTAGAACCTGCTGCCAGGAGAACCCACTGTTTGCCCTTGCTGGCCATGTCGATGTTCCTACAAAGCAGAAGACTGAAAATCAGGTGTCACTGGGACAGCAAGTGTATTCACAAAACTAAAAATGATGAATTAAATTTAATAACATGACCATTCATCTTAAACTTAAATGGTCATCTTTCATTTAATTAGAGCATTCTGTCAATAAACTGTAAAGCTGAAAATTCTTTAATTTCCATTGAACTGGATTATTGGTGCTGAATAAAAAATTTGAAATGTGTTAATTCTTACCTGTTTTCTCTCCTGTGATGGCTTCGGCTCAGCGTTAGGTTGAGTGAGTGTCCTGAAAAGGTGTGTCAGGGGTTTTTATATTCAGCAAACAATCCATTTTCGCTTTATCTCCCAAGCTATCAGCAGGTTTTGATTTTGACATACCTGGAAACACAGTGCATCGTACACAAAACCTGGTCTTTAAATTGGTCTGGAAATACACTGGACATGTCTAACTTAATCCTCTTACTTAATCCTCTGTATCTTCTGTACATGTATAAACCACATATGACAAGGTTTTTACATCAGCATAGTAAAAGCTACATGTAATAAATGTGAGGTTCAGACAATGATATAGTCTACAACCCCCCCCCACCTTGCCCCTGGGGAAGATTTATTTTCAAACTCAAGCTCATTTGACTCTTTTACTTTCAGTATCATGCGTCTTTCTTCAGTACGATTCAGTGTTTCCACAGAAAAAGAGGCCTCTGTCACATAATAATAAGAAGGAGCAGGTTGTTGTTATTTACTGTGGGATTTATTTTATTTTGATTACAAAATTTCCCACAGAGGAAGGAACAGTAATGTGTGTGTGTAGTTGTGAAGAGTGCATCTCCAACACTAATGATGATCTGCTTAAATTTCAGGAAGTGTGCTGAGACTGATCGAAGGTGAAGGTAGCTGCTACTACACATCTCAAAACATCAGATGAGCCATCAGCTCTACATCAAACTCCACCTTAACAGGCCTACCACTGGCCAACCATCACAAACAATGATTGAAGGGTGTCGTTAGGTAGTTGCTAGGTTTCTTTGGTATCAAAAGTGCTTGCTAGTTTGTTACTTTTGTTTTGCAGGTGGTTGCTAGAGTGTTGCTAGGTGGATGCTAGGTTATTGCTGTGGTAACCCTGTTAGTTGTTTGGGTATTGCACGTTGTTTCTAGGGTGTTACAAGGTGGTTTCAAGATCATTGCTATGATAGTTGCTAGGGTTTTACTAGGCAGTTGTTATGGCATACAAATTGGTTGATAGGTGGTTGGTATCATATTCCAAATAGTTGCTAGGGAGTTCTTAGGTGGTTGTTAATGTATTATACATGGTTTGTAGGGTGTTGTTAGGTAGTTGCTAGGTCAGTGCTATGGTATGCCAGGTAGTTGCTAGTTTATTGCAAAGGTATCCCAATTGGGTATTAGGTGGTTGCTATGTGGTTGCTGTGGAATTGCATGGTGTTGCTAGTCACAGTGTTAATCTAGCCCTTGTGTTGTGTTTGAGTCAGGATTCCATCTTTGGTGTTTTTGGGTCAAAATAAAAAAAAAAAAAAAATTGATCAACCCCCTAAATCTGTTTCTATAGCATTTTGTTTTCCAAAAATGAAGCAATATTGCACAAGCAAGAGTGTTGTTGTATTAAATACCAGCATGGCTGTGATTCGAATGTAGGCACGAGTCTACAGGTAATCACAGGTGATCACATCCATTCTGATATTTAGTACAACAGCACGATTGTAGTACGAATGTGATATTGCTTTTATATAACATATCTATATACAAGAAAATAATATGAAGTAACATTTCAGACACAATATGGCCAAACAGTTTGTTAGTTTTGACTCATTGTATTTAGCATTGCATGTTGCCATGGTAACGCACAGACTGACTGATAGCCTATAGTAAGTGTAGTATAAGTTTAAATGTAACAAACTATTGCACTAAAAGAAGCTGATGTTGTGGCTTCTTTTTCTCCTGCAATCATTCAGAATCTCCTATTCCAATTTTAAATAGAAAGTAAATAATGATTTGTGTTCTTTTTTAATTATTTAAGGTAATCAGTCCATTTAATAATCCACTAGATTAGATTAGATTAGGCCGAGGAAGTATGGAATGAGCCTCAACATCCTCAAATCATTCTACACCTGCACCGTGCAGAGCATCCTGACTGGCTGCCTCACTGCTTGTTATATCTATATATAGCTATATATATATGTACACTCCTGAACAAAATCTTAAGACCGGGGGAAACATTCCAAGTATTCGCATTTCGCGCTGGTGGATCATAACCAGGTTGTAAGAACTGCTTCAAAATGTCAAAAGAAGAAAAAGCAGCAAGAGACAAAAAAACAGAGATTGGCAATTTATTGAAAACTGCATTTAAACTCAAACAGGCTGTTCAACAGCTGATCAAAAGTTTAAGACCATCGCCTTTAAAATACCCACAACAGAGCTAAAAGTGTCAAAAAAAGGACTCAGTAGTGAGAAGCCCCACCGTTCTTGGTGATAACTTCAAACACTTGTTTCAGCATGCGTGATGCAACTGTTTCCAGGAGGTTGGTGGGAACGTCACTCCATTTAGTGAGGATGACTTCACGAAGGGCATCCACAGTCTGGACCTGACGTCCGTTTTTGTAAACTTCCCTTGCCATCCATCCCCAAACATTCTCAAGGAGATTTAGATCAGGGGAACACGCAGGATGGTCCAGAAGTGCAGCGTTATTGTCCTGGAAGAAGTCCTTCGTCAGGCGGGTGTTGTGAACTGCAGTGTTGTCCTGTTGAAAGACCCAGTCATTACCACATAGACGAGGGCCCTCAGTCAAGAGGGACGCCTGCTGCAACATGTCCACATGGCCAGCCGCGTAGAAAACATCTCCAGTGGGAGGTTACTCCACCGATCTCTTTCTTTTACCTACCTGTTACTCCACCGATCTCCTTCTTTTACCTACCTGTTACTCCACCGATCTCCTTATTTACCTACCTGTTACTCCACCGATCTCCTTCTTTACCTACCTGTTACTCCACCGATCTCCTCGTTTACCTACCTGTTACTCCACCGATCTCCTCATTTACCTACCTGTTACTCCACCGATCTCCTTCTTTACCTACCTGTTACTCCACCGATCTCCTCATTTACCTACCTGTTACTCCACCGATCTCCTCGTTTACCTACCTGTTACTCCACCGATCTCCTCGTTTACCTACCTGTTACTCCACGATCTCCTTGTTTACCTACCTGTTACTCCACCGATCTCCTTCTTTACCTACCTGTTACTCCACCGATCTCCTCATTTACCTACCTGTTACTCCACCGATCTCCTCATTTACCTACCTGTTACTCCACCGATCTCCTCGTTTACCTACCTGTTACTCCACCGATCTCCTCGTTTACCTACCTGTTACTCCACGATCTCCTTGTTTACCTACCTGTTACTCCACCGATCTCCTTCTTTACCTTGCTGTTACTCCACCGATCTCCTCGTTTACCTTCTTGTTACTCCACCGATCTCCTCATTTACCTACCTGTTACTCCATGATGTCGTCGACTCTAGCAGCAGAAGAACCTGAAGACCTTCCATCCCCTTTTGTGAACAACTCTGCACTTGTGTGTGACCACAGCTACCTGCCAACCCGTCTTGGGAGACTTGTGGACAATGCCCTTGTGTACATTTCAGGGTTCGTCGTTCGTCAGACTTTGAGGAAGCTGTCCTGTGATGTGTGCGGTGCTAGCTTGGTGACAGATGCTGTATCTGCGTCATTTGATCAGAGCTACCACTTGCTTGCACTGAAAAACAATGGAGGACTGATGATTCCTGCTGAAGGTACAGTGAAGGTGGTCAGATCAGCTGAGCGGTTTATTCGCCAGTCATCTTCTGGCAAAGCCGTCAAAGTATCCTTGATCAGTCAACTTATCCGAGCTGAGATTGGCTCAGAGGATGTGTTTTGTCTCAAGGAGCACATTGAGGAAACACAGTTTGGAATTGACAACCATCATTTTTCTCTTTTGTCATTAGTTGTGTCTGTCTTACACAAACTAAGGATGCACCACGTTACCAAACTGAACACACTTACACTACAGAGTGGCAACTTGAGAAAAAAGCTCTGCAAAGCCGTTTTGTTCAAAGGATTTTAGCTCTTGCACTCTGCAACCCTACAAAGAATTAGCAATTATAGATGATTTATAGATATTATATATCTTTGATGTTATTATTATTATTAGTAGTAGTAGTATTAGTATTAGTATTACTTATTGTACTATTATTTACTCACTATTTACCTTTTTATTGTCTATATCATTTTGCAACTATTATTACATACTATTTGATATTACATTCTAATTTATTATTATTATTATTATTATTATTATTATTATTATTATGCTGTTATATTAGGGTACTACTCATTACACACTATTCATTTTATTGTTATTGTCTTTTCTGCAAGTGATAGTCCATATTCTACTTATTATTCATCTAATTATTATTATTATTATTATTATTATTGTTGTTGTTGTTGTTGTATTTTACATACTATAATCACAGCATTATACATACATGTCATTCTATATCATACTATATGCTATACCCTATTATCAATCTATTATTATGCTTTTATATTATTGTACTACTTATTACTTTTTTACTGAATGTTATTCTTAATTATTTTGCGAACTCAAAGCACAGAAACAGAAACGCCAAAGGGCAAATTCACATCGTAAAGACTGTTGTCTTTTATCAGATTAAAGAAGAGTCGAACCGTCAGCTGATGTCCGTCTGTTTATTGCACCAAAAAAGAAAAACACACAACGCAGGCAATACCAGGTACACGAGTGCATTCAGCTGCCCTGTAATGTAGCATTAGCAAAAGTGTGAAAAGCTACAGTGAAACGATTAAACTCTTCACCTTACACTCTCTCAGACTGATATTCACTGTAAATGAGAAAAAAGCAGTAAACAGGAAATATTAGAAGAGGATGGGGCACACCTCAAACAACCACGACAAAAACAAGTTGCTGACGTAAAGTGAAATAATTCCATATATGGAGAATGAGGAGTGGATGTAATGGGTATGAAGAGGGGGGCTGAGCTTAATGTACACAGTGTTGTTTTTAGATAAGAGCTGTGGTTAACCAGTGAAGAGAAGCTTTAACAGAAGACGACTTAATATCTTCTTCTTCTTCCTTCATCATCTGTGAGTATGATTGTAATTCCTGTAATACATATTGTGCTTTTTATACTATTCCTGCTTTTGGATATTATTCATTATTCATTTCATTATGTTTCATTAATTAAATATAAAAATGCTTTTTGTTACCGACCCTATATTATTCTTGTCAAGGATTTTGCTTATGAAAATACTCATTATCATGGAGTTTTGTTTCATCAACAATAACAACAAAAGAAAAAAATCCAAAATGATCAAAATGATTTTAATTTTTCAGCTGATTGAGAAAAAAGAAGAATAACATTGTAAGGGTGCAATAAAATAATATGCTGATGTGATAGTGTAAACTATTTAACTTTTTAAAAAATCCTAACTAACAAACTAACAAACCAACACTGTGCTGTTGCTGGACTTTGTTCCAAAATGTTCCGTTTCTTTGTGTGCTTCACTTTATTTATTATATATAATATAATATAATATAATATAATACAGTATATCATATATAATAAATATTTTCTAATATAATAAATAGTTTCTATTATTTTTCAGTCATTTACTTTCCTCGAGATGCCGCCCAGAGACAGACAATTAGGTAAGCCCACCACAATAAAGCTCACATTTTGCTTTCTGGGATAAAGTACTAAGTGTTTGATTAGAACATGAGTGTAGCAGAGCTATAAACTAATCAAAACCTGATATAAACATTATTATATGCTGATATAATAATTTAGGTGATTTACGTTTACTTTTACTCTGTCCTCTGTCCTCTAAACTGCTGCAGGACTGGGTCTGCTTGATATGGTTGATCATTTCGACAGACCGGGAAGATCATATGCTGATGCAGTCTATGCTGAGACAAAAGCATACGCACATGCTTTCGAAGGCAAGACGGGAAAGCGTATACCTAGAGCTGGAGCCTTGGCTGAATCCGGTGTAGGAAGAGCTGGAGCAGAGTGGAGCATCTTTGCAGTTGAAGCTAAAGGTCCAAACGCTTGTGCCAAGGCTGAGGCGAACATCTTGGAAGCAGGAGCCATGGCTCGAGCTGAGCTTGCAAGTGCCTCAGCTTCAGCTGGTCCAGTTATAGTGAAGGTTGCTCTTGGGCTTGATACTGGTGTTCACATCGGCCCATTGGAAGCAGAAATAAAGATTTTCGGCTGCGGCCTCACAATTGGCACCGGACTTGGAGTTTCTTTTCTTGGATGTGAATTAAAATTGAAGTTATGGTGAAATTTAAGTTACGCTTAAACTATATTAACCTTACAAGGAAATGCATGCTGTTAGTTACTTCCCACTCCGTGCTTCAAATCCTCTGTGACCCTGACGAGAATAAAGCACTTACTGAAGACGAATGAATAAATAATTGAGTTTTTTTTACTTGTTAAATTGTTAAATAATTTGACAGTTTTTTAATCATCGTGTTTAAACGTGGCTCTGAAGTTCTTCATACAACTGTCCTGCACTTCTATCTTGTCATTTAACAGATTTAACAGATCTTTGCTTGGAATACATTCGGCCTGAGTAGTTGATCAGTTTAGATAAAATTGTCTGCCAGCAAAATAAATGCTAACGTGATGTTAATCATCAAATAAAAAAAAAAAATTGACTTGCCACAAAGATAGTATGTATGTGCTAATAGGTCTTTAATGATATAAACTCTTTTTCAAACGGTATACATTTTTATTTAAAAAATTATAACATTATTAGCATAAAAATTTCCTATTAAATAAATTTCACAATTCTGAAATGCATCAATTTATCACTTTGAAAATGTAGAATTCGCGAGTCTTCAGCTCATGCATTCTTACCGAACCGACATAGTCATTAGTAGCAATGTGCTAGTTTTATATTTGCACTATGAGTGAGTTTAAATGAGGGAACATGTGAGAACCTAGAAATGCTAAATTGAATAGGAATGTTTTCTGATAGGTGGAAATGGAACCACTAGCTCAGTTAATGGACTGAATGAGGATTCGTTGATGCAGTAGTACACCGATTGGACTCAGGATTG
Source organism: Pangasius djambal (assembly GCA_022985145.1). Lineage (NCBI taxonomy): Eukaryota > Metazoa > Chordata > Actinopteri > Siluriformes > Pangasiidae > Pangasius > Pangasius djambal. Next base: position 24,560,133 of record CM040986.1, on the reverse strand, counting down.
TTTTAATGGTGAATGGACAAAGGGAAAATGTGTGTTTTGAAAGCAATAGAGATTGTAACTAGCCAATGCATTTTGTTTTTACTTTTGCTATTATGGATTTTTGTTTTGATAAAATAACATTGGAATAAGGTGAACAAAATACAGAAAGAGGTAACAAATGAAAAAAGAGAGAGACATATTTTGCATATTGGCAAATAAAGGATTTTGCTGAGTGAAGCTGCTCTGAACAGAAGCACCTGTCGCCCAAATCCTTCTTTCTGTTTATGGGTTATCAGTCTGAGATCTGTTACAGTGACATCCGGCACCGTAATGGGAATTTCTCTTTTTGTTAAAAATAGTTAAACTAAAATTTTGAATGGATTACACTTACTCTAACCCTCATGATTAGTGTTTAGTGCTTATCAATATTTAGCGTTTACACAGATAATACATTACACACAGTGATTTAGTGATTTGTATAATTAGTGCATTTGCGGAGTTTAGCATGCAGTTTATTATTATTTTTTTGTTAATTTCCTTAAAACTATCAAACTATTAGAATATCATGTGTATGATAACCGTATGTGTAATAAGGCTTCATATTTATAGAGATTCATGATATGTATTGACTAACATTAAATAATGTATTTGTTAAGATGAACTACAGGCAGGGTTGCCAAATCTCAGTAAATTGTCCACTCCAGCTAAAAAAATGCACAAAAATACCTGAAACTATCCAAAAAAGTTTAGACGTTGGAAAAGGGAGAGGAATTTTTCTTCCTATTCTCAGTCTGTGCACGGGGAAATTAGTTCACTGTGGTGTACACATATTTCTGATTTGCAGTATCCAAAGGAATTCTAAACATACCTGCTTGCTCCCAAAGGAATTCCAACCAATCCGTCTCACTCCTGAAAGAATTCTGCCCAATCCCCCAATCCCATCCCAGTCCCACCCTCTCTGGAAAGAATCCATAATCCTCCTGCTCCCAAAACGATTCTAATCACTATCCCTGCTCCCACAGGAAGTCTAGCCATTCCTGTCCTGATCCCACCCTCTCATGAAGGAATTCTGACCTCACTTCAGTTGGAATTCTGACCAATCTTGTTTGACAGTGAAGAATTTCTGACAATTCTTGCCCTCTCCCAAAGGTTTTGCAACCAAACCTGCTGCTCCCAGAGGAATTCTGACCACTCTTACAGAAAACTCGTATTACTTTCACATGAGAACAATAACATGATACACGTGTTAAATGTGTGTGTTTTTAATGTTGCACATGGCCCTCTAGTGACAACGTGAGGAACTGCAGCTGCTCTTTTCTCATGTGTCCAGAGAATAATAATAATAATAATAATAATAATAATAATAATAATAATAATAATAATAATAATTAGTTTCCCTGATTTGCATAACAGCAAATTATTCTGTTATGTAACCAATAATTCTTCTGCCAATATAAATATTCTACCATTGATTCATATTAATAAAAATAAATTAATACTAATAGTTTTAATAATAAGGTACACAATAAAACAACCATAAACTTGATCAATAAACAATAATGCAAACTATATTATAAGATCCAGGATGTTTTAATGTGTGGAAGATGAGAAGTGCCATAAAATAGAAAGAAAGAAAGAAAGAAAGAAAGAAAGAAAGAAAGAAAGAAAGAAAGAAAGAAAAGAAAGAAGATCATACTTTAATAAAATTGGGATGATGAGTGTCACAAATACCAAACAAACAAACATAAACAAACAAATAAATAAACTATAACTCATCTTGGGTATGAACGAAAGTGTGTGTGTTTTGTTTATGTTTATTTGTATGATGTCATCGTGACAGACAGCTGTGGGAAGATAAAAACCACCATATAATACAACCTGTGGTTGTGCTATATGTGGACGGGTGTGTGTGTGTGTGTGTGTGAGCGAGAGAGAGAGAGAGAGAGAGAGAGAGAGAGAGAGAGAGAGAGAGTGGTCTATGTGGTAAAAAAAAAAAAAAGAACAGTATGGTAAAAACAGAATTATGTGTCTAGCTTTATTGATGTAAACAAAATGTCAAATTATATATTTGACATTGTTTATATATTGAACATTTTCAGTACACACTGTAGTGTACAATATCAGTACACACTGTAATGTGCATTTAAGTTTTAATTATTTAATTATATATATATTTTTTATTTATATGTTAAAGCCAGACCTAGAGCAGTTTAATTTTCTCCACATTAGATTATAAACAGTTCCACCACAGCGCTGCTGAATTCTGGACTCTGATTGGTCAGAAGGTGTTGATTAATTCTCTATAACAGCAGCTCTGACAGTAGTGCAGGATTATATTAATGTGCTCGTTCTGATACGTTATCGTTTCTATAGTAACAGTTCATTCTCTAAAAGACATAACCCTGGCTCTAGCACAACTTTTCTTAATGCCTTATAGCCGTTTACATCAGCAGGACATGAAGATGTATCGCCTCCATTTTAGTGTTCTTCCTGTTGTGAGTTGAACTGTGTGTGTGTGTGTGTGTGTGTGTGTGTGTGTGTGTGGGAAAAGAAACACTGCACTAGTGTGAATGTAACAAGAGTGTTCACATTGTAATGATGTCTCTAAAAGAAAGCTCTTGTGTTTCACTTCAGCTTCATTAAAATACACAACAGCTGTCTTTGACAACACACACACACACACACACACACACACACACACACACACACACACTGTTCCAAACAGCTGAGCTCCTGTTTGCGAGATTCTTCTACAGGTCAGTGTTTGAATCACTTAATCTTTCAGTCATGATCAAGAGTCGTTTTCTCATGACCAAGATTCACTCAGAGGTTCAGAGTTTGAATCAATGAATCAGTGAATCTTTTCGGTCATAACAGAGATTCATCAGAGTTTGAATCAGTGAATCATTTCAGTTATGAGATTCATTCAGTAGCTCAGTGTTTGAATCAGTGAATCTTTTTGGTCATGACAGAGATTCATTCAGTAGCTCAGTGTTTGAATCAGTGAATCTTTTCGGTCATGACAGAGATTCATTCAGCAAGTCAGAGTTTGAATCAGTGAATCTTTTTGGTCATGACAGAGATTCATTCAGTGGCTTAGAGTCTGAATCAGTGAATCAGTGAATCTTTTCTGTCATGACAGAAATTCATTCAGCAGCTCAGTGTTTGAATCAGTGAATCTTTTCGGCCATGACAGAGATTCATTCAGTAGCTCAGTGTTTGAATCAGTGAATATTTTTGGTCATGACAGAGATTCATTCAGCAAGTCAGAGTTTGAATCAGTGAATCTTTTTGGTCATGACAGAGATTCATTCAGTGGCTTAGAGTCTGAATCAGTGAATCAGTGAATCTTTTCTGTCATGACAGAAATTCATTCAGCAGCTCAGTGTTTGAATCGGTGAATCTTTCTGGTCATGACAGAGATTCATTCAGCAGCTCAGTGTTTGAATCAATGAATCTTTTCGGCCATGACAGAGATTCATTCAGCAAGTCAGAGTTTGAATCAGTGAATCTTTTTGGTCATGACAGAGATTCATTCAGTAGCTCAGTGTTTGAATCAGTGAATCTTTTCTGTCATGACAGAAATTCATTCAGCAGCTCAGTGTTTGAATCAGTGAATCTTTTCGGTCATGACAGAGATTCATTCAGTGGCTTAGAGTCTGAATCAGTGAATCAGTGAATCTTTTCTGTCATGACAGAAATTCATTCAGCAGCTCAGTGTTTGAATCAGTGAATCTTTCTGGTCATGACAGAGATTCATTCAGCAGCTCAGTGTTTGAATCAATGAATCTTTTCGGCCATGACAGAGATTCATTCAGCAAGTCAGAGTTTGAATCAGTGAATCTTTTTGGTCATGACAGAGATTCATTCAGTGGCTTAGAGTCTGAATCAGTGAATCAGTGAATCTTTTCGGTCATGACAGAAATTCATTCAGCAGCTCAGTATTTGAATCAGTGAATCTTTTTGGTCATGACAGAGATTCATTCAGTGGCTTAGAGTCTGAATCAGTGAATCAGTGAATCTTTTCGGTCATGACAGAGATTCATTCAGCAGCTTAGTGTTTGAATCAGTGAATCTTTCTGGTCATGACAGAGATTCATTCAGCAAGTCATAACTTCATACAATGGATCAGTGTTTGAGTCTGTGAATCCATTCAAACAGTTATAAGATTCTTTTAGTGGATTTGGATTTGATTCAGTGAATCTTTCAGTCTTTCGTGTTTCGTGCTATCAGTGAATCAGAGCTGGAAAGCATTTCAGCATTCCAGCATTTCAGTGTATACAGTAGACGTGTGCGTTGGGTCGGATGTGAAAATAACTCTTTTAAACACATGCATACTTTTACTGGCTACCTTTATATTATTCAAGCTGTTTGTTGTTTGTATTTTAGACAGCACAGAAAAAACTCATTTAACCATGCCAGCCCGGGGTGCTCAGTGTTAATGCGTTAATGCCCGACTCTGAATGACGCACTGTTCCCATGGTGTAACCTGGCTGTGAGACTGCAGCCTCTGTGCACTGTTTTTCTTTTCATACAGAAGGACTTACATCATTAACTTTCAGGAAGCCACTGGCTGATCCAGCAGTAGTTACTGAATAACATGCTTTAAGATGAATAACTGTCTAATAGGCAGACAGTCTTAAAAAGTTATACGAGTCAAACTGCTCACACCTGCACCCTGCAATACCACCTGCGTCCACCAGAGATCACCTGATCACCTGGGCGCTACATCTGTTGTCATGAATAGTGATTATTACTAGCACCTGTTCCTCTAACCCCAGGCTCATGCTAATGCAGTGGAGACGCCATGCCAGTCTGTTCTCTTCACATTTTAGAGCAATTTTCAGCACAATATTGTCATTAAAGACTAATTTAAATATCTGACACTCCCTGTGTTTCGCTCTTGTACTTATTAAAACAATCCCAGAATTCTGTTCACTAAACTTCCACCAGAGAGTTATAAATGTATTAACAAGTTCTCCTTTCAGGTTAAAATGTCACAGGCATTTTAAGTAAATATTATTTTACTTATATAACACACCACGTCCTGAACAAGCTGCGTCCTGAACACACCACGTCCTGAACACACCGCGTCCTGAACACACCGTGTCCTGAACAAGCTGCGTCCTGAACACACC
>CM040986.1:24504957-24531706 GCA_022985145.1 Pangasius djambal | reverse complement strand
CTGAATCAATAATGTAGAAGTCAGAAAATAAACATCTAGAACAAAGTCTGTACTAAAAAAAAAACTTTTGTGTCTCCTCAGAAATCCTGTCAGGCAGCATATTTAGTTTTCGTGTTCAAATTTTGTTTAAATATTTCTGCATGAGACTGTGAGACTAATCCTCTGTCTAAGAAGCCACTAAACTTTTCCAAAACGCAAAAAAAAGTCATTATGAGTGTTTTGGGATGGTGACGGTGCCAATTTGGGGTTTCCTCTGATTCTTAATCTGGATCTTAATTAAAAGTTCCAGCTGAAACGCAGGAAACTCCCTGATTCACTCTCTCACGTGAAGCTGATCCATTTCCTCGCTTCACTTCTGTAGCATCTGATCAACACCTGTTAAAATCCACTTTATTCCAATCGACTTTATGACCTGACACAGGCTCGTTGAACCTCGAGGGTTTAAAAAAGACGTTATGATCAGCGGTGCTAAGAATGAAAGCGAGTGTGCGGCTGCTTTGTGGTCTAGCTGTGTAGCATTTACAGCTTCCTGTCCCACGTGTTACTGAAATAATGTTGCTACAGGATACGGGTTATAAAACACGATGAGAAAAGGGGAAGTAAATACAGACTGGATTACAGAGAAGCCTTCATTATTGCAAAGACGCTAATAAACCGCTTTAGTCATTAAGCTAAAGACTCGGAATAGCATCAAACCCCAAACTAGCAGGCGGTTCATTCCATCCTGGTTTAAACTGCCGGGGAGACATTAGACACAGACGTGTAAAACTGCCTCGTGTTTCGTAACTAATTAAGGAAGAGTAAATTAGTCACGATCATTTTATTACACACTGAAATCTACAGTTTAGTCTTTAATTTACTCAATCTGAGCGATAGTGCAAGGTGAGTGTGACCAGTGGGAGTGTCTTGGACTGAGACAGGTGGGTGTGTCGTGGACTGAGACAGGTGGGCAAGGTTTGGACAGAGAGAGGTGGGCGTGTCTTGGACAGAGGCAGGTGGGCGAGGCTTGGACGGAGACAGGTGGGCGTGTCTTGGACTGAGACAGGTGGGCGTGTCTTGGACAGAGACAGGTGGGCGTGTCTTGGGCAGAGACAGGTGGGCATGTCTTGGATAGAGACAGGTGAGCGTGTCTTGGGCAGAGACAGGTGAGCGTGTCTTGGGCAGAGACAGGTGGGTGTGTCTTGGATAGAGACAGGTGGGTATGTCTTAGACAGAGACAGGTGGGCGAGGCTTGGGCGGAGACAGGTGGGCATGTCTTGGGCGGAGACAGGTGGGCAAGCCTTGGACAGAGACAGGTGGGCGAGGCTTGGGCGGAGACAGGTGGGTGTTTCTTGGGCGGAGACAGGTGGGAAAGACTTGGGCGGAGACAGGTGGGAATGACTTGGGCGGAGACAGGTGGGAAAGACTTGGGCAGAGACAGGTGGGAAAGACTTGGGCGGAGACAGGTGGGTGTTTCTTGGGCGGAGAGCAGTTTTTTTTTTTATTGCTCCTGTAAAGTTAGCCTATGCTAGTCAGCAGTGGAGGTTATGAAGTTTTCTGTGTATGACAGAAAAATCCTCTCAGAAATCCTGTCAAGTTAGCTAATGCTAGCTAGCTGACTAGCACTAGCAGTAAGGATTATGAACATTTATATAAGCTGACTTGCAGTAAAAAAAAAATTAAAAATTTATAAATATGACAGGAAACCCTTTTAAAACGCCAGTTAATTTAGTCAATGTTAGCCAACTAGCTAGCATTAGCAGTGACAAATCCTCTCAAAAATCATGTCTGGTTAGCTCAAGTTAAGCCAACTGTCAATCGTTAGTAGTTAAGATTATAAATATTGGAGCTACTCAGATCCTGTCACATAAGTTTATGTTAGCTAGCTAGTTAATAAAGTTTTAAACAGTTATGTATATGACAAAATATTCTCAGAAATCTTGTTGAATTAGCTTATGCTAGCTAGCAGGCTGTCTTTATCAGTAAAGATTACAGAATATTAGCTAGCTATCTAGCATTAGCATTAAAGAAACCATGCCAAGTTAGCAAGTTATTTTATTTAGCTAGCTAGCATTTACATTTAGGTTATGGATATGACCTAAAAGTTTAGATGCCTAGCATTAGATAACGAACATTTATGAATAACAAATTTCCTCTTAATAATTCTCTCAGGTTAGCCATGTTAGCTAGCTGGATAGCGTTAGCAGTGAACATGAATGAAAAATCCTCTCAGACATCCTGTCAGGCTAGCTAAGTTAGCCTGTTAGCATTAGCAGTGACAGTTTTACACATTTATGGATTTGGCAGAAACAATCCTCTCAGAAATCTTGAGCTAACTCAACATGTCAGCTAGCAGATTAGCATTATCAGTCAAGATTACATCATTTTAGCTAGCTGGCTAGCATTAACAGTAAAGAAGCTAATCAGAATTAGCTTATGTTAGTTAGCTAGCTAGCATTAACAGTGAAGATTATTAACATTTAAGGTTACGACAGAAAAATCCTCTCAGAAATCTTGTTGAGTTAGCTTATGTTTACATACAGTATATAGCATACAAGTTCTTCTCAGAAACCATGTTTAGTTAGGTCATGCTAGCTAGCTAGCTATCTTTAGCAGCAATGATAATGAATAGCAAATGTCTTAATAAACCTGTAAGGTTAGCCATGTTAGCTAGCTGGATAGCATTAGCAGTGAATATCATAAAAATGAACAAAAATCCTGTCAGGCTAGATTATAGTTAGCTAGCTAGCATTAGCAGTGAAAATTATGAACATATTTGAACGTGATTAAAAAATCCTCTGAGAAAGTACTTCAGGACAGCCATGTTAGCCTCCAGGCTAGTGTTAGCAGTGAATATCATAAACATAAATAAAATAATTGCTAGCATTAGCAGTGTGAAAATTATGAACAATATGAACGGGACTAAAAAGTCTCCCAAAAGTCTTGTCAGATTAGCCGTATTAGCTAGGCAGCTACAAGGAGAGAAGAACACAGAAGACCAGGTTTTAGTGTTTTGCTTCATATATTTTCCAAAATGTAAACATAAATAAATTCCAACAACAATTTATGAAACAAAAAGACACAAATTTGTTGCATTTTTTTTTTGTAGCAAGAAAATAGCATGTTTTTATTAAATAAAACCATCATGGCTGTGCTCCAATACTGTTTTTAACACATCATCATTGGCTTTGATCATGGCTAGCAACTTAGCGAACCAGCTAATTAGCATGTTTCAATACTCCAGCTCCTCCATCTCTAAATGTGCTAGCTAGCAAGAAACCTAGCTTGCTATTAAACCACATACTTAGCAGCTTAGCTAGTTAATAATCCAGATAGCTATTAAGATGGCTAATTTTTTGCTAGCTAATTAGTGAACCAGCTAATTAGCATTCTTTGTAAATTTCTAATTGACACCTGATATGCAGCCAAAATAAATTTATTGTGCTAGCTAGTTAGTTAGTAAGCTAGCCTATTAGCATACCATATATCTAAAACAGCTATTTAGCACATCAACTAGTTATTTTATTACTCAAACAGCTCTATCTAGACATGAGAGGTCCTGGGCTTTATTGTTTTTAGTTAGCAAGCTAGCTTGCTAGTAACCCAACCAGATGATTAGCATAATAGCTAGCATACCAGCTACTTAAGAACCTGCTAGCTAATTAGTAATCGCTGTTTATTACTCTACTCCTCTATCTGTAATTGACAGCTGTTGGACAGCTAAAAATGTGCTAGCTAGTTAGCATGCTAACTTGTTATCAAACTAGTTAATACCATAGCTAGTTTGTGAACTAGATTATTATCAAGCAGCTAGCTAGCAAATCAGCTATTTAAGAACCTGAAGCTAGAGCTTGCGTGCTATTTATTGAACCTGTTTTATTATTCCAAACTCCTGCTGATGGATAGTAAGATTATGCTAGCTAGATAGCACACTAGCTTGTTAGCAAACTTTGCTAGTTGGTGAACCAGATGATTAGCAAATAGCTAGCAGATCAGCTACATAAGAACCTGTAGCCATAATAAACTAATGCATGTTTTGTTGATTCACTCTTCTATCTGTAATTGACGGGTTATATTCTGCTAGCTAGTTAACGTGCTAGCAAACCTTGCATAGTAGTTAGCGAACTAGATGTATAACAATATAGCTGGCAAATCAGACAATTAAAAACTTGTAGCTAGAGTATTGTAGCTGATTAGTGAACAAGCTAATTAGCATGTTTTTGTTTTACTCTAGTTCTTTATCTGTAATTGAAAGCTAAATTTGTGCTAGTTAGTTAGCTCAGTCGCTTGTTAGCACACTTAGTACTCTAGCTAGTTACTCAACCAGATTGCTTTACTGTACTGGATAGTACGTAAGCTAGCTTGTTTACAGATCGACTCGGTTCATACACACTTCGGGGTGATAAAGGCGAGTCGACATGGCGCATGTTAAAAACGGAACTGGACGCACAGCGGGGTTTGGATGCTAACGTTTTCGCACATTAACATCAATTATAAGAGTGTTGACAGAAGTTGTCTACAGCCAAAACCTCTGGAGACGAATTCACACGTTTCTGCAAGCCAGCTGCAGAAGGAATGTCCCCAATACACATCACACACACACACACACACACACACACACAAATTACAAATACACGAAATGTGAATTCCCTCCAAAAACAGACACTTAGCAAGCCAAAACTGGAGAGAATATAAAATAATAATAATAATAATAATAATAATAATAATAATAATAATAATAAAAATAAAAAACACGGTTTCTTTTTTAACAGGCAGCTTCAAGCCTAAAACAAACATGTCGTCGTTTGACCTAGCACGTACGCAAACAGCGACCATTCAGCTACTTATCCGAAGGTTTTGGAGAAGGTTACAAAAATCGCTAGTAAGCCTTTCAGTTAGTGAACAAGATGATTAGCGACATAGCTAGAAAATCAGGTATTTAAGAATCTGTAGCTAGAGTAATTAACTAGCTAATTTGCGAACCTGTTTATTCCTCCACTAGTCTATCTGTAATTGACAAGCTTTAATTTGCTAACTTATTACTCTAGCTATTTACTGAGCCAGATAACGTTCCTGGTTACGTTAGTGAAACGTTTGTGTTAGCATTCTAACAACTGAAAATGTCCCATTGTGTCACTATCAGCAGGAAACCCAACAGGATTGTGGGTAATATAGGAATCCAGTAACCAAAATTTAAACCAAGAGCTCAGAATTTCATTATAAAATGAGTATCGAAGATCATGATGCTGAAGATCACATGCTAATTATAAATATTAAAGTATTTACCTTCAAGGAATACATCCCCCTGGATCCTGGCCATTAGCATACACACATCAGCGTTAGCATTTTTGGACGATTTTTGGTAACAAGTACTGTTTCAACGGAGTTCCAGGTATTACAATAAAGTTTTGCGTCTTAAGTTTCATCTTTGGGACGAAAACAGCGATCGTAACTAAGTTGAAACCTGAACCATCTGAAAGCAGAAATGATCGATTAAAGAAAAACGATGTCCTATGCTACATGATATGTTCAGCTTATGGACATAAAAGCGTAAGATGTTGTAGGAACATGATAATGAACATTTCTGATCACATTAATTTCTCCACATCCCTCCATGATGTTTGTGATACGGTTTGTGATACGGTTTGTAGTTTGTACATTTGATCTTCCAGCTCTCGTCCTGGTTTTTGGACGAATCTTCATGATAAATAAAATGAAAAAAAAAAAAAGTCTAAGTTCTGTGTAAAAAAAAAATTGTTCTATGGTCATAAGAAAGTCCTTTCTTCAATCAAACTGATCGATTTGTCAGTCAGCATCTCTTCGCTTTCTGCGAACGTGTACCCGAACAAATTCATGGTGGGACCGCAGATTTTCTGAACCATCCGTGCGAGTTTAAACGGCATACTGAACCTCCATTTCTCCACCTGCTGGGATGAGTTTTTCTGGGTGGAGTACACTCCGCTAGCCTTATCGGATGCTTGCGTGTTCCTCAAGATCCACTCCTTCACCTGGGCAGTGAACGGGATGCCGGTAAACCGGTACATCTCAGCTGCTTTCAGCATAGGAAACATGGCGATGTCCTCGTAACGCACTAGCATGTATCGTCCACGCAACCACGGGGGCTGTTTGAGACCCACTTCGGCGGATATGCGGATGTTCTCACAGTTCCCTTTGAGCTTCCTCACTTCGTTGTCGTCCACAGGAACGTCTCCGTCCATGGTCCACCTCTTCCAGTGCTCGTATTTGTTCGCGAAGGCAACCATGCGGGACGCTAACATGGCTCGAGGATCCCGGACCAGCTGAATAACCTTCAAATCCAGTCGTGGATCTTCTGCTAATGATCGTAGCGTCTCTAGTTGCCGTACTCGTACAGACTTTATGGCATGGTGCTCCTTCTCCAGGCAGGACTGGGATGCTAGCGTGAGGTTTAGTGGACCGCAACGCCGGTTACGGCAATGGTAAGGCTCGTAACCCTTCTTCACAAACGGTGTGCAGACGGGATCGGTGCACAACGACTGGCTGGACTCGCGACGAAATAGTCCTGTCGTTATGTGATCCTTAGGTGGTGGCTCGATGAAGCTCTCCAGCATGGAGAAATCACACAAGAAGAGCTGACGGAGAATGTCACGGTAAGCCTGCGTCAAAACCGTACCATTGGTTCCTCCACCCTCCAGAGTTAGCATGCGCTCCACGTGCCAAAGAGGCTCAAACAGGTAGAACATGTTGGCGCCGTGCTGGTTAAAAAACTCGCCCACAAACGAGGAACCTGTACGCGTCGTGGCCAATAGGAGTATGTGTTTCCCGCCTACGCTGGGCTCGGTGATGTTCTCCAGACGCCATTTTTCTTCCAGATAGGATGAGAAGTCGAGCTCAGACAGGACCGGGACACTGGAGCCATTTTGTCGGAGAGATGCCCAAGATGATCCGCTGGACTGGAGTGGAGTCTGAGGTGTCTGCTTCAGAGAGAGCTTGTCCGAGACCCTTACAAGACAAAAATCACAAGCCGGTATGTCAGAGACACTATTTTTGTCATCAACAAACTCAGACAATTTTTAAAGAGTTCTGTAATATTCTATTTTTCCCGATTACCTCCAAATCTTTATAGAAGAACAAACATTATAACTTCAGATGTATTTATCAAACGTTAGTAAAGTTGTGAGTAAATATTTTCCTAGGCTACGAATAAAAGTTTCACTGATTTTCTTTGTACTCAATGTGCGTATATCGATAAATGTCAACCAGCTGTAAATTACCAAGCATGTTCACAGCACAGGAGACTTATCCATGGCCAAAAAAACTCCACAAAAAAAGGCAAAATGAGGACTAAACTGTGAAAGAGTGGCGTGCGATAAATCTTCCAGTAATGCAGCTCAGCCACTGCAACACATCAGCTAACACAAACACACACTAACTCTTCCTCTGTTTATAGGGTGCCATTACTTTTGTCTTCATCTAATAGCCAGTCTTATTTGTCTTTGTTTTGGAATCGCTTTCTTTCAATGTCATTAATATGAAGCAAATGAGTTTCACCAAACGTTGTGTAACTGAATTAAATAAGCGATCAGTCGAGGTTCACATTAGTGAACTTAAATGCAGACAAACTCATGAGCGAAACGTGGAATGCAAATGTTTTGATTTTCATAAACATCGTATGTAGAGTATATCACGGAAACGAATAAATCTGTTTGTATGCAGTGTGACAAATGAGGTCCATTCTTGTTAGAATTTGTTAGAAAAAGATCTGTAAAGCTAGGAATGGGAATTACGAACCTATAGCTATAGCGAGATCACCAGATTAATCACAACCTAGTTTAGGGGCAGTTATATTCATACTTTCGTTATCAGTGAGCGTTTCCTGTTGATATCTGATCGTGTTACTGATTTGATGCAGACAATAAAACGTTACGATCTGCAACAGCATTTATATCACTTTAAACACTACTAGCAGCTTAAATCTAAACTTTATACAGCATTAGCTTTAAATTAGCCGCTCTATATATACTTTATACTTTTTACATCTTGACAACTTGCTGCTCGGGACTGTTTTTTTTTTTTTAATCCCACTCGCATAGTGGTTATTTTTGTTTAAGCGCCTGTCTGTGATATTTTCTAATGAATTTAGTTTCCCAAAATATAAACAAACTAATTAAAAAACTTAATTAAACCTGACCAGGCACTTACTAAGGATGAAAGAATGAATGTTGGAAATTCATCACACAGCTCCTCATGTTCATGTTCATGTTCATGTTAATGAATCTGGTCTTTGTTTGTTCCTTTAGCTGCATATCCGACCGCTCGCTCATCTTCATGACAATAAAATCCTCCCTTTTTTCGTTGAGTCCCGCAAAATTGCAGCCCCGATGCAGGCCTCTAGTCTCAACCAGATGCCCTGGGAACCTTTCTGACAAGCTTTCTAAACAACAAAAGAAAGATCACACCTCTTTTCCTCTCTATATTCTTATCCGTTTAAAGCACATGATCTTTTCATTCTGAATAACATATTCATATGACCTCTGACCTCTCTGTTCTTCTTAACATGTCCGATCCAAACTTTACTCACCAGTATCTACGCATACATACAACTTTTTTTTTTTTTTTTGTTTAGTACATTTAGATACCTGGAGACAGCATGCTTTAGGGATTTAGAGATGTTGGCTTACTTGGAGATGATGCTGTTCTCCTTCTCGATGATGATCACAGCCACTATGAAGACCAAGGAGATGGTGTATTTAATCTTCATTATTGTGCGTGATTACGTTCAGCTTGTGAGTTCGACCTCCAGGCTCTGGTCTTCTCAGCTCTCTCACACACACTGCTTAATTCTGAAACACAACACACACACACACACACACACACACACACGACTTTATTTCAAGCTTTCCGTTCAGCTTTCACTCTCTAGGTTAGCCCAGAATTGTAATCATGGTGTGTGTGTATGTGGGGTGTGTGTAGTGTGTGTGTGTATGTGGGGTGTGTGTGGTGTGTGTGTGTGTGTGTGTGTGTGTGTGTGTGTGTGTGTGTGTGTGTGTGGACTTGCACTAGTGTGATCTTGTCTACAAATACGGCTCTGCCAGTTTTAATAACGCAGAGTATCTCACACACACTACCGTGTACTATGCACTATTATCAGAGGCGCTGGTATAGAAGATGAATCAACACCTTCTGACAGACCTCTTTATTCGTCATACCGAGTTCCTTCTAAACCCATCGTTTCACTCAGACAGACAGCGTCAGACTTCACCTTCCACGGATGTTAAACCAAAGCGTTAAACCACGAGGCTTTACACAGGAAGTGATGAGTATAATCCTTAAAATAAATAACACCAACACTTGCCACTGTGTGTACCGAGGATAAACGAGCGCAATAAAATCCTCACACACTCACAACACACGAGCCAGCAAGCAACAACATTATCACACAACATCGGCTGGGAGGCGTGTCGTTTTCATAACGTCTCATCTAAACCAGCCGGCTGTGTTATATCAGCGTCCTTAATCAAATACAACATGGCTGACTCACTCAGATTTATCAACAGAGACATATTTTAAAAAATACTTAATATAAATATAATACAAAAACATGTCGATGTCTTTTCATATGATTCTACAAATATATCATTTATTTATTTATTTGTCTCTTTGTTGGAAAATTGTAACAATTTTAGAGATATTTGTAATATATTTACATATATACAATTTTTACAATTTTACATAAACTACAATAATACAATAAAACATTTTAAAACTAACGAATCGATGTATTATTATTATTATTATTATTATTATTACATTCTAACTTTATTTTTAAATACCATACACTGCATGTTTATTTATTATTTTATTATATATGCAATATACGTATTCATTATAATTGATAATGTATAATTTAATACGTAATTATATTATTATTTATAGGTATTTAAAAGCTATTTAAATTGACATGCAGCCGCTCATACGAAATGTTTTATAAATAAACTTGACATTTTTTTCAATCTGGATAAACAGTCGGTCTTTAAAATCTACGCGTCTCGCCAGAAGGAATCTGTCACATCAACTTTAACATTTCAAACAAATGACGAACAACACAGTTTTGTCAAACACAGTTTAGATGAAGGTCAAAGGTCATGGGTGAGAAGAAGTCCAAATCCCCCAAGAGGGGGTGGAGTGTTTAGGTTCATACATGAGCACTAAGTCCGAGGTAATGGGGTCTGAGTGAGGGGTCATGGACCAGCGCTTCGTATCTGGTTACAGAGTCGGTATGTGTGGTAATAAACGCTGCTCTGGTCACATTAGCTATAGAAAAATCTATTCAATTATCCAGACACTTAATATTTAGTATTAACTGAAATTAAAAACATCAAAGCACTATTGTGCCGACTACACCAAACTGAGATAGTAAAGCAACTAGTTAAATCTAGTAAGAAGTAATGCTAACTACAAAAAAAAAAGAAGGCTAAAGTAAATATTGTTACTAGCATGAAACGGCAGTGTTAGCTCAGCACAGGGTTCTGCGTACAGATGCGTTAGTAACTAGAAGGTTGTGAGATTAAATTCCAAAATGTTAGGTCCTAGAGGCACTCAGCAAACATGTGGAAAAGGTTCTCTGGTCTGATGAGATCGAAAAGGAAATTTTCGGTCTTGGAACAAAGCACTATATTTGGCGGAAACACCGAAAACACTGAGAACACCATCCCCACTGTGAAGCATGGTGGTGGTAGCATCGTGTTAAGTGGAAGCTTTTCATCTGCAGGGAAACAGGGTTGTCAGGTTGAGGGTGAGATGGATGGAGACAAATTGAGGACCAGGCGAGAAGACGTAAGACTGGGGGCGGAGCTTAACCTTCCAAAAGAACAATGACGCTAAGCATACAGCAAAAGCTACGCTGGAGTAGATAAGGCATACGGAGATACATTTTAATGTATGAAATGTGCTACATAAAGATAATTATTTTAATTTTTTTTAAAAGTACTTTTAAAAGGTTATTATGAAAAAAAAAATACTATGAAAACTCCTTCAGAGTTCCAAAGTTCCAATATATATTTATCTCCATTAAACGATGTGCTACTTACAAAAATATTTGGTGTTCTGTTCCTTAAAAAACAACCGTGTCAGTGCTATGGAAAGGTAATTTAGCTCATTTCTTTGCTGCATTTAGCAAGCGTGCGTGTGTGTGTGTGTGTGTGTGTGTGTGTGTGTATACGGTCTCTGTTTGACTCTGTTTGACTTCATGTGGAAATTTCCGCCGCAGGTTTGTGTACTTTCACACTGAGATGAGATCGTTACACAGGGAGGCTTTGACTTTTCTTCCTGTCCTGAGAGGAATCGCTGAACAAACATCCAGCACATGCCAAACAGCACCTGTGTCAAACAGACCGAGTTCCTCTTCCAAGCCTTGTTCCTCAGATCCAGGAGCAAAAACACACCCTAAACATCTTTTAAGGAAAATCCATCCATCCACCCTGAAGTTTTAAAAACCTTATCTGGTGCAGATCTCTTAATGCGTTTGAAACGATTTGGGCCGGTGTTTGTGGAAAGTGTGGCTCTAAAATCGCCCAAAATTCCTGCTCGTAAGCTTCCAGCAGCTTTCCTGCGATTAGAATAAGAGTTCAGCGACATCACTTCCTCAAGTTATCATGTGACTTAGGAATTAATATTTCAACATATTCTCTAAAATGTTTAGCTAAATATCCTATTTAAAAAAGCACATTAGCCATTCTCACCACGTTAGCATCATTACCTGAGTAACCCGAGGAAGGAATAAAACACATGCAGAGACATGCGGATAGAGGAAAATAATCCACGACACGGTGGTGTGATGCGGAGTTACTGTCACCAGTCCGAAATGATTGTTTTCCTAAAATAGCACATCCTGAAGTGTTTTATTCTTGTCATACCACAGCGGTTACATTTTCTTATTTATTAAAGAACGACACATCGTACTTTTTATCCATTTATTGTTACATGAAACAGGTTAGCTCATGTTCTCACTTAAGTTATAGCAGCTATAAACAGTCGTTCTCTCACCGCCCTCTCTTTTTTCTCTCTCTCTTAAAATTAATAAGATAACAATAACTGCAGCTTGTCCTGTTACTGAGAAACCGCAAAATGCGTAAGCTTACCTACGCATATGATGGAGATAAGTCCGCAGGAAAAACTGAGCTAATACTAATACTAGCATGAAAAGTGCGTAATAACATGCGGTAAGAGCGTAGTCCTAGCCTAACACAACAGAAGTTTTACATTAACATTCATTTCAGGTGAATAGCTAAAGGCTAGCTAACTATTAGATTTCCAACTTATTTTTTTTAGCTACATTTTAGCTGAATATTTAGTCAATTCAAATTATGTCCGTATTTTACGTGGTGAATAAGACAAGGCTTGCTATCTGACATTACAGAATATTCTATAACTACAGGAAAGTTTTAAAAGTTTTAAGCAGAGTTACTACACAGGATTCAAATTTAAAACCATGTGCTGCTCAAACTCTCGCCCAGTCCACTAGAAACCAACCAGACTGTAAGGTCTTAATTATACATACGAACCTCAGGGCCGTTCTTTCCAGCCAAATGTCATTTAAAAATAACTCACATGGGCGTCCCAACCTCGCAAGGCCGTCCATGTCTTACTTTAGAAGCATGCATTTACCCTAAAACCTCAACGTAAACATTGTAAATCAAAATAACACAAACAAAATGTGGTCTGAGAAATTTCCTCTGAGAAATTTAAACCATTCGCTCCTTTCTCATTCAGTAGCTCAGTGTATGAATCAGTGAATCTTTCTGTCATTCACTGAATCAGCGAATCATTCAGTCCTGACTGAGGTTCATTCCTCTGTCCTTCAGAGAATCAATTCGGTCAGCGAATCATTCAGTTCACTGTTTGATTCAGCGAATCATTCAGTTCACTGTTTGATTCAGCGAATCATTCAGTTCAGTCTCTTGTTCACTGGATGAGTGTTTGAATCATTTGGGCATGTTCAAGATTCTCTCCTCTCCCATCCAGTGTGTCAGTGTTTGAATCAGCGAATCATTTCAATCTCGAGATTTGTGAAAAATTGCGAATCATTCGGACATGGCCAAGATTCACTCCTCTCTCCTTCAGTGAATGAATCAGTGAATCTTTCAGTCATGAACGAGATTCTCTCCACTCTCTTTCAGTGGGTCAGTGAATGAATCAATGAATCATTTCCATCATGACTGACATTTGCTCATTTGTCACTCAGCAGGTCAGTGTTTGAATCAGTGAATCATTCGGTCATGACCGAGATTATCTCCTCTCTCCTTCAACGAATGAATCAGCGAATCATTTGGTCAAGAACAAGAGAGACTCCTCTCTCATTCAGTGGATCAAAATATGAATCCGTTAATTTTTGTTTTTCATATCCAAGATTCGTTCCTCTGTCCTTGAGCAGATTTGTGTTTGAATCAGCGACTCTTTCAGTCATAACTTAGATTTACTCCACTCTTCTTCAGCAGCTCATGAATCAGTGAATCTTTTGCTTATAGCAGAGATTCTGTACTCTCTTTCTAGGGAGTCAGTGTTTGAAATCAGTGAATCATTCAGTCATGACAGAAATTCACTCTTCTCTCCTTCAGCAGGTCAGTGTTTGAATCAGTGAATCTTTTGCTCAGGACTGAGACTCGTTCCTCTCTCCTTCAGCTTGTTAGTTGAGTCACTGAGTCGTGTTGGTCATGACCGAGATTCTCTTTCGTTCAGCGAATCAGTGTTGAATCAGAGAATCTTACTGTCATAACTGAAAGATCTGATTCTCTCTTGTTCAGTGAATCAGTTGATTCGATGATTTTAAGAGCTTTTGAGCTCATTTGGTCAGAGCTGTAGTCATGTGTATTGGGCTTTGTGTAAAAATAATTCCTCGAAACACAAACATACAAGCATATTATAAAATAACACAAATTAGCAATAATTAATAGCTATTTTACACTCTTTGTTGTCTGCCATAGAGAGCTGTACAACGGAATGAATCAGTGAATCATTTAACTGAACAGACTTAAATGACTTGTGACATAAATGAGTCTCACAACTCATAAGATTCTCAGTTTTTCTAAAGCATCTTATTGGTGGATAAAGCCAACCAGAGAGCCGCCGTTGTTCCTTGGACTAGATCCAAAGTGTTTTTGGACAAAGCGTCACACGTGGTTTACACAAAAGTGTGATTTATAAGGACTCTATTAGAGTTACTGCTAAAGAATGATTAACATTGGCAAAACATCTAAAGCCTCCACTGATTTATCAGGATACGTACGTTTATACACACATACTAACACACAGCTAGCTTGTGTTTTAGCTAGTAAACGAACTAGTTCATTTACTCACTTTTCCTCCAGATGTGGTGTTTTTGTCTCTATATTCCAGCCAAATCTGTCAAAATCATTCTCAGTTTATCTGTGGCTAAGAGTTCCTGTTGTCTCGCCATAATATATTTTTCTCAGACATGATTCTATTTTACAGGAAGAAAAAAGTACAAAGTTGCACAATAGCAATTCAAAACCATGTGTTTTTGAGGCTGAATCACACACACACACACACACACACACACACACACACACACACACACAGGAAACCAGCTGCAGCAGTATCATCACAGCAGTGTATAAAGCATCTCAAGTGTATCGATTCTATCACATGCTCCTTTCTTCCTTATCTAGTGTCTGAAACCCTGAAAAGTGTGTCTCTGAAGTCTGTGTGTGTGTGTGAGTGTGTGTGTGTGTGTGTGTGAGTGTGTGTGAGTGTGTGTGTGTGTGTGTGTGAGTGTGTGTGTGTGGGTGTGTGTGGGCGTCGCAGTGTTTTGCACGTCTGTAATATCCTGAAGTTAAAGCACAAGGTTTGGTATACGTGGGCCGCTCAAACCTAATCATTCAGCGCTACATCATGCGACCGCTGAAAGTGATTCTGTCGTGTTTTATTCCTTTTATTCCACAGCCATTTAGCAGAAACGAGTTAGTTCCTGTTCTCGCTTACGTTATAGCAGCTATAAACAGTCGTTCCCTCCCCAGCCTCTCTTTATTCTCTCTCTTGAAGTTTATAAGACAAAAAAAAAGCAGCTTGTCACGTTACCTTAAAGCTTAAAACTTAAAGTTACAGCTTCACCTCTGACTGTTACAAAGCGCTGACACTGGAGACTCCTTCCCTAAATGTTACATAAACATCTCCTTACAGAAAACCATCACCATATCCACTATCATATTACACGTTTTTAACCCGTTTTTTTTTATTATTAGTGGAGCATCTGTAGTACAATTCCCTGTGAATGAGCTGTTACTACGGAAACAATAACGTATTAGAACGAGCGCATTAATGATAAATAAACCTGCACTACTGTCGGAGCTGCTTTTATAGAAAATTAATCAACTCGAGTCAGTGTGGTTTATGAGGTTTATAAAGGAACTTGACATGTTTTTCATACATTAATCATACACAAAGCTTTTCAGATATATAAAGAGGGCGGAGCTTAAATCCTTCTTAATTGACGCAGATGACGCAGGTGAATGTGGTGATGAAAAAAAAAAAAGCATGAAATGAGCATAGATGCAAAAGTTATCAAAAAAAAAAAAAATCTAAAAAAGAAAAGGTGACCAGACGTCTTATTTCATTCTGCAGTAACTCGAATTAAACATATGAAGTCTTTCTGATTCTGGGCTTATTTTATTCCTGCAGCTCTCTTGTGGAAACTCTCACACAGCGGTGTTTACGAGGCTGTAGAGGAGTGTGTCTGAGATGATTACATAGCACGCTAACAGCTCTAACAGGGAATACACAGCCTGTGGGTTTTCTGTGTGTGTGTGTGTGTGTGTGTGTGTGTGTGTGTGTGTGTGTGGGGTCTGGAGATAGCGTTCAGGCAGAACACTGAAATAAGGACCTTTTCTGCCATTCGGTTTAGTATACACTGATCCTGGATTCAGCTTTTACACTGAGGTAGTTTATTATTGTTAGCAGTAATAAAGTAAATGGATTCTCGCTCGGGATTCAGTCTCATCACACAGCGTTTGTTTAAATGGAAGTGCTGTAATGTGGGTCGTTAGACTCGTCCAGACTTAACAACTGACCTGCTCTCCTGTCATTTAACATTATTACCCAAATCCACTCTCTCTTTCCTGTCTTTCCTCCTCTCTCTGTACTCTTCCTTCTTGTGGTCTCTTTAGGAAAAACTCCTCCAGTAGACCAAAACACAGTCTGGTGATGTGACTGCTCTCTCTCTCTCTCTCTCTCTCTCTCACACACACACACACACACCTGATTCATTAATTCAGGACCGGGATTACTGTAGATGTGTGTTAGATGACAGAAATCACCAAACCGGATTGCTGAGATCCCTAAACAAAACAGATCACACAGCTTTCAGAGATCTCCCCCCGGCTGAACCGGGCTCTACAGTCAAGCCTTATTTGAATGGAATTAATTTTTACGTTATCTGAGTTTGTCTGGTATTTTAGTCCAAATCTGTCATTTTTTTATGGAAAGATTACGGCTCCATATGTACAGTAAATCCCTTATGAAAGGACCTGTGAGTAAAGATTGTGTTAAATCCTGTGGGAAAAGACGTTTTGCACTTTTTCTTCAGTATAAAGACGCTCCAGGAAGCGTTCGCTCTTCTCTCTTCTGTCTTCTGTCTTCTCTCGCCACGGTTTAAAACAGAACGATAAAAATAGAGACGATGTTTAAAAGTCAAAGAAGCAACACTTCCAGGGGATTTAGGGAAGTTATTGAGTTCCTACGTACATGTTAACGTCACTGTCATGTGGTGTGTATACTACACATGCATACAGTTTATAGTGTGAAAAGTAATCCCATCTGAAGAGTACAACAGTCTTTCCTGTACTCTTCTCAACAGATTCTCAGTTCCTCTTACGGTTCCTCTAATGTTCTCTCTATAAAATATAATATAAAACACACAGAATATATATAGATTATATGGTACAACGTTTCTCTTGGTAGTCAGTCTACACTTTTAGAAAATGTTTAAATGTTTGGGATTTTTGGTTCTGGAGGAGTGTTTTGGAAGTGAAGAACCCTTAAATATCCAATAAACCCTTTAAGAACCTCTGAAGAACCATTTTTGTATTAACCGTGTTACAAACTCCCAATTATTGCTCATTAATGTTCATCTTCTTACCTAGAACCAGTCAGGCGTTTAACATTTCGCTAAACCGTCTTGCTAATATAGTTTAATATCTCGTGAAGAGAAATGTTTAAATATTTAAAGGAGCATGGAGGATTTGTTAGAAATGATTTGCATGGAGTTCTGAAAAACAGGAAAGTTCCTCAACTGTTTAATATGAATGTAAAGATATTACGGATGCACTGTGAGCCGCTGATTTCATTAGCACACGCAGTAGTGAAATTACGCAGATTTTACGCTGCCGGCTCTCGCGTTTTTGAAATTCATGACCCTCATTAGGTTCTCAAAGCCTTCGCTCTCACTTCAGTGGTGAACATCTGCAATGCGAAACGCTCCCCCTGGGGTAGACGACACAAATTAACCTTTCCAAAAGGGGGGCAACAATGGAGCCAGTGAGTGTGAGAGGAAATAAAGTGACACCGGGGGGCAGGGAGAGACGGAGAGACGGAGAGAGAGAAGAAAGAGAGAGAAAGAGAGATGGGGGTTTAATGGCATTCGTTCCACTGAGACGGATTTTTCTCTGCACTGGAGATAAACGAGCGAGCTGTGAGTGTGTTCTGATGATGATGATGATGATGATCATCTTCTCTCACTGCACTGACTCGAGAAACAAATATATAACAAAAGATACGTGTTATTATTGAGATAAAACAAATATAGCAGAGATCTGAGCAGTAAAATCAGTCTGTATTTAAAACTAATCCTGTCTAAATAGAGCTGCACAAACCAGCCAATCAGATTGCTTTATTTATACAGAAAAAAAACGCCAAAAACATCTAAGACATTTTTGTGCAGAGACACAGCTGAAAGCGGTGAGTTATTTTATTATATAAGAAACGTCTCGATAAGCTTCGCGCTTAAAATCCCCCTTAACGGTTCTTCGGTTGTCCATCTACGGTTCTAAAGTTTTTTAGGCACAAATCTACAACAGTGTTGGCTAATCAGAAACGCTTCCTATAAGAAGAAGAGCCCGTCTTCCAAAGCTAGGAACCCAGTGAAACCTTGAAGAACCCTTTCTTTCATCTAATGGTAATTTCTTCTACACGCTGGTGTAAGCAGCAGAACCTCTTTTCAGAAGCTAAGACACATTTATTATAAAATGATCCCTTGAAGAACCCTTAAAGAACCCTTGAGGAACCCTTAAAGAATTCTTGAAGAACCCTTAAAGAACCCTTGAGGAACCCTTTGTTCTAAGACAGTGTTTATTAACTGGTTACACACACCAAAATATTTAACATTATTTTCTTCTTAATACTGAGAACATGTCAGGAATCTAACATTAAGCTTCTTTTAGAGGAAAAAAACGTACACGATATGGGGTATGCTAGACCCTTGAGAGTTTTTAACGTCCTAAACGGGTTCTACAGGACACGTTCTAAGTATTAAGAATATGGTAAACCCCTATTTAGATGGGATTAGTTTAGTTTCACAAAGCTTCGTTATATTTGTTGATTTGTTTATATATATATATATATATATATTATATATTTCACATATCTTTTCGATTGTGTACTGATTTCTTTTGATAAATATTTAAAAAGAACAGGTTTTTAAGTCCGATAATGCAGGATGCAATTTAAAATGAACAGATACAGAGCAGAATTTGGTGTAAAACTCATCAGCAGTGTCAGAGAAGGTGTTAGTTCTGCATCTTGGGAGTTTAATCAATAAGCTGCTACTGGAATGAAGAGTCAAGTGATTAAATACATAACAATAAGGGACAAATAACAGATGATTGGTTTACCATGTGTGCTGTGGGGATGATGTCCTGCTCACACTCCAAGCTGTAAAGTGTGTTTATATTCCTAACAGGTTTTCCATCATTCCAGAAATGTGTGATCAGTGTGATCCATCACACGTGTATCAGCTCATCCCTTTATCCAGCACAATAAACACACACACACTGTCTGTGTGTGCGTGTGTGTTCACGTTAAAGCCCTCTGGATAATTCCTGAACGCGTTTAAAATCAGATGTGATGTTCCTCCAGGAGAAAGAACAGAAAATCCCAGGCGCGCTCCCAAACACGCTCTTCGCGACTGCGGCTCGGGAATAAACGCGCGCTCCCGCGAACCTCCGAGTTAAACCGAGCGCTGAGTCACGTGGTACAGCCTACTACTACAGGGAGGGGAGGAGGAGGGGGGTGCGGGCGTAGAATATACCACGTGATCTCGATGCCCCGCCCACTCCTCCAGCGGCCTTTTCAGTGTTTTTGAGTTTTATGCTTAGCTTCCGTACATTTAAACACGGAATTATTATTATTATTATCATTATGTTTTACATATTCAATATGAAAACAACTTTCAAGTGAAATAAATTCCGACTTAAGCGTAAAAGGTGCACATTAAATACTCTGAACATGTGAAAATCTTTTCATTTTAATGGTGTCCCTTATTGCTTTATCACAGTAGGAGAACAGTGTTGCTAGGCAACCGGGAACATGGCGTCCGGCTGAGATCTACCTGTTGTTATTATTATTAATAATATTAATAACTGAGGTTAATAAAGACTCAATGAAAGCAACAAATGAGCCAAAAACGATCTAAAACGTCAACGTTTACCTCAGATATGTTGTTAAATTACTGATAAAAGACACGGTTTGAGTGAAAATACTATGTAGTTACACTTAGCACCGAGTGCTAACACAGCTAACACTGACTTGAAAATTGTTAAGTTTGAGTCTTAGAGTTAAATAAGGAATCGAACGAGTCAGAAAAACACACAAACACATAAAAAGAAGACATATTATTAAGTATTAATACAGAACTGTGTGTGCAGTGTGTAAGGCTAACAAGGTTAAGTGACAGAAAACATAATTTATTCTGTAATAAGCAGACTTTTCAAACATGGGTGTATATAATCATCTTCTTCATCATCATCTTCATCATCATCGGAGATTTTGAGTCTCCAAGTCTTCAAAATCTCAAAGTGCTTTACACAATATATAAAAATTAGACATAAAATAACACAGTATAACATATAACTAATATATGTGACTACTTTTATTATACATTATATGGCAAAGGTGTATTTATGAAGTATTATTTACTAAAATTCCTGGACAGTTTATAATTTTACATATTAAAAATGTGTATTTGGAAAATATACACGTCTAATGTCTGGCGCTTTATTTATAACTTCTTTTTTTTTTTTTTACTAACCCAAAAAAACGAAAAAATAAAATCACTCATCAAAAACTAATCATTTTAGTAGCTTGTCATTGATTTTTGAGTTATCGTTTACCAGAATAGTGCAATCTATGTTTTACTTCACAAATAATAATAATATTAATAAAAAATAGTAATAAAAAAACAGCAACTGAAGGGATAGAAAGATCTTTTCATAACCTACACTACACTGAAATTGTTGCATTTAATTATCCTTAATAAAAAACATGACCAACATTTATTTATTTATTTATTTATAAATTGTTTATTCATAAATTTTATGTTTTGTAAAGTAATCTAACGCTTGTGATAATGGCTAAACCGTACGTGCTCTTAACAATGAACTCCAAGTCCCATAATGCACTGCGCGCTGAGCTATGACAACTTCCGGCCAGAACCTTCAGGAAACCTCTTCGGTGTTGCGTCAACTGTGAGTTCTGCTGTAAAGGTGAAAGCAAGACATTATTTGTTGGTGAGTTCTGAGGTTTTTCAGTGTTTATTAGATTTTTAAAATGCTTTTAGCACAATTTAAAAATATATATCGTCATATATTTGTTGGTTTTGAGCTCTAATTGTGATGTAAACAAGCTAAAATAAGCTAGCATGAACTTCACGTTACTAGCCTCAAAACTAATAACAACGCAGGCTTTATATTAAATATTTATTTTGTATTTATTTATACAGAATATATCTTTCTTAAAGTTAGGTAGATTAAATATATATCAACACAACAACGTCACTAGTTAATTAGCTAGCTAGCTAGCACATGATCTCCAGCTAGCATGATAAACATAATATACATTTAATAAGTACTTTAATTATATAAATTGAATTCCTGGACTTTTAAAGTCCAGTGTTGTTTTTATACAGAATAGACATCATTTTAGCTTTCTAATATAGCTTTATTAAACTAAATGTCACCTCCTTTAGCACTAATTTATCTAACATGCGCACATTTAATTGTATATTCTTTATTCTTTACGTTAAAGATGTGATTTTCTTGATTATAGCTGATGTTTTTGTGATATTAAATGCCTAATTAAGGTGAACTCTCTGCTGCTTATGGCAGTAAATATCTGTATAACTGTACATTGGAGTGCAAAAGTTTGTACACCCCTGTAATGTGAGTAATAAGGATATTAGATGTTATATGTTAAGATATTAATATTGACTTTATCGAAGTGACGACGCGAACATGAACGTTTAATTCAAATTGTGAAACTTGCACACTCTCTATCCCAATTGGGACATTTACAACAACAAACTAACAAAAAAGAATTTACACATTATTATTATTTTTTAAAATAAATAATGGAAGGAAAAAATGACGTGAAATCAATCAAGCTCATGATGGCAACAGTCAAAGTTTTACAGTCTTTTGTGCCACAACGTGCCGTAGTGCAAATCACTGAGGTGCTGTAGTTGTAGGGGGGAAAAAAAATAAAATAAATGAATATAAAAAAAAATACAAAAATAAAGCTGTTAAACATTTGATCTGTCACACAACTTCAGATCTAACAGATTAAAATAAGGGGTGCAGTGGTCTCTCTTTTGCGAGGTTTTTCTTTTTAATGAGGACGCGGAGAGTGTCAAAATAAAGGTACCGCATATCGATATTTTACGAGTAGCATCGATGCATCGTATCGTTAGACATTCAATCGATGCATCGAGCCGTATATCGATGTGCCGTTACACCCCTAGACGGCACGTCAGAGCCAGAACGTTTCCGGTCCACTGTTAAATGTCGTCTCTCTTCAAACTTTCCGCTGTCGTCGTGATTGTTGTCATGAGCTCCTTCTCAAACTGAAAACTCAGATCTTACACTCAGAAGTATTTATTTATTTATCTAAAAAAAAAAATCCAGAAGACTGGTGCACAGAACAGCTTTCTGTAGATTAGAAAGTGACATGAGAGCTTCTTAAAACTCAGCTGTAACAGGAAACGCGGTTAGCGTTAGCGCTCAGTAACGCTGTGGAATACTATATGTGCGTACGAGTATGTGATCTGAGAGTGTGTTTAGTGGCGGTGGAAGGACGAGGAAATTTATCCTTCTTTATTTTTGTTTTTCTGCTGAATTACAATAGCGTGAAAAGGGATAAAATAACACGTACGCTATGAATTTAAACGTGACTTGTCTGAATGTGACTCAGCAACATTACAAGCACAAAAAAACAAGTCTTTATTTCTAATATTAATTTGTAAAAGAATGAATAAAAGAAAGAGAAGATGGGAACTCCTGCCTTAACTCTTCTTCTCGCTGTCTGTTTAACAGTCTCACTGAGGCTGCGTCCACGTTAATCAGGATAGATCTGAAAACTGCGGTTTCGTTTTAAAGCGCTCTCCGTCTACACCGGCGCTTATAAATATTTTCCAAAAATCGCTCGTCCATACCGAAACATCTGAAAACGCTTTCGCCTGCGTCGTTTCCGTCAGGCGTTCGTTTGCTTTCCGTCTCTTTGGACTGAAGCGGCGATGTCGAGGAACCGCGTGACTAAAGATACGTCATTGGTTTTGAACATCTCTGCTTTCTCAGTCCACACTACAGCAGTTTCAAATTTCTCCACTTGGGAAAGCGTTTTCGAAAAGCTCCGTTTTCGCTGGACAGAAACGCCGTCTCAGTGGACGGAAGACCGAAACGTAGAGTAAGATGCGGTTTCAGATTTATCCGGACCGACGCGGACGTCGCCTTAAGCAAATTTTCTGTGACGGAAATAAATTAAAACTCGTTAACAGCACAAGCAGCACAACTTGGGCTACGTTTCCACGACAACGATGTAGTCAAAAAACGGAAAAGTTTTTCTCTTGCGTTTTCAAAAAGTTTCACGTATATACACGACAGCGTTTTCAAAACGATTCGCGTTTACACATATCCGCGATAACGGCCAAAAACGCTGTATTACGTTCGCGCTCGCCTTTACAATAGACACGTACTGCGCATGTCTACATACCTAACACGTGTATTACGTGCGCGCATGACATCACCGTTTTCAAAGATTCCCGTATCGGGTGTTTACATAACGCTAGACGATAACGGCGACGAAACCCGCTTTCAAAACTATGCGTTTTCGGTCCCCGAAACGCCGTTGTCGTGTAAACGAACAGGCAAAACGTGTAAAAAGTTTCCCGTTTTTGGCTGAAAACGTTGTCGTGTAAACGGCCCCTTAAAAGCTTCTTGTTGTTATGGTAACCTTAAGACTGTTCTGTGCAGAACCTCGGATGTTTAACACGTAACATGCAAATAAACACAGACTGCGTTCAGTGTTCGGTTCAGGATCCGTATTAACAGTTTATTAGAGTGAGATTCGCTCGTGTTGGTTATTTCTCTCTCTCTCTCTCTCTCTCTCTCTCTCTCTCTCTCTCTCTCTCTCAGATCTTTTGTTCTCCTCCTTCAGCTCTGTGAATAGTGAATAATTTCGGGTTTAGGGTGTGAGAGCTGTTTTATTAAGAGATTTTAGAACAGTGTGATCGAGTTGTTGTCAGCTGAATAAATTACAGAGGACGCGTCAGATCAAAGAATAAAGAAAAGTCTCGACTCAGACTGAGTTGCTGTTTAATAACTCGATGTCATTAATAACACATCTCTGTGTTTCCTCTCAGGTTGTGTTAACGTGTGTGTGTGTGTGTGTGTGTGTGTAGAAGCGATGTTGGTGACGAGGTTGGCGTGTTTACGGGGTCTCCCCGTGACCGGCCTGAGGTTGGCTCTGACCCCGAAGATCCCGGCCCTTAAACCTGCTACACCTCTGATCAAACCTCAACAGGTAAACACGATCCTCCCTGCCCGATCCTCGCGGTCCGATCCTCACGGTCCGATCCTCGCGGTCCGATCCACCTCACACGCATCAGATCACATAATTACAGGTTCTTCACAAGGAACCCTTCCTGATAGGAAAACACTTCTTTGGAGAACTTTTAAGATGGACAGCGAAAGCCACGTAATGGTTCTGATGACTCTTAAGAGTGTGATGTTAAATGAAATTAGATACGAAGATTAAAGAAATTTGAATATTAATCACTTGTAGTTTTTTTTGCAGAGAGACTATTAGAAATACTAATTATTTATTGGATGATAAAGGAGTTCCTAGAACCTCGTAGGAGCTCTTTCTGACTGAGGAGCGCTCTTTTAGAGAGCTCTACATAGAACCTTTAAGGGTTCCCGCAGTGCTCTCAGAACCGTGTTCTCAGCGATGGGGTTCTGCCAGGCCTGCGATCGATGCCTTTTTCACACATCGATATTTGGGAAATTTTCCAGATGATTATCGATTTTTATTTGTAATTTAGATATAAATCCTGGCCGCTGCAGAGCTACGACCCCAACATGAGATGAGTGCGAGCAGGAAAAGCCTAGCTAGGCTTGTAACAAAAACAGTCGTATAACGAAGTTTACTAGTTATTTAACCTCCTTCTGTTAGTGCGGTACATTGAGGGACACGAGACATGAGACGAGGGTAGTCGAAGTGGATGGGACTAAAGACGTAACACACACAAAGCGAAACAAAACACAAAACAAAAAAGTACAGACGCACAAACAAAACATTCAAAAACTCCTTCAAAAATTCTCTCTCTCTCTCCCTCCCTCTCTCCCTCCCTCTCTCTCTCCCTCTCTCTCTCCCTCTCTCTCTCCCTCTCTCTCTCCCTCTCTCTCTCCCTCTCTCTCCCTCTCCCTCTCTCTCTCCCTCCCTCTCTCTCTCTCTCTCTCTCTGGCCAGCGCAAATTACATCATTTTAATCCATCGATGTCCCAAAGACGCATCGAAAAATCAATAAAATAAATAAGTCACTAGTTTCTGCGCTTTATACCAAGGTCAAAACGTTCATCGAGGTCTCCTCAGACTAAAAGAACATTTTTCCACGTTTTCTCAACACGTGTTTTTTTTTTTTCATATGGCTTTTTTTTCCCTCTATAACGTCTTCCATAAAATGCAGCTCTGTGGTTGTCCTGAGAACATCATCTCCCATCTGAGCCGTGGATCTCTCCAGTTCCTTCACAGTTCCTCTCGGTTGTTTCTCTGACTAATCTCCTCTTTACCCTCTCACTGATGTTTAGTGGACGGTCTCCTCTAGGCAGAGTCGCGTTTGTTCCAGAGATTTAACAAAGTTTAGACTTTTCCAGAACTTTATCCTGGAGTTGTTTTGATCGCTCCTTGTTCTTCATGATGTTCTTCATGTTCTCTAACGCACTCTGGGTTCTTCCAGGAGCAGGTGTGTTTATTAGGTAATGAGGTCATGTGACACTTTAGTCTCACACACAGGTCGACTCCATTCAACGCATTTAGGGGGCGAATACTTATGCGCTCACTGAAGCTCCGCCCCCTGTGGCAGTAGATCTCCAGCTTACGCTGAAAATACGCCGCGTTTGACTCCCAGCGTCTCTAACTGCTGTCTCCGTCCGTGTGTCTCAGGGTTACTCCACCAGAGCGAGGTTCGGGCTGCGGCGCAGTAAGACGGCCAGAGATCAGCTCCAGGAGGCAGCGTTTGAACCGGCGACAGACTCGGCTTTTAAAAGTGATCACTCCTTTATTACCTCCTCAAACTCTCCCACAATCATTTCATCATTTCATCATTTCATCATTTCAGCGTGAGAGGAGAGAAGTGTGTGAGCTGCTTGGGTTATAAAATACACAACTCTCATCTGTGTGTGTCTCTCTCTCTCCCTCCCTCCCTCTCCCCATTTCTCTCCATCCATCTCTCTCTCTCTCTCTGTGTCGCTGTCTTTCTCTCTTTCCTTGTCTCTCTCTCTTTCACTCCATCTCTCCATCTCTCTTTTGTCTCTCTTCGTCTCTCTTCCCCATCTCTCTCTCTCTTTCTCTCTCATTGCCGCTGTCTTTGTCTCTCTCTCTCTCTCTCACACTCTCTGTCTCTCTCTTCATTTCTCTCTCTCCTCGTCTCTCTCTCTCTTTGTCTGTCTCTCTCTCTCAAATCTCTCTCTTTCACTCCATCTCTCCATCTCTCTTTTGCCTCTCTTCGTCTCTCTTCCCCATCTCTCTCTCTCTTTCTCTATTTCTCTTTCTCTCTCTCTTTCTCTCTCATTGCCGCTGTCTTTGTCTCTCTCTCTCTCTCTGTCTCTCTCTTCATTTCTCATTTTCTCATTCATCTCTTTTCTCGTCTCTTTCTCTCTGAATGTCTGTCTCTCTCAAATCTCTCTCTCACACCATCTCTCCATGTCTCTTTTGTCTCTTTTCTCTCTTTCTCCCTCTCTCTCTCTGTCTCTCTCTTCATTTCTCTCTTTCCTCATCTCTCTCTCCTCGTCTCTCTCTCTCAAATCTCTCTCTCTCACTCCATCTCTCCATCTCTCTTTTGTCTCTCTTCGTCTCTCTTCCCCATCTCTCTCTCTTTCTCTATTTCTCTTTCTCTCTCTCTTTCTCTCTCATTGCCGCTGTCTTTGTCTCTTTCTCTCTCTGTCTCTCTCTTCATTTCTCATTTTCTCATTCATCTCTCTTTTCTCGTGTCTTTCTCTCTGTATGTCTGTCTC
>CM040986.1:24425781-24450479 GCA_022985145.1 Pangasius djambal | reverse complement strand
GAGAAGAGCTGTGGTACTGTATGAGGAAGTCAGGAGTAGCAGAGAAGTATGTCAGAGTGGTGCAGGACATGTATGAGAGGAGCAGGACAGTGGTGAGGTGTGCTGTAGGTCAGACAGAGGAGTTCAAAGTGGAGGTGGGACTGCATCAGGGATCGGCTCTGAGCCCCTTCCTGTTTGCTATGGCGATGGACCAGTTGTCGGAGGAGGTCAGACAGGAGTCTCCTTACACGATGATGTTTGCGGATGACATTGTGATCTGTAGTGAGAGCAGGGAGCAGGTGGAGGAAAACCTGGAGAGGTGGAGGTTTGCGCCGGAGAGAAGAGGAATGAGAGTCAGTCGTAGTAAGACTGAGTACATGTGTGTGAATGAAAGGGAGGGAAGTGGAACAGTAAGATTACAGGGTGAAGAGGTGAAGAAGGTACAGGAGTTTAAGTACTTGGGGTCAACAGTCCAGAGTGATGGAGAGTGTGGGAAAGAGGTAAAGAAGCGAGTGCAGGCAGGTTGGAATGGGTGGAGAAAGGTGTCAGGAGTTCTGTGTGATAGAAGAATATCAGCGAGAACCAAGGGGAAGGTGTACGAGACAGTGGTGAGAGCGGCCATGCTGTATGGTTTAGAGACAGTGGCACTGAGGAAGAGACAGGAGGCAGAGCTAGAGGTAGCAGAGCTGAAGATGTTGAGGTTCTCTTTGGGAGTGACGAGGTTGGACAGGATTAGGAACGAGTGCATCAGAGGGACAGCTCATGTTGGACGTTTGGGGGACAAAGTTAGGGAGGCCAGATTAAGATGGTTTGGACATGTTCAGAGGAGGGAGAGTGAGTATATCGGTAGGAGAATGTTGGACATGGAGCTGCCAGGCAGGAGGCGAAGAGGAAGGTCAAAGAGGAGGTATATGGAGGTAATAAATGAGGATATGAAGCTAGTGGGTGCAAGTGTTGAGGATGCAGAAGATAGGGATAGGTGGAGAGTGATGATTCGCTGTGGCGACTCCTGAAGGGAAAAGCCGAAAGAAGAAGAAGAAGAAGACTAGAGGAGGATGATCTTATATGAAAAGCGAGACTATTCCGGAGCCTGGGACCGAGAAAGCCCAGTCACGTTTGGCTTTGGAACGTGAACATGGGACTGAAAGGAGTGATTGACTTGATGATCGAAGAGATCTTGAGGCAGTGTACGGAGTAAGGAGATCACACATGTACTGTGGAGCAAGCCCATGCAAAGCTTTAAAAACATATAATAAAGTTTTAAACTCAATGTGGAAATTGACTGGTGGCCAGTGAAGAGAGGAAAGCGCAGGAGTGATGTGCTCACGCTTCCTGGTGCCAGTCGAAAGTCTGGCCGCTGCATTTCGCACCATTTGCAGGAGATCTAGAGCGGTCTTAGGCAACTCCAGATAAAGGCAATTACACTAGTCCAACCCTGATGTTATAAATGCGTGGATAACAGAATAACAGTTTCCAGGTCCTGTTAGAAAGCATCTTCCTGATTTTAGCGATTGATCTCAACTGAAAGAAGCTGCTCTTGACAACAGCATTAATCTGCTCATCAAAACACAACGAAGGATCCAGAATAACACCCAGGTTTTTGACGTAATCACACACATTGAAAAACAGACCAGTGTTATTAGTAGAGATTAGACAGCAGAGATTAGGTGGTAGAGATGAGACACTCAAGATTGAACAGTGGAGATTAGACATTAGAAATTAGGCAGTACAGATTAGACAGTACAGATTGGATAGTAGAAATTAGGCAGTAGAGATTAGACTGTAGAAATTAGGCAGTACAGATTGGATAGTAGAAATTACGCAGTAGAGATTGGACAGTAGAAATTAGGCAGTAGAGGTTCGACAGTGGAGATTAGTTAGTAGAGATTGGACAGTAGAGACTGGACAGTAGAAATTAGGCAGTAGTAATTAGGCAGTAGAGATTGGACAGTAAAGATTAGAAAGTAGAGATAAGAGTGTAGATTGGACAGTAGAAATTAGGCAGTAGAGATTGGACAGTGGAGATTTATTAGTAGAGATTGGACAGTAGATATTAGACAGTATAGATTGGACAGTCATATGTAGATGCACTGCTCTTTCTCTGTGTTAACTGTAATGATGAATCTTTTTCTCCTCCAGGCGTCGGATCCTGACTCGGGGCTTTGGGGAGAAGTGCAATACTCCATCTACGGCTCAGGAGCTGATCTGTGAGTCCTGTACAGATATAATGGCACCCCGCTAATATCCATATTTACAGCTCTACACATTACATCTGATAGATCTGACAGGACAAAGTGTGGAATATGATTATCTGTAAAGGTTATTACAAGTGTCCTCTAACTGAGTGTGTCTCCTAGCTGACAATTAGTGTCC
Organism: Pangasius djambal; assembly: GCA_022985145.1. Taxonomy (NCBI): domain Eukaryota; kingdom Metazoa; phylum Chordata; class Actinopteri; order Siluriformes; family Pangasiidae; genus Pangasius; species Pangasius djambal. The sequence goes on along the minus strand of CM040986.1, from coordinate 24,448,127 downwards.
CCTAGATGACTATATGTCCCCTTGCTGATTTTAAATGTCCCCTAGATGACTGTATGTCCCCTTGCTGATTTTAAATGTCCCCTAGATGACTGTATGTCCCCTTGCTGATTATAAATGTCCCCTAGATGACTGTATGTCCCCTTGCTGATTATAAATGTCCTCTTACTGATTTTAAATGTCCCCTAGATGACTGTATGTCCCCTTGCTGATTTTAAGTGTCCCCTAGATGACTCTTTGTCCCCTTGCTGATTATAAATGTCCCCTAGATGACTATATGTCCCCTTGCTGATTTTAAATGTCCCCTAGATGACTATATGTCCCCTTGCTGATTTTAAATGTCCCCTAGATGACTGTATGTCCCCTTGCTGATTGTTAGTGTCCCCTAGACGACTGTATGTCCCCTAGCTGATTATAAATGTTCTCTTACTGATTATAAGTGTCCCCAAGATGACTGTATGTCCCCTTGCTGATTATAAATGTCCTCTTACTGATTTTAAATGTCCCCTAGATGACTATATGTCCCCTTGCTGATTGTTAGTGTCCCCTAGATGACTGTATGTCCCCTTGCTGATTTTAAATGTCCCCTAGATGACTGTATGTCCCCTTGCTGATTGTTAGTGTCCCCTAGATGACTGTATGTCCCCTAGCTGATTATAAATGTTCTCTTACTGATTATAAGTGTCCCCAAGATGACTGTATGTCCCCTTGCTGATTATAAATGTCCTCTTACTGATTTTAAATGTCCCCTAGATGACTATATGTCCCCTTGCTGATTGTTAGTGTCCCCAAGATGACTGTATGTCCCCTTGCTGATTACAAGTGTCCTCTAGCTGATTATAAATGTCCTCTAGATGACTGTATGTCCCCTTGCTGATTATAAGTGCCCCCTAGCTGACAATTAGTGTCCCCTAAATGACTAAATATTCTCCAGCTAACTGTAATTGTCCCCTAACTGACAATAAATAATTGTAAGTTATCTCTTCTGGACAAAGTGTCCCCTCGCTGACTATCGGTGTCCCCTAGCTAACTGTAAACATCCTCTAGATGACTATAAATGCCCCCTAACTGAGCATAAATGCCCCCTAGCTGACTGTAAGCTGATTATTAGTATCCCTAGTACCTCTAATTGATTGTAGGTTCTTCCTACCTGACTTTGTCCCCTAGAAGACTATTAGCTATCCAAATGTCCCCTAGCTGACCGTAATGGACCTCTGTACCATTATGGGCATGTCCTCAACCACACACTTTATTTAGGTCACATATGGTGCTGCACAGTGCATTGTGGGAATTCTGTATTGTGGTGCATGATAGGATTTTATGATCAAACTATAGTTTTTGGACATAAGTGTAAAAAGCCAGTCCCATTACATAGTGCCCTATATAGTGAGTATGGAGGGAGTGATTTGGGACACAGGCACGGCTTTGCTCAGAGACGGGAGTGAAGCTGAGAGATATAATCCTGTAATCCGATTGGAAGAGTAAAAATAGCCTGGCAGTGTGAGTCAGGGTCTAATTAGCATGTGATGTGCTGTGATAGCTGCAGGTGAGAGAGAGAGAGAGAGAGAGAGAGGGGCAGAGAGAGAGAGAGAGAGAGACGTGCTGACGAGACCAGGAAGTGTACAGAAAATGTAAAAAGCCGCTAATGTATGCCTCGCTCCCCGGCCTGGAGCCGAAAGTGCAATGAGAGACGTGTGAAAGCTCGCAGGTTTGAGACAGCTCGTTAATTCTCACCAGCTGAGCGCCGGCTCATCAAGGCACGGGAGAATTTCACTGAGTTCATGCAGGGTTTAAAAATGAATTTGGAGACTTAAATGAAATTATTTAGCACTTAAATGGATTAATGTGGAAAAAAAACACACTATTTCAACAATTTTATTCAAATATAGCTGATCTGATTGGACAGCTTTATGTTCTGATGTTTCTTTTAACTTAGGAGGAGTTATGATGCTAACGTAGTTAACAATTAATAAAAAGAAGATCTCATTATTTTTGTTGTTGGGGGGGAAAAAAAATCACATCCAGAGCTGAAACTTGCTGTTTTAATGATTTTAATCTAATTAATCTCAGGCTGTTTAATCCTATTATAAACTTTATAAACTTTTCTCCTCCAGATTGGGGTTTTTAAGTAGTTTATTCTGATTGTCACTTTAAACATTTGTGTCGAATTTCTTAACACAGTTCACATCATATTTGAAAAAAAATAAAACTGAGAATTTCTCAGTACTTCTGTTTAAAACCCGCTATGGGGGCGGAGCTATGTAAGAGCTCATATTGTGATGTCATTAAATAAGCTCGAGAGATCGAGATACGCCGATTGCGCTTACAGTTATCGAAAAGAGATGGAGTGATAACCAGAAATCTTTTAGCTACAGGAGACAGGTCGATAGCTAACTTATAGTTAATGTTAGTGATGAATAAATGGTGGTTGCTATGGTAATGTTTTATTTTAGTCATATTTTTCTGCTGTTAACTAAATCGGTTAGAAGTTAAAGATGCAAATCGAGCCTTGAGTACTAAAAATCCAGCTTGTGCTAGCTTACTAGCTGTTAGCAAACAGGCTAGTTGTTGTACAGTATGGTGAACATTTCTCCAGCTGATGTTGAGGAACAGAAGTCTCGTAGTATAGCAATCATTCAGATCGTGGGGGAAGGCATTGGGCATGGTGGAGGTCCCAATTTGCATAATCATGAATATTCATGTGGAGCTGTTCCTCAGCAACTTGTAGTTTCCTGAGCATTTTAAACATATTGCGTGTATATAGAATGCCTTTTAGTAGTTTATGCCCAAGTTAATATATACACAATTAATAAAAAAAAAAGGTTCTTCAAAGGTTCTTTAAGGGTTCAGTGGATAATTACTGGTTCCTGGCTTGTAAAATGTGACCCTTTCTGAGAAGGAAACATTTGGTTGTAGGGTTCTACATTAAGCACATTATGAAGAACTGAAGAACCAGTAAGGCTTCTACATTTTGTAAAATTGTACCAGTTGATAAATCTCCTGACTGACTGCATCACTCTGAGTGTAAACATGGTTGATCATGTGATTTTGACCAGGTTCCTCATCCACCCCACCTCGGGGACCATCTACACTCAGCCGTGGGCGTCTCTGGATGCAGAGGTGAAGTCGAAGTATAATTTCTACGTGAAGGCAGAAGACAGCGAGGGGAAGTACAGCCTGGCCGAGGTCTTCGTCACGGTTCTAGATCAGAACGATCATTCTCCAGAGTTTAACGAGAACTTCCTGGAGAAGACCATGATCCTCGGCGCTCCTGTGAAGATAGAGGTCTGCACTTTGCTGAGTGTTGAGCTGAGACTTTAGGCAGATGCTAAATTAACTGAATGTCTGAACGTACACCTGTAAGGTTACTGAAATTTTTCAATGTAGAACCTGTCTATGGTTTCACATTATCACTGGGAAGTTGTGAGCTCAGATACCCACAATGCAACAGTGATTCATGATATAGAATCTTCTGAACCATCACAGAACCTTCAACACGGAACTGAAAGCACAGTGCAATTAGATATAGCTTTAACATGATGACATTAGCATTCATAGCATAGCTCTGTAGTTTCTTTGCTAAATGCCTCCCTGTGTTCAGGCGGTGGATGACGATGCCGAGGAACCCAACAACGTCATCGAGTACTCCATCATGAAGGCTGAGCCGGAGAACGTTTTCGATATCAACGCCAGCACGGGCGAGATCAAGCTAAAGCCCTTCATCAAGTCCATGGAGATGGTGCAGAACATCACCAGACAGCACGACTGCAAGTGGTCAGTGGTGGTCCAGGCGCGAGATCGAGGCTCTCCTTCGTTCATGACCACCGCCGTCGTCCAGCTCGACATCACCGAAGCAGTAAGACTAACCTTCAGCTGGACATATGATATTATTTGCACATGAAAAATGCATAAAATCTCTTCTGAAGAAGAAATGTAAAGAATAAAACACCGTGTGTCCTACTGTTAGAGGAAAATAATCAACAGCAGGGTAGTGTGATGAAGCAGAGTCACTGCTACCATCCCGAAGTTATTTATTTTTCTATAACAGCACTTCGCCGAGTTTTATATTCCTCTGATGGCACAGCAGCTCACCAATCATTTCATTTCATTTTTAAATTAAACTGCTATATGTGATTGTTTTTATCCATTTATAGCTACATTGAATGTAATGGAACATCAGCGAAACAAGTTCCTGTTCTCGCTTATGTTATGGCAGCTATAAACAAAAAAAGACGGAAAAAATGCAGCTTGTCGCGATACCGAGAAACCGCGAAGAAGCGTAAACTCCTCTGACTGACAGCTTCACCTCTGACTGTTACAAAGCGCTGACACTGGAGACTCCTTCCATAAATGATACATAAACATCTCCTCACAGATCAACAATAACACATGCTGTTTATTCTGTTTATGTGTAGTGTCCTCTGAACAAGTCCCTGTGAACGAGCTGTTACTATAGAAACGATAACGTATTAGAACGAGTGCATTAATATAAAGCTGTGATTTGCAGCTGCACTACTGTCAGAGCTGCTGTTATAGAAAATTCATCAACACCTTCTGACCAATCACAATCCAGAACTCAGCAGCGCTGTGGTGTCATTTTTTTGTGCTCTTTTTCAGAATCAGCTCTCGGGGCCGGTGACGGCGTTTTTAATGCAGAGCAGAGACAATCCGGTGAAGGCTTTGGGCGTGGCAGCTGGGGTCATTAGCGTGATGGTGATAGTCACCGTGGTGATCTCCACGGCGATGTACCTGCGCAACACAAAGTCCAACAGGATCGGGCCGTGCCGCCGCGTCGTCCGCCGCAGGCGTGGAGAACCCCAGCAGTGGAACTTCACGTTCGGAAACTCGCAAAGTCCCAACAGGCTCCTCGCTGGTCACGATGTGGAGAGCAACAAGAAGAGCGACAGATCATGGTCCAAACCTCCACCACCGTGCGCACCGGTTCTGCCTCCACCTCCACCAAATAACAACCCCAGGATGAGCGAGCATCACGGCGCCGTGCCCACCGTCTCAGGATCCTTAAGCTCCTGGAGCTCGAGCGATAGATCCATCAGCAGCAGAGATACAGAAGATCAGCCGAGTAAGAAGAGAGAGGGAAACGTCAGCTCAGCGCTGGTTTCAGAGCTGAAGAAGAGGCTGGAGCAGAAGATCATCGAGGCTAATCAAGGCTACTACTGCTGAAACCACCGGGTTAGCAAACATGCTAGCGTAGATCCTTACTACTGAAGCCACCAGATTAGCATAGATCACTTTGCTAGCTCAGAAAAAATGGAAGCATGAGATTATAACCAAGAAATGCGACTCGACGGTGGCAGCTGGTCCGGGTTACCGTTCTGCCTCTGCTTTTTATAAATGATGCACGATGAAATATTTATACGCTACTACTACTACTACTACTAATAATAATAATAATAATAATAATAATAAGTGAGGTGTGTGTAAATAGCGCTGAGGCGTAAGGTTCAGGTTTTCGGATTTCAGTAGTTAAATCTGCACACTCTACAACGAAGACACATGTAGAGTTAAAGAGAGAAGATATCGTTTTATCGTAGTTTTTTCATGCGGTTCGTTGCTTCGGAGTTTATTTACACCGCTTGAGATGAGCTCTGAGTCTTAAGCTCTGCTGCGCTAAATTTAAGATTAATAACACGCGCAAGGAACAGAAGAGAAGTGTAAAGAGAAAAGATGAAATCCGAATTTCACAGACGTGGTGTGAACTTTATTTAAACTTGCCTATGAAATTTCCGCAGTATTTATCTAAAACTTAAAGCGAAATGTAGAGCGACAGAAAACCTTCCCTCTTATCCCAAATCAATCAGCGAAGACATGTTTGGTGTCTGAACATTTTTTTCCCCCCTACATTCCCACAGCAAGTGTTGCTTGTAGTTTATCTCTTGTGGGCGTGGCCTGTCCAGCGTCTTTAGCTCCGACGAGATGCGACAGTAACCACATAGTAAACTATTTAAACACCAATTAAATACGGCACTAATTTACAATGCTAAATGCTCGGCTTCGTGCTATTTCTTTCCCAAATTAGATTAGCAAAACCAGCTAACTATACTAGCTACGTACACTCACTAGAGGCACCAACGATCTCTACTACGTCCTTCCAGCGTTACGTTTCTTCATAATGTCTTTATACGCATTTAATGAGAGGTCGTATATACCGGATTTCTTCCATTTATGCATCAAACAGTAAAAGGGAACTAATTTTAGTAGGAACTAAAGTCGTGAGCAGGGAACTGAAGAGACGTCGCACCACACAGGCCACAGGATTGATCCGAGGAATCGTTCGAGCTAATCGTTTGGATTTGTTGTTTATACGTACGTACGATCATCTGTTGCTTCGTCACTTGCTAGCATGAACATAGGGCTAGTGTTGCACTGGAGCTAGGAGGCTAATGTAGCTAACAAGTCATGTATAAAACGTCATTTCCTGCCTTAAACCACACCCACTAAATCTAAATGCTTTAGCATTGTTTGGTAGAATGACTCCACCCCCTAAGCCCCGCCCCCTCGTTTGAAGGTAGCTTAGGTCTGAATATGTAAATACGCTGTACAGTATCATTGCTGTATGACAAAAAAAAAACAAAAAAAAGATTAGAAAGATCTCATTTAAAGAAAGTTTAAGAAAATTGATGTGTTTATGGACAACATCAGACACCAGACACGTCTCAGCTGGCTTTATTTTCCTTTCTTTATGTTTACTAGTTTACTCATCTGAGTAGGATTTTATACTAAACACTTGCATGTCTGAATCTTTTCACCTGGAGTTGCTTCTTTAGTCAGTTCTTGTAACATTATAGTAATAATAATAATAATAATAATAATAATAATAATACACATTTATAGATTCAAAGTCTGACAGAAATCTAAATCTAAGATAATATTCATGTTAAAAACACACTGTAATTATTTGGTTCTGTTTAAATTCGGCATTAATCTCACACTTCGCTACAATACTCCTCTTTTTAAAGAATTCCCCGGGAAGCGTCTCATCGGTGCAACACAGACATCCGGAAGTTTCTGTGCAGATGATTTTACGATGTGTTTATCGTGAACAGTTCGATGTAATGACGTCTGTTTCTGCTGTGGTGATTAAACGTAACGCTGTTTAGCGTCTATTTAATCTGTTCCCGCTGTTCCGAAAGTTGATCATGTCTTTTGTTGTCTTTGTTTTGTTTTGAATAAATATGAAAAAAAAAAACACGTCACAGAATGTCTATCACTCAGAGATTACAAAACACTGTTTATTAAATACAACAACATTAAACATGATATCACAAAACACTTTTTATATTACATATAAAACCCAAAAGCATTTCTCACGGTTACTTCTGTGAAGAAAAATCCAGTCCACACAGCGACGCCATGTTTATCGCACAAAAAAAAACAAAACACACACACGGTCACTGTAACAGTTATGACTTTTTTTTACATAAATCAACCAATCAGTGATCTGAGAGTGAGCAGACAGGAGAACTGAGGGACAGTTCACTGTCACTGTCCAATTTCAGGACATCTTTACATCAAGTTTGTCACTTGTGGGCGCGTTTTGAACGCTACCGTTGTCATTTGTGGGCGTGGCCTGTCCAGCGTTTGACGTTTCACTAAATGACAACATCTCCTTCATTACACAGTGGATAAATTCACCTGGATGTTATAGACTTAAAGATATAAAGAGTAATGATTTATAATTTATAATATCCGGTGTCATACATTCCTCCAGAGAACTTAAAGGTAGATCGTAGCTACAGCAAAACATCTTAAAGCTAAGATTTTCTTTCTTGCCTGTTAGTGAGAGAGTGGGCGGGGCTAATATGGGATAAACCATGTGCAAACTTTCTCACCAATCATAACGCAGATGATGCAAGTTCCACCTAAACAGCAGTTTAGCAAGCTAGCAAACCAAAGCTAATCTAGCAAGCGTAGAGTGGGTTTGTGCATGTAAGGTTGAAAAAGCGCAATATTTGCTGGTCATGCTGTCAATTAAGAGTGCTCATTAGAATATTAGGCCACGCCCATTAGGAGATTTCTCAGCTGGTGCTTCAGTGTTTCCTAACCGAACTGCTTGTGACTTTAAACACGAGTCAGTTTGTGCGACTCATACGGATATCTCCACCGTGTTGGTTAGTAGAGCTGTGCGCTGTTACCCTTCTGCACTTTATCTTCCGAGCGTCGTCTCCATTTCCGCCCTTTTCCCGAATCTCTGTAGAGTCCTTCGTCGCTGGCTGCCTGGAGACTGTCGAACGTTCCCTGCCTGTCGTTTTCCTGCGAGTCCTTTGCTTCTCTCTTTTCCCGATTTCTGCTGCAGATCTGAGTGCAGTGATCCAAGCAGCCGATCCTGGTGTTGGTGGTGCAGGCGAACATTCCGGCAGGAACCGCTAGCACCATGGCGCAAACGATCACGATGATGTGGATGAGTCGTTCACGCTGCTCCAGTTCGTTCGTGCTGCTCCCTGTCACGAAAACTATACACTGCTCAGGACGAGGCGACTGATTCTTCAGCGAGACGCACACCTCGTACTTTGTAGCTGGTTCGAGCTCGTTCACGGAGTACTTGTTGATGCCGGGGCCGATGTACAGAGCTTCTTTCTTTGGAGAATCGTAGCGACCGAAATGGACAGTGAACCATGTTTCAGAAGGGTTCTCCGTCACCGCATACCACTCGATGGTTATACCGTACACGGTCTGCTTGGCGATTCGTATATCGATGTAAATGTTTTCGTTGACAGAGGGCAGAGGAAAGTCGGGGGACTTCGCAAAGGAAGCGTTGGAGTGCAAGATGTTGAGCTGGATGCTAATGGAGGAATTCCCGATGAAGTTGCTGGCACTGCATCTGTAGAGGCCGCGATCGGATGAGCGGACTGACGGGATTATTAAAGACGAGATGATTGTATCCTCGTTCACCTGAGACTGAGAAACTACAGACAGAGGAACAGAAAGAAGAGAAATTGAAGATAATATGTGATGACAAGAACAGAAAATGTTTCTTTTTTTAAAGGGTTTGGAAAATTTTAACAATGTTTTTTCCAAACAGTAAAAAATGAAGAGCTGTGTTTTTCCATCAAGAGGATAAAGAAGATGAACTCATTAAAATAGTGCTAATTAAAGCTAATGCCCCGTCCACACATACAGTATACGGATAATTTTGAAAACATTGTTTTTTCTGCATGTCCACAATCTTGAAGCTACCATGTTGCTGTTTTTCCACATTTTTCCTTCTCTACCTCTCAATACACAGCCCTTAACAGTTTATGATGTACTATCGCCACAAACTGGGCTGATGTGCTGATTTGAGTTTTCCTACAGATGGACATTGTTTAAAAAAGTTTGAAGCATAAAAAAATGTACTCAAATATGTCCGGGATCTGTACATTGTGGAGTGTTCGGTGGTGACACGTCCACCATGGACAATTCACCACCACACCTCCAGAGGGCACTCTCACAAGTACTTTTAAACTTCTTCCTCTGTTTTCCCTCCAATTTCCTGTGTTTGTGCACACCTGTCTTGTGTTCCCCTTGCATATGTTCCCTGTATAAGTTCTGTCTTTTCCCTCCTCAGTGTGTTGCTATGAGTACTCTTGTTGCTCAGTTTATGTAGATATCTTGCCTTGACTTGACTCTAGTTGGTATTTTGGTTTAATAAAACAAGCCTGGACTTGCATCTGCCTCCAAATCATTACGAGTGGAGTGTTTGGATTGTGCTTTCTAAGTCTTGTACCGTTCACAAGATTCACAAAGTTCCCAGCGGCCAGTTGCACCTCCTGAACGTAAGTATGATCATAATACAGAGTGTTTAGTTGCTCCTAAATCATACTTCAAGACAAGTTAAAAATTAGTGGTGTCGAGTTTCGATTGTACCACAGACATTTAAGGTACGTCGTAATGAGTCGAGCATAATGTGATTGTAGATCAAAACATACTCTTGCAGTCACAGAGAGACAAATTTCACCATCACCAGCGACTCAGAAGCACCATCTGATTACAAACAAAATACTAATACTAATACTACATCAGTGATGAGTCAGTGTGTCAATCATTTTACACAGAAGGGTGCAGAAAACAAAAAACATCCAGTGAGAGGCAGTTCTGTGGGCGGAAGCACTTTGTTGATTTGAAAGCTCAGAGGAGAATCACCAGACGGTTTCAAGCCGACAGGAAGTCTATGGTAACTAAGATAATCACTCTTTACAACCGTGGTGAGCAGAAAAGCATCTCAGAACACGCAACACATCAAACCTTGAGCTGATTGGTATAAAAGTTCACTTAGATTTCAGCTAAGGGGACTGAAGTACCCTTAATGATGCTAACATCTTTTTTGTGATATTTAGCCTTTTTGAATTTTCAGTCAAATGTATGTAACATTAGAAGGATGAAAAACAAGTATAATCTGCATAAACTTTAGAAAATACTGATGTTATGTAAAAAGTAAACCTCTCAGTTTTATTTTAATTTTTCTCAGTAATCTGAATGTTGGGCTGTAGACATGCTAATTGTGTATTAAACACAATTTGATGCTAATTTTTGTGCATTAGCATGATTACTTCGAGCTCCTCAGCCAAGAGCAGCACCTTTACCTGTGAATCCTCTGATGGCTTTTAGACTGTAGCTCCATCGAACCACCGCATCAGGCCTCGCCTCCACAAAGCACCTCAGCGTCGTGTTCGACCCTAGCGCTGCCGTGACGTTAGCATCAGGCGTAGAACTTTCCGGCTTCAGACAATTCCTCAGCTCAAACTCATGAAAAAACTTCCCAGCTTTAGATTTTGGACCTGAGCAGGACAGGTACGAGTTCATCAAAATGATGGGTGGACTGATGGATTTGACGAAGTCGACAAAGCCTTTGAGTCGGCAGTCGCACAGCCAGAGGTTATCGTGCAACGCTAATACGACGTTAGCTTCGCTCTCCTTCCTCCTGCTGTGCTTTTGTACCTGATAGCGAGGCCAGTTGAGAAAAACATCCGGAGATATCACCGTAAGCTGATTGAAGGATAAATCTAAGTAGGTCAGTGCGGGAAGGTGGCGTAACGCGAATTCCGGCAGCACGTCCAAACGATTGTGCTTCAGATCCAGGATTTTGAGTTTGGGTGTTTCCTGAAAGGCCATCCATGGTATCGTTCTCAGTTTATTTCCTTCCAGTCGGAGTTCAGTCAGATTATACAATCCTTCAAGGCTCTTAATGTTCATCAGAGTGATGGTGTTAAAGTTCAGCCACAGCGACTCCAAGGCACTGACGGTGTAAAACGCCCTTTGGGGTATTTCTGTGAGGTGTGAATTCTCAATTCTGATTTTTATAAAATCTCCAGGGAGGTTCTCGGGAATTGATCCTAAAGCAGCTTCCATACATAATAAAGATCTGAAAGAGAGAGAAAAACGTTCAAATTGTTTAGCGATGTTGCTTAATCACAGCTGATTTATTTCTTCTTTCCCCTTATACCACTGCGAATCAGAAGGTGTTGATTAGTTTTCTAGAACAGCAGCTCTCGCAGCTTTATGTTAATGTGCTTGTTCTGATACATTATTGTTTCTATAGCAACAGTCAGAGGTAAAGCTGTAACTTTAAGTTAGGAGTTTACGCTTCTTTTCGGTTTCTCAGTAACTTGTAACGAGCTTTTTTGTCTTATTAGAACAGGAACTAACATGTTTCCACAGCATTAAATGTAACTATAAATGGATAAAAAAAACATAAGATGTTCTTTAATAAATAAAAATTGAAATTAGTAAATTTCTGAGGGGAATAAAACACTTGGGGATGAACTGTTATATGAAAATAATCAACTTTGGCGTGATAACAGTAACTCCGCTTCATCACACCACCCTGTTGCTGATTATTTTCCCGTAACAGCACAGCCCGTTGTGTGTTATTCCTTACTTACTGTCATGTCATACAGTAAATATAGACAGATTTCTCTTCACCTACAACAATCACCTCCTGACTTTGCTGAAGCTCTTGCTGTTCATGAGCTGACTCACCTTCCGGCGCTGTCTTCAGTGCACGAGCATCCCGTCACGCAGAAACCAACGGCTGAATGTAAGTGATTAAAAAGTAACAGTGCTGTTAGCGTTATGGAAAACATGCTGGCGGTGCTGGTGGAGGCAGGAGCGAGGAGCAGGCTGGACTACAGGACATGTCCGAGCGCTCGCTGAACTTAAGCTCCTTGTGCTTAATCCGCCTGATGCAACTCTCCAGGAGGTGAAGGATGGCGCAATTGGATCGAAGGAGCCTTTGGGAATCAGGATATATATATATATAATTATACTCTGCTAACACTAGAGCACAATCCAGAAGATTGGACGAATCTTCTGGATAGTGGATTGGAATGCTTATCAGGGATTTTAAACCATAGTGTAATGGATGGAATGATGAAGTTAGTGTATGATTGACAGATCTGTATATACAGTTGTGGTCGTAAGTTTACATACGCCTTGCAGAATCTGCAAAATGTTAATAATTAAAAAAAAATATGAGGGATCATTAAAAAAATAAATAAATAAATAAATCAGCGACTGTTTTTACGTTTTGTGATAGATGTTCATGAGGCTCTTGTTTGTCCTGAGCAGTTAAACTGCACACTGTTCTTCAGAAACATCCTCCAGGTCCTGCACATCATCTGCTTTTCCAGCATCTTCTGCATATCTGACTCCTTTCCAACAGCCGCTATATGATTTTGTTTATAGATCTTATTTTTTCATTTAGTACTTCCCTTCAGAAGCTACATAAGATATTTAAATTTTTCCTAGGAGACAAAAATAACAATTTACAGATCATCTTGTTCAAAAGTTTACACCCCCCTGGCTCTTGATGTATCAGGTTGCCTTCTTGAGCATCAGTGAACGTTTGCAGCTTCTGTAATAGTCGTGTTCGAGTCCCTCAGCTGTCCTCAGTGTGAAAAGTCGGCTCTCAGCATCATATAGCGGCTGTGGGAAAAGAGTCAGATATGCAGAAGCAGCTTCAGTCTAGCTGATATCACTGGATTTCACACGGAGGATCAGATTAGCCAAACTTCTGTTTAACTGTCTATCGCTAATAAGTAAGTCGCTTCTTACAGCTTTGCGAGAGATAAAAATACAGCCTGGGGCTGGTTTTCTTGATGGAATAAGATCGTTTCCACTAGAGATGGCACAGATCATCACTATCGGTCCGATATCAGCAAAAAGGGGTGTATCAGATATCAGAGAGGAAAAAAAATCTGATCCTGTAAATAATGGAAAAGATTGGAATTGGGTTTTGATTTTTTTTTTTTTTTTTCGAACTGGAAATGTTCACATATAAAGAGACCTTATACTTTATATTTATACTTTATAGTTTATTATATTTATTATACTGTATTTGCAGTGTAAGTGCAAAAAAAAGTAATTAAAGGAATAAAATAGGTTTCGGTTATGTCTTGTTTTTAGCTACGTATTTTTTCCTGTGTATTTTTAAGTGTATCGGTTTTTAAAAAAAAACATTTAAGTAGTTTTTAAAGAAATAATATTGGATGGTATCAGTATCAGTTGATACGCAAGGTTTCAGTAAGAGAAAAGAGAAAGTGTTATCGTACATCTCTAGTTTCCGCACGTCAGACTGATTAACGCTCTCTCCCTCTCAGACTGTGTAAAACATTAAACACCACAGCAGACAAAACCAAACCCCCCGAAGCCCTCAGTGTGAGATGGCCATCAGTTACTGCTGCAGTAAGCTAAAGCTTATTATCCTTAATCTCCTGTTAAGGCAGCGCTGGAGGCTTTCACATTTAGATCAGGCTTCTAAAACACTGAGTAGCGGTGAGCAGGTCCGGCTCGCTGTGCTGTTCCTCACATACACCATAAAACTTTGGAGCAATCTGGTAGAACCAAAACAGGTGAAGCCTTAAAGATGTAATAGCCCATTTATTTCCTAGTGCTAATCACCTGGAAAACTTTTTCCAGCCGGAATGCTTGTGTGTTTACATGGACCTCCTGTCAATCTTTTTTTATAGACACGCCCCTAACACGCCTTCACTCACATGTCCGTCTGTTTTGAGAAGGAAAGCATGGTGGAATCCAGTAAGCACTCAACACAACCACATTTTTATATGTTTCTTTTGCATTTTTCCATCATTTTCTCCCAAATTTGGTCTTGCCCTACAAGTTCCCACCCATCAGGCAGCTCAGCCTAACACGTGAAGCCAACTGCTCACACAGGGTGGCATAACACACACGGAGGAAAGCGCTATTCATCCTCTTCCTCATACATGAGCTGACAGAGGCCTGTAATTGGCTAGTGTCGCTGTGATTGACAGGGAAGTGAGAGTATGCCCCTCCCACCCTGACAGCACAGCCAATTTTTGCTCCCTTGGCTCGCAGACACACATGAATTTGACATTGTCGGGATTCAAACTCATGATCTTCTGATGCTTTTCTGTTGCACCACTTTAAGACCTGCAACCAGATCATTTAACTCTGAGCACAAAATCACACTTTTCTTCCACAGTAATTAGCAATAAAACTAGAATAAACAATGATGGTGGTTTTCCAAGATGGAGAAATGTATTAATGGAGTAACGATGGTGCTTCTAGACAGGTGTGTACACGTACAAGTCGAATGTCCAGCTTTACATAATGAATCAAGTAGGTAGATTTTTATTGCTTAGAGAAAAAAATGTTTGTAAAATGTGCAGCTAATGATGCTAACTAGCTAGAAAAACTCACATGCTCATTAGAAAGAAATGTTGCAACATTCCAGTGCCGTTGTACTTCATCTACTTAACAGCTAGAGATGTTTTCATTTTAAAAACTCTGTGGCCAAAAATATTATATTTAGCTAAGCTCGAGAATAAGATTTTAGTCTATAAATATTACCAAATATTTAGTCAGTCCTAACTGCTGACATAAACCCCCAAACCTCAAGTTTAATTTCCTTAAGTACTATACATACTGTATAACATTCTAAATAATGACCAAAGTTTAATTAAATAAATAAAGATGAATGTAATATTTCCGTATTTAAAATTGGTGTAATGAGATTTGTATGAATGCGTGTTGTTTTGTGCGAATGAGGTTCAATATCGTGGTTGAAATTCTGGTGAGAGTGTGTATGTCTAAAGCCAATACAATACGACTATTTTAGGCTCATTTTATTATAAAGATATGAATTTCAGCTTTAATTTTACTGCAAAGTTCATTTATATGGAAATGTTCTTTTCAGCAATATCCATATCTGGGCTCATGATCATTCTGTGTAAACCACTCGACTAAAGCGGAAAATAAACACGTCACCGTTTTTAAAACAGAATTTTTGGCACAGTGTATATTGCTAGAAACACTGAAAAGGCTGATAGAGGTTGGCTTGCAGAAAATAATTTAAAATATTAGCAGAGATTCTGGATCACATTTCTTAGATATTTATGTAAAATATTTATTCATGCATAAATTTTAAGACAAATACATTTAAGAAATAAATATTTACTTACATGGAACATCTTGAATTATAGTTTAATTAGAGCAGAGTAAATGAACTAACATGGTAAAAACACTGAAGTAGAAAACCAAAAGAGAAATCATTCTCTTCAAGGATCGTCCACAAAACATGGTGAAAAAGACAAGGTACGTATGAGGACACATGAGAGAGGAGTCTGTTGTTCATTTCCTTGCTTTCTAATGCCTTTAAAATCCCATCACTGCTGCTGTGATTGTCATTTTCCAATACAAAGTGGTTCCTGAATTCCTTCCCTTCTTCAGAAAGGATGAGCAATCTAATTATTCAAGATACACGATATGGCCAAAAGTATGTGCACCCCTGACCATCACATCCATTTGTGCTTGTTGAACGTCTCATTACAGATTTATTCCCCCTGTGTTTGCTGTTATAATGAGCTCCACTCTTCTGGGAAGCTTTCCACTAGATGTTGGAGCGAGGCTGTGGGGATTTGTGTTCATTCAGCTACAGGAGCATTAGTGAGATCAGGCGCTGATGTTGGGATGTCGAGGAGGTCTGGGGTGCGGTCGGTGTTCCAGTTCATCCCAAAGGTGTTCAGTGGGGTTGAGGTCAGGGCTCTGTGCAGGACACTCGAGTTCTTCCACTCCAACCTTCACACACCATGTCTTCATGGAGCTCGCTTTGTGCACAGGGGCATCGTCATGCTGGAACAGGTTTGGGCATCTTAGTTCCAGTGAAGCGAAACTGTAATGTTACAGCATTCAGAGACGTTCTATACAACTGTGTGCTTCCAGTTTCATCGCAACAGTTTGGGGAAGAAGCACATATGGGTGTGATGGTCAGGGGTGCACATACTTTTGGCTATATAGTGTATATATTTTCTGTATTGTTTAAAAAAGTAAACACAAAGACACATAGGTTAGACTCATGGACTGACAGTGAATAAGTGTCTTGTTTGTTTATGACCCAGATCACATGGTGTATCCTTGCAAGGCTGTGAAGATGCTTTCTTTACACATACAGGGCCATATTCACAATCAGTGTATTCCCGCCTCATGCCCAGTATTCCTGTGATAGTCTCCAGATCTACTGACTAGGATAAAGCAGA
The DNA here is from genome assembly GCA_022985145.1 of Pangasius djambal. Classification (NCBI taxonomy): domain Eukaryota; kingdom Metazoa; phylum Chordata; class Actinopteri; order Siluriformes; family Pangasiidae; genus Pangasius; species Pangasius djambal. The sequence continues at coordinate 24,431,619 of CM040986.1, read as the reverse complement.
TACTGAAGCTCAAAAAGTGAATGAATGAATGATGTCGTCCATGGTTCGTCTTTATGAGCAGATTTTAGCAGTAATACTCATTAGGATGTCCTTCAGTTCTGTTTACAGCCACTGAATCGACACTGGAGCGAGCCGAGAGCAGGCGGTTGGACTCGTCTTGGTTGAGGTGGGTGAGGTACTCCCCTTCCATCCCTTTAGCCTTTCCACCTGGTGTGAGGGTCTCAAAGGTCACGTATGAGTCCTGAATGTCTTTTGATCTTCTTCCCATGAGCTTCTGGACTCGTCTTTTCAGAGCCCCGCAGCAAACAATCAAAGTGAGAGGCACTGCGATGACACACGCCACCGTGATCACCACCACGTTGATAAGCTTCTGAGTGCCACTAGCACTTGCTGCCTCATCAGTTGAGAAGATCACACACTGCTCCTTCTTTGGGATTAGACCTTTCACACATACACAGGCGATATACTTGGTTTTTGGAACGAGGCCTTCGATGGTGATCCGGTGCTTCCCAGGACCGACGTTGATGCGTTTCATGTCTCTCTCACCGAATACAGCATAAAGAACACTAAACCATGTGGTGTTGGTTGCAGATGGAGCTCGCCAGTTAATTGACACTGTGTGATCGGTGTCTCCGATGACTTTGACAGAACGTACCACCCTTCTCTCTGGATCTTGCTGGAGGGAGGAAGCGTTGGCTGCCAAATTGCTCAACACATTCTTATCCACATCTGTTTCTAAGCTGTTCACTGTGGTTTTGCCATCCAAGACTCCATCAGAGGTGTTGGAGCCCTCGATCTTGGATGACCCTGTGGATCTCGATCCATTAAACGGCTCGATGATGATGGGAACATCTACCGAAGTGGAGGTTGGAGGAACGTATCTTGCGATGAGTTTCTCTTGATATGTTGCTCGTCCAAAGCTTCCGTTCTTCTTGGTGCCAGTTTTCTTTACAGCAGCCTCACTGACCTGTCGCGTTTCTGAAATAACGAGAGAGATGATGGCGTTGGCGCTGCCCACAAAATTAGTGGCTCTGCAGACGTATTTGCCCGAGTCATGAGAGGACACGGCGAGGATGCTGAGGATGGACCAGGTGATGCCTTCAGTTGAAACCTCCTCATGAACTGTAAATTGAAATGATAGTGACAATTTATTTAGCACAGTTATGATGCAGATATTGTACAACTGCCTTCTGCTTTCATCAGAAGACCTTTACTGGTTGTACTACATGGTAGGAAACCCCCAAATTACCCCTGGCCAGAGTGTCATTTGGCCAAGTGGTGAAAAGTAGTTTTAAAATAAAACACAACACTACGACTTGGTTGATTGAAAAATGTTCGTAAATGTTATCAAACATACTTAATGATTAATCTTCTAATTCTAGCACAATTTAGTTATCTGTCACTCAGGGTAGAAGCCTACAGAAGAGCGAAGAACACTCCATTAAGGGCCGTATTCAGAATTGAGTTGAGTACACATCAGTACTCAGACCTCAGACCTAACTACGCTTAAGGGGTATTTGATGTAACCACAATATATCATGCTGAAGCTTATGTTCTGGCTGTAAATACACTTAGGAAACAATATTAAATACATAACTCTGAAACTATTAAATAGTATATAGTATTGTCCCTTTAAAGTTCATGACCTCCATTTAGACTCTCATGGCATCTTTAAGTTGTGCGCATGAGGAACTGAAAAATAGTAATGTATGCTGGATCAAGTGCTATTTTATGCACTGCTGTGGAAGCCATAATGTTAAATTAAAGCCAAATATGCAGTGTTTAATGTGATAAATGCCGTAATATATTGTCAATATAATAGACTCATATTACAGTTAATTCAATGCTCACCATCTTCTCATTTATATATCATCATATTAGTCTTTTTATTATTAATTTTTTAATTGTACCTTGCTTTTGTTACATGGCGAAGAAAAGGAAATGTAATATGCTTCTTCATTCCAAATTTTCTATCGTTGATTTTTAATAATCTGAATGTGGCTCATAAAAAAATCTGAATCTTTCCCTATGTAAATAGATTTTGGACTTAAGTCTTTGACTCAGAATATGATCCTAATATTAATTCCCTGGGATTATTCTAGGTAACAGAGTAGAAACGAGACCTTTCACTCACCTGTACCATTGATGGCTTTCCCATCAGCCCGGGACCAGGTGAGCTCAGGCATCGGCACTCCAACAGTGCCACAGCGGAGCAGGACATTGTCGCCTACCAAGCTGCGAACCTTAGCCACGGCTGTGTGGACCCGTGGTACCTGGCACCTCCGTATCTCCACATCCATGAAGAGCACGCCGGAAAAACTCTCAGGCTCCGAACAGCGCAGGTGAGTGTCGATGAAGGCTGATGTGGAGGACGGAGACTTCTGGAACTGAACCAGGTCAAACAAGCGACAGTCACACTGCCACGGGTTATCATGAAGGCCTGGGGAATAAAAAATACGATTTCTAAGCAAATAGATATCAATACTAATAGAAAATAGCTAAATTATTATAGAAATGCAGAGGAAATCAGAAAAATAATCAATTTTACCCAAAATTATCTTCGAGTTCTCAGCCTCCTGTGCTGGTTTTGCTGAGAACCACATCAGCAGCACTTCAGATGGCACAGTACTGAGGCTGTTGCTGGATAAATCGAGGTAAGTGAGGTTTTTAATGTAGACGGCTGCCTCGGCTGGGATGCTGGTGATCCTGTTATTGTGCAAATCCAGGAGCCTGAGGTTGGGCATGTCGGTTAAACTCTCCCACGCGTACGAGGTGATGAAATTACCCTCGAGACGAAGCTCATTGAGCATGCTTAGGCCACGGAAACTGTCCACATGGAGAACGGAAAGAGAGTTGAAGGACATCCAGAGGAATTCAAGGTTTCTGAGGGAGATAAAGGCCTCACTGGAGATTTGGGTAATGTCAGTCTTTTCTATACGAAGCTTTGAAACATCCGAGGGGAAGTTGGTGGGGATGGAGGTGAGCTCAGGATCACTGCACAGTACACTCCTGTAAAAGGATAATAAATAAACAAAATAAAATGCGAATGAAATTAACAGTATAATAGTATGATCCAGATTTTATTTAGACATTCGTTCAGAGAAACATTAGACAATGACTCAAGAATGAGATAATAATTATTCCACAGCACTGCTGAATTCTCTGTAATAAATGTATTATGAAAAGTGTGTAATTGTTGATCTAAGGAGATGTTTATTTAACATTTATGGAAGGAGTCTCCAGTGTCAGTGTTTTGTAACAGTCAGAGGTAAAGCTGTAACTTTAAATTTCCCGACATCTTCAGGACACAGGAGTTTACGATTTGTAACATGACAAGCTGCGTTTTTTAAAATTTTTTATTATTATTAACTTCAAGAGAAAGAAAAAAGAGAGGCTGATGAACAGGAACTTGTTTCATAGACGTTTAGCGCTAATTAAACTAAAACAGTACAACTATGAAAGCTGTTCTTTAATAAATAAATCATTTTGATTGTTGGTGAATTGTTGTCGTAGATGGACGTGTTCTTTTAAGAAAATAATTAACTGGGTGGTAACAGTAGCTCCGCTTCATCACACCACCTCATCACTCAGTGTTTTATTATAACACATTAAAGTGTTTTCAGATGAATTTCATGATATTGGGGGGAAAAACCTACATTGTTTAGAATTACAGCTGTTTATTATTACACCCATATTTGAGCCTCACTGGATTGATTTTCTTTACATTACATTTACTGTACTGCTTAACACTATCACACCCAACCTGGAGAAAAGATTAAAGCGCACTCGTGTTAATCTCAGACTTATTCTAGACAGGATTAAAAACCTGCACTGTAAATGTACTCTGTACACAAAGCAACACAAACGAACATTCAGACTTGGGTTCTTACCGGGCCTTGGATCCATCACTGAGTTTGTGGTAAAAACAGCTACATTGTGCTGGACAGGCGCTGCTCAGGACCGGACGTCCACCGAAAAAGGCCAAACCGAAACACCAACACAGAAAGACGAACATTTTGGCACCGTCCTAATGACTAGTTCATGTTAAAAAAGAGAAGAAAGAAAGAGAGACGTCATTGTCATGTCTCTGTCTCAGTCGTCCATGTCCACGCTGCTGCTGCTCTGAATCCCCAGATAAAAAGGATAGAGGAGGATTAAGGAAAGGCCGCGGGTTATTTTCATTTGCGTGATTAATTCCTTCCTGGAAGCTCATAGGTTGAGTGCTCGCCTTTTGTTTATATACGGGACAGGGACATTCTGACAATCTGATTGGACGGTTAAATATGGAGCTTGGATTTTAATGATGATGGTCATATTATTCGCTTCATCACTTCAGCAGAACATAGCGCTGAATGCGGCGGGCTGCGAGAAACGCAAAATTAACAAATGGCTCAAATATTTAAAGAGGAGTTAAAAATATCATAATAATCGATGCATTAGTTACTTTATAGTCACAAGAGTTGCGTTATGTTCTTTCCCTCACACTTTTCTAAAACAATTCCAGCTACTTGGTTTAAAAGATCATGTTTGACAGTGACTACAACTTTTTATTTGTTAAAGAACGATATGTCTGACTTTTTATCTATTTATAGTTACATTTAATATTCGTGAAAAAAGTTAGTTCCTGTTCTCACTCGCGTTATAGCAGCTGCAGTATAAACCGTCGTTATTAAGACAAAAAAGAAAAACGCAGCTTGTCATGTTACTGAGAAACCGCTAAGTGTAAACTTCTCCTTCCTGAAGATGTCAGGAAACTTAAAGTTGCATTTTTATGTCTGAATGTTACAAAGCGCTGACACTGGAGACTCCATATATACGATTTAATCTGTTTATGTGGTGTGTCCATCGTACAAGTCGCCTGTGAAAGAGCTGTTACTACAGAAACGATAACGTATTAGAACAAAGGCATTAATACGAACCTGTGATCTGCAGCTGAGCTAATTGTCAGTTAATTTTAAATGCTAAAGGTTTACAGTAGGAAGGAAATTAATCTCAGATGTACTTTTAGCCCTTTCAAAGCTCCGCTCAGGCATCTGCTGTTCCCATGACCAGCATTTGCTGTTAACTGAAATCCTCAGTGCTAATCACCTCGCTGTAAGTAGCACTGACTCGGGATTACTGCAGCCGGGAGTCGGGTCCTGTCCGAAAATGTACAACACGTACACATGCTGAGCTTTAGACTTTGTCACCGCAACCGGTTCTGGGTTTAAAAATAAAGACTGGGTTTGTCTTGCTGTTACTCTATTTGTAGAAATTCTGACTAAATGTGGAACCCATGTGTTCAGATCTCTCCGGGGTTTTAATGCATCATGGCATTGGCATCAAATAATTTCAGTTTAAATGCAGGTCACATCATGTTCAGCAACGTAATCACACATATCACAAATATCACAAATATCACAGCCTTATACTATTTTTGTCCATACTGTGCAGATGCAATGACAATTAATACGAGAATATTGTAATAAAATAATTATTAATATTTTAAAAAAATCAAAGTTTAATGACTGTAAAATTGCAAAGAATTTATTGTTAATTATACATAAACAAATGATCCGTTTAATCCAAGTGTGTACAGACAGAATGAGAGAGATGGACAGATGGATCGATAGATATATTGGGACTGACAAATGGACAGAGGGATGGACAGATGGACGAAGAGGACAAAGGGATGGATGGATGGATAGATAGATACTGTAGTTAGAGACAAAGGGACAGATAGAGACAGATGGAGAGCTGGATAAATACAGTGACAGGTGGACAAAAAGAGATGGATGGACAGATACAGACTGACAGAGATAGATGGCTGCACAGATAGAGAGAGATAGATGGATTTAC
>CM040986.1:24410781-24420781 GCA_022985145.1 Pangasius djambal | reverse complement strand
TATGCTTTATTATTTTCTGCAGTTATTAACATTAACTGATGTTACACTTTAGCATTAATAAACCGTGTGTACTGTTAATGATAAAAGTGGAATTCTGGCTGTTAACCACCATAAACATTTTTGTTCAAAAAAAAAAAAAAGATTAAAACTAGTGGTGGTTATTTTAATAAAGTTACTGAAGGTGCGTTAATGCTACAGTTCATCATTTGTTAACTAAACCTACCCAGGTTTTCCAAGAGTGATTTATTTTTAGAACATTTAATTAATTTAACTTATTTATTTATTTGTTTGTTTGTTTACTTATTTATTCATATATTACACAGAGACACGAGACTTTGATCAGCTGTGAAAGGACTTTACTAAATCTGTAAAAGTCTCTCACATGAGCTTCTGTTCAGTGGGTTATTGTTTATAGCTCAGATTTTTAGAAAGCATGTGTAGCAGATTATTATTTGTGATTTCGTGTGTGTGTGTGTGTGTGTGTGTGTGTGTGTAGTTTAACACAGGTCTGCCTGTAAAAATGCTGCTTCTCTGCTGGGGTCCGTACGTTATCATGTGTGTGTACGCCTGCTTCGAGAGCACGAAGGTCTTATCACCTAAACTCAGAATGGTACAGAACCTTTAACACACACACACACACACACACACACACAAAATAATAATAATACAAATATGATAATAATAATAATAATAATAATAAGAAGAAGAAGAAGAAGAAGAAGAAGTAGATGATGAAGAAGAAACATTTTAAAATAATTAAATTAAATAGTTCAATGTTAATAAAAATGAAAAATGCTCCATGCTGCTTTAGAAGATGTAATAATTTGTTAAAAAAAATAAAAAGTAACTCCTCCTCCTACTACTACTACTACTAATAATAATAATAAGAAGAATTTAAATAACAATAATAAGTAACAAGAACTATAATGAATAAAAACAGCAACAACAACAGCAATATTAAGAAAAAGAAGAAGAAGAAGTATTTTGTAAATAATTAAATTACATGATTAAATGATGATAAAAATGCTCAAGAATTAGGGATAATTTATTTAAAAAAATAATAAGGTGAGATAGACAGATACAGGGAGAGCTAAACAGCATGATGCATGCAATATGATACAGTGGATAAAAAAGCTGATGTGGAAATAGCAATAATGTGTAAATAACAGTCTGATGTAAATAATTGTAGTGATGACAGATAATTGCAGTAAAGTACAATAAAGTATAGTATGGTGTCTAATGTTACTGTGTAGTTATTAGGTGGAGGCTGTGTAGTTATTAGTTCAGCATTAGTACAGCTGAAGGGAAAAAGCTGTTCGTGAGTGTTTTTGTGCAACCACATCAACCATCTTCCTGAAGGAAGATTCACAAACAGTCCATGGTGGGGATGGAAGGTGTCCTTGATGCCTCTCGCTCTCCGCAAGCAACACTTTTGATAAATTCCTGTAATGTTGGGCAGCAATGTTCCAGTGATGTGTTGGGCAGTTTTCATTACCCGCTGTAGTGCCTTCTGGTCACACACTGTGCAGCCGTTGTACCATACTGTGATGCTTTCAGTGGTACAGTGATAGAAGTTCACCATGATCTGAGGAGCAAGGTGAGCTTTCTTCAGTCTCCTCAGAAAGTACAGGTGCTGTTGCACCTTTTTGAGAAGAGAGGAGGTGATGAGGTTCCAGGAAAGGTCAGTGGAGATGTGGACACCCAGAAACTTCAAGCTAGAGACCTGTTCTACCTCAGTCCCTTTAGCAAAGATAGGGGTGTGTTTGTGGCTCCTCAAGGATTTCCGGTAGTCCACAGTCAGTTCTTTGGTTTTTTTGGCACACCATGTTACCAGATGCTGAACCTCTTCCCTGTAGGCTGTTTCATCATCATCTCTGATTAGGCCAACCAACGTAGTGTCATCTGTGAACTTGATTACGGAGTTAGAGCTGTGCACAGGTGCGTAGTCGGAGGTGAAGAAGGAGTAGAGGAGTGGACTTGCAGCCTTGTGGTATGTCAGTGTTTATGGAGTAGATGTTGTCTGTTGACAACACTGTTGTCAAAACGTCCACAGTCCAGTTGAAGAGAGTGGTGCTGATGCCAGGACTGGAGATCAGCAGAGCTAACACAGGGGCACGGGAGTTGCTGTTTTCCAGATGAGTCGGGGCAGAGTGAAGGGCTGAGGCAATGGCATCCTCTGTTGTCCTGTTACGATGATATGCGTACTGATAGGGATCCAGTGACAGTTATAGACAGGCTTTCAAATGAGAGAGGACCAGCCTTTCAAAGCACTTGGCGATGATGGAGGTAAGGGGGGCAATCAGGCGATGAGGGGGGCAATTGCTTGGGCCAACAATAAGTTGAATATATCTGTGAAAACCTTGGCTAGCTGCTCTGCACATGCTCTGAGCACCCAGCCTGGGCCAGCAACCTTGCATACTTTCACCCTGCTCAGGATGGAGCACACATCTCTGGTGGAGAAAGAGAGCTGGGGATCATCAGTGGAAGCTCAGCTTTGACAGACACTGTATTTTTCCTGTCAAAGCGAGCATAAAAAGTGTTGAGCTCCTCCAGGAAGGACGTAGTCTGTGGCTTGTGGTCTGTGAGAACCTGGATGCCTTGCTGCATGCGTCGAGGGTCAGAGGTGTTAAAATCATCTTCTGTCTGCAGCTTGCATTTGTGCTTGGCATCGTGGATTTCTCACTTTAGGTTGGCTCTGGATGCACTGTAAACATGATGATGTTTCTGCCAACAACGCCTTCCCACGTTATCCAGCTCCCCTGTCATCCCTGTGCTACCACCTTGATCTTATTGCGTTCATTCCTCCATCCTCATCACCTCAGACAACACCAGTTCCTTCCTGTCTTTCTTGCTGGCCATGGACCAGACTTACGGAACTTCTCCCCACCCGAGACCTGTCCTTCCTGTCTGGACTCTGCCGATGATCCCTTTGTGCTAATTGCCAGGTCAGCTTCAGCATGGGCTTTCTACTTGCGGACCACGTGGACCTGGACGTTTGTACTCCTCACTGCCTGGTCAGTGGACTCAATCAGCTCCAACACCAGCCTGGTCTTCTCCTGCTTATAGCCCATGCTGATGGACTGCAGTGACAGCTGTAAGATATTTTTTTCCAACGAGACCAGTTTCAGATAGGCATCGTGGCAAGGCCAGCCACTTTTGCATGAAATAATAATAATAATAAAAATAGCATTATTCTCTTATTAAAAATAGTCACTGGTGCTGAGGAAGGAGTTGTAATCTCCATGACACAAATTCTTAGAAAAAAAAAGTTTATTACTAAGAATAAAGAGACGATAGCCATCTGTGTTAACATGTTCTATTCTTCTCATAGGTCCTCCCCGTTCTCGCTAAACTGTCTCCAATCTTCAACGCTTTGCTGTGCGCATACGGTAACGAGTTTTACAGAGGAGGAATCTGGCAGTTCCTGACAGGACAGAGACAGGTGGAGAAGAAGAAATAAGTCATGTGTTTGGATTCTCTGTGAGGAGGAGAGTGGAATCATCGTGATAAGTTTAACTCGGTGAAGACACGAGGCTACGTTTAGAGAACTGGTTTTAATTCTATAATCTGATTTATTATTGTTCTCACATTCATCTGCTGCATCCGTGTGTGCAATAGACCAGGAAGTGAAAATATCAGGGACGTGGGCCGGGGCTGAAATATCGAAGAAGAAGAAGAGCTGTTTTTATACTCACACTCTGCCTTTAAGTCAATAAATATCTACTGATTTATTAAAGCTTCATTTTTAACATTTCTACAAAAACATTTCTACGAACTAAAAAAAATGTCTCCCAACACTGGGTTGTTTTTAACTCTGTGCATTGGGGAAGTTTCTGATTATCATCATGTCTTAATGGCGACTAACAGAAGAGATGTTATTAGCAACAACTGGTATGGTTTCTATAAACTATAACTTGGTCAGTGCCTCGTATAGCAGCCCTGGTTTTACTGAGGTGCAGAATCATAAAATGGAGAAATCAGGTTTTTAAACCTTTCGAAAATCAATTAAGGCTCTTTTTTATATTTTAGGAAAATATAAGATGTAAATCAACTCCAAATCATTTGAGAACTTCTGTAGCTTTCTAGCCTGTTTATTGTCCTCAATCTTTACTGACTTTCTACAAAATAAAAAATAAATAGCAAAAAATTTTAAGTAAAAAAAAAAATTGTGCCAGACTCCAAAGATTGCCTTACATTTTTAAAAACTAGTTTTGTTTGTTTGTTTGTTTGGGGGAAGATATTTTTTTACCTCTTTGCATCAGTCTCAACCTGTGTAAATTTTGTATTTTCAGAAATGATGTTTTCTAAAAAATGTTGTCTTCATTACATAACCTGCGAGGTTATAATGGTATATGTGCAACAGTCACAGAGCTAATTAGCTAGCGCAAATAATATCTGTTATAACTTTGTGGAACTGACTGGGTGAGTTTGTTTATTTATATATTTATGAAAAGTAAAGAGGAGGATGTTAATTACCTGAAATCAGTTAAGCACCCAGGAGATATATGACTAACTTTATTTTTAAGGAAAGCAGCAGGCTGGAGATCAAATCAGTGAGTTACAAACTGGACCTTTAAAATATAAAAAAATGCTGTCATGAGACTGGAAAATCTAAACCAACATGTTGGGTTGTTACCAAATTAACCTAATAATGAAACAAACAACTCAACTAAACTAAACAATATGTGTAACCCAGTGTTTTTTTTTTTCTGTGTAAAATAAGTTTACAGTCGGCCCTCTGTATTCGCCGGGGTTAAGGGCGCAGGACCACCGCCAGTGGAGAAAAACCACGAATATCTCTAGGCTCCATATTTAACACACAGAAAAAAGTGTGTTCAAACACTAGAAGCACTAAACTTTAAACCTATGATTACAGTCGATATTTTATTGCAGTTTAAAGATGCAAAAAGTTGAGAGAAACACGAGATATGCTGCACACAGGCATTACAAAATGTAACTTTTTATAATAAATCTGTGTATATTTTATGCATTTACGACTTACTAAACTTTGGAAAAACTCCCCCAAAAAATTCCCTTTTAATTATTGATGGCAAACTCGTGAATAATCAAATCCGTGAAGGTTAAACCCGCGAACGTGGAGTGTAGACTGTATTTGATTTTCACCCAAACTTACTTATAAATAAATACATTTGCTGGAGGGACAATACAAGATTTCACTGGGGAACATCCTCGTCAAGACTTTAAAGTTTTGTTATTTGAAGTTAATTATACCTCAGGGCTTCTCTAAGCCGTTTAATCCCTGCGTTCATGCTCTCTGCTTAGCATTTTAACCCCTGTGAGATTATTAGCGAGTAAACAATGTTCCACTGTGTGCAGATTAGTTCGGATCAAACATTTGCACGGTAACACGATGCTCTATCCCACACTGAACATAATGAACATAGTGGGTACAGCGAGAGCTTTAGGAACGGACTGTGTGAATTGACTGCTCTATACATTAGCTAGCTAGTTTTCTATGCTAGCTATGAACACTTGCAGGATTAGACTGTTTATTTGAAGTTTAGTTAAGCAAGTAAGGTGATTTTTACTGAGAAAACAGTGGTTTAGTGAACAGCTAGTATTAGCTAGATAGCAAAAAGAAACATTATGATAATAAATATATGACATAGCTTGTGAAAAGGTCAGTGTAGTTGCTAATTAATATTGCTTTACTTATTTTTTTTAGGTTGATTCCATGATTGTGGTGCCATTTGTATCCTGCTTATATTACATTTATAAATCTGTATGTAAAGTAAATGTGAAAAGACAGTTAACTATGTCCAGGTTTCAGAGAAATCATTTAAAACATTAATAAAACCTACAAAATCCACAGCAGTAAAAAAACAAACATTTTTTGCCTGTTCCTATTCAACTATAACTACACTTTACCTTGAAATATAATCAAGAAAATACTTCAAAAATCATATTATTTTAGCATTAATGTGTGAATACGTTTAACATCTCATGCTTGAGTCATCCTGTTCCACGAGTCGTCCGTTACGTTATAAAAAAAATGTACATTTCAGTTCATTCACTTCATTCAAGCCTGTTTCATCATCATCATCATCATCATCATCATCATCCAGATGTCCTGAAGATCACAGGAAGAAGAAAAGTAAGTTCTCTCACTGTTTTTTTTTTTCTTTATTTCCTTTCTATAATTTCATGATATCGACTGATGAGCTCAGTATGAAAGTACAACCCTCTTACCCAAATTATAGCTTGAAAGTTGACGATTAATAAAAACAAATACATTTTAGTAAATCATTTGAATGTCCTTTTATCATTAGCGTGAATGCTAGATAACCACATTTTGTGCATTTGCTAAATCTATGCTAAAGAACCCTAAGTGCTGTTACTCACTTAAGAGCAAAAGGCAGTGAATTAAAAAAAAACAAAAAAAAACACAGATAAACTGAGAGAAGGTCGTTTTATCTCAGACTCGCCTGCTATTTTCTGCTATTGCGATGTTTCAGTACACGTCGTCTTTTACACGCGTGACACCAAATCATTAGCACATATCTGTCCATGACTAATTAACACCAGCTATTTATTCATTTGAGTGTAAAAAAAAATTAATAATAATTATTGTAAAGTAACAGTACAGAAGCCCTGAAGCACAGGGACTGAATTTTCTTTTTATTTGTTTGTCTTATTATTTTGAGTTACTAACTTGTTACTTTTACTTTTACTGAGTTTTTTCTCACCACCATCACCTCTGGCTCGCTCATTAGGAATAAATTTAAAATGTATATCCGGAATGTATTTATTTCTGTAAAGCTGCTTTGTGACAATGTACATTGTTAAAAGTGCTATACAAATAAAACTGAACTAAATTGAGTACTAAGTCAAAATAATGAGTCATAATACTAAGTCATAATTATAGGACCTTACGGTTGAGGGATTCTGTATAACAGAATGAACTGATTAATGATTCTTTATTATTTTTCTTTATCATGCTTTATGTCTCAGTTCCTGTGGAAACAGCACTCTGTGTGTGTGTGTGTGTGTGTGTGTGTGTGTGTGTGTGTGTGTGTGTGTGTGTGTGTGTGTGTGTTGGTTTTGTTTTTATTTTGCTCTAGACTCTGAACTTTTCACTGGTTGATTTTCTAGATTTGTTTCCTATTACTCCTTATTAGTTCTTTTAAAATCCATGTGTTGTTTTATATTTGTTTATTTATTTGTTTGTTTGTTTGTTTGTTTGTGTATTTTGCCTTCAGTTCTGAGCAGCAGTTTCTAGTTAGTCCCTTGTTTTCTTTGTGTAGAATTACTCAATTTTCTTTTTCATTTCTCACTGAAGCGAATTTTTTTTTTAATGAAGATAAAATTTAAAAAAATAAAACAGTTGTGGATGTTTTATATACGCTTATAAACACTAGAGTCTGTCCTCCTGTGATTGGCTCCTGATTGTCACATGATCCAGCTCCAGCACATCCGAAACCCAGGGTAAGTTAATTTATCTCTGTTCGTTTAACATCCTTCTTCAGATAGTGTGTGCTTCTGCACATGCTCAGTATAAGAGTTTTCATTTCTCTGCCACGGGAATTTCACGTCTTTATTTAGGGAGTCAGATCGTTTCACTCGTATCTACAATAAGAACCGACTCTTTCAGCATTATGTTATGAAATTTGAAGGCACTGAAATGAAATTTCCTCTGATTTTGCTCAGAAGTGTTAATCTTCTGTCTGTGTGTGTGTGTGTGTGTGTGTGTGTGTGTGTGTGTGTGTGTGTGTGTGTGTGTGTGTGCGCGTGTTTGCACGAAAGCATTACTTAGAGATGATTCTTCCTAAATTACAGGTTGTGAAAATGAATGCAGTGTCGTGTCTGTGAGTTTTGTGACCAAAAGCAGCCGCATAATTCTGAAATATACTATACTTTTTTTTTTTTTTTAGATTTTGTTTTTTTCTTTTAATGTAAAGAGCAGAACGGTTTGAAAGGTTGAGCTGAGGTCATACTGCAGCAGATTAATCAGATTAATTTTAATCCACTTTAATCTGAGAAAAAAATGTAATTAATCTGAAATACTTTTGTCAGTCAGATCTATAATCTCTTACAGTTGGTGGTGGAGTTAATCGTCTTTCCATCTTTCCAGTAAAAGAATGAAGTTAAACAGTTCCACTGTTGTAGCCTATGAAAAGCTATTTAATAATAATTGATTATTTTCCTATAATGGCACATTCCCTATGTGTTTTATTTCTCTGGTAAAACAAATGTTGTGGTCTAACTGGAAGGTCAGATCATTTGATAAATATTTGAAACACTAGAACAGAAAGAATCCGCTGTAACAAGAATCACTGATAGTCATTCGTTTATTTTTGTTTCTTCATACACACGCTTATTTTCTGTGGTCATGTGACTATGTGTATTACCCATCATGCACTGTGAACTTATAGCCTCAATCGCATATAGAGAGTGTGTGTCTGTGTGTTGTACATTATGCAGATTATTCCAGGACAAAAGCTCAGAGTCGGCCGTCAGTCAGAGTATTACACACACACACACACACACACACACACACACAGACACACACACAGTGTTTAAAGAGTGTGTTATAAAGCTACACATTTCCACAATGGGTTTTGTACAGAAATGATTTTAGAGGATTACAGAGAAAGTGTAATCTGGATTAGTTGTGTTTATGTAATAGCTCTGTCAAGCGCTCACTGCTCTAATTCATTACAGCAAACAAGTTTTTAAACTGAGGACTCAGCCAGAAACACACACACACACAAACACCTTAAAGATAAACTTAACCCTAATGTAACAATGTATTGCATCTCTCATGTACTCCTCAAGTAACACTAACCCTAATGTAACCCTAATGTATCTCTGGTGTAACTCTAATATATCTCTGATGTAACACAAATGTAACTCTAATATATCTCTGATGTAACACAAATGTAACCCTAATGTATCTCTGATGTAACCATAATTTATCTCTGATGTAACCCTAATGTAACACTAACCCTAATATAACCCTAATGTATCTCTGATGTAACCCTAATGTAACAGTAACCCTAATGTAACCCTAACGTATCGATGATGTAACCCTAATGTATCCATGATGTAATCCTAATATATCTCTGATGTAAGCCAAATGTAACCCTAATGTATCACTAATGTGATGTAAACCTAATGTAACACTAACCCTCATATAACCCTAATGTATCTCTGATGTACCCTTAAAGTAACACTAACCCTAATGTACTCCTAATGTATCTCTGATGTAACCCTAAAGTAACCCTAAAGTAACCCTAATGTATCTTTGTGTCTCTGATGTAACCCTAAAGTAACATTAACTCTAATGTACCTGATATAACCCTAATGTGACACCAACCCTAATGTAACCCTAATGTATCTCTGATGTAACCCTAATGTAACACTAACCCTAATATAACCCTAATGTATCTCTGATGTAACTCTAATGTAACTGTAACCCTAATGTAACCCTAATGTATCACTAATGTGATGTAAACCTAATGTAACACTAACCCTCATATAACCCTAATGTATCACTAATGTGATGTAAACCTAATGTAACACTAACCCTAATATATTTATCATAAAGACTCAGAATAACGTGGAAAAAAAGAGTATCTGATCTTCCACAGTGGTAACTGCTCAACAAGTAGCCTTTGTTTGGTGATAGCTATATTTGCATGAGCAGGTTAGAACTATGAAGATTCTCAAGTATGACCAAATCAAATTGTTTTTGAATTTCAGATCACAGCTCCAGATCACCAACCTGCCATTGGGCCCTTGAGCAAATCTCTTAACCATCATCGGCTTGCCTCAGTTGTAAGTCACTATGAATAAAAACGTCAACCCAAATGTGAGAATGTTTGATGGTTAAGTGTGGAGTGTGACATTCAATGTCTCCAAACCCGATACTGAATTCACCCCTTTTGATTTCTCTTTTTCATATCCAGAGCATCTGATCTTCACTGATAGGGTGGATCATAAGGATAAAGGATACAGGACACTGAATCACATTGACTAA
>CM040986.1:24399306-24410681 GCA_022985145.1 Pangasius djambal | reverse complement strand
TAATAATAATAATAATAATAATAATAATAATAACATTAACATTTATGAAAAACACAAATGAATAATATATACACCATAATACCTAAGTGCATCCAAAGTTGGTGAAATATACCGTATATCCTACTTTCATCCTATTTTGAAAAATCGAATTATTTTCATTATATCGACTAGTTTTGGAAATGAAACCTCATCTTTCTCGGTCCTCACTCTCTCCTGTGTTAGCATGTGGGCTTCAGTTTAATGAATCTGTGCATTAATTAGAGAATAAGGAACAGTTCCTGACTGATCGTCAGTAAGAATCCAGAATCCAGATGTTGTGATGGTGCTGATGTTGTGCGCAGTAACGATGTGAACACTAGGTGGCAGTGTCTCTACATTGTGCAACATCGTGTCATGTTGCATTTCAGAATAGTTTATTTTACTTTTAAGCGTTTGTTTTTGTCCAATGCGCGTGACTCCATCACTTTTACAACTTCATATTAAAGGTGTAATATAGAGTTAATTAGCCAATTATCCAATTCCATTAGAGAATATTGTAGTAATAATATTTTCAGTGCTGTTGCTTATCGTCTACTGTTGTTTTAGTGTTTAGCCTCCAGTGACAGATTGCTGAGTCTGCTTATTATTCATTTGATTCATAATTACATAATTCAATTTGTATTTTTTATTAATTTTTGTAAATTTTATTTTAACCCCCAGCATGGGGCGCTCTCCATCTTTGTGATGCTGAAGAGCTTATTTATTTATTTAATTATTTATTTAGTTAGTTAGTTAGTTATAAGTGCTCTTCCTCCTTTAAATAAACATTGACCATGAGATTGTTATATTTCTTTTATATTCTACAACAACTGTATTAATTTTGCATCAACGTCTTTTTATATTTATTTGTTATTTGTTCCTACATGTGCTCAGCTAAATATCTATCTATCTATCTATCTATCTATCTATCTATCTATCTAATATTCTTGAATGAAATCCATTACTTTGTGAATAATAATAATAATAATAATAATAATAATAATAATATCTCAACATATTTATCTTTAATTTATTTATATTGCCTTTGTATTATTTCTCATTATTTCTCACATCACACTTTCCTTTTATATAATTTCCTATATCGTGTTTATTTATCTACATATTTCATTATTTATTGCGTTATATGCCTTAATGTGAAAATGTAGTAATTCTGTTTTTTTTATGCGCCTGGCTTCTATTGTAAGTCTCTTTTTCTTTCTATAACACACACACACACACACACACACACACACACACACACACACACACACACACACACTCAAGTACCCATTGTGAAGGAAGTGATGCTCGACAGCTCGTGTACTTCTGACTTCTGCTCGTGTACCAAACCACTTCTGATTGGTCAATGCGAATCCATTTATAGATCAGAGAGAGAGAGAGAGAGAGAGAGAGAGAGAATAAAGACAAAAACCAAAACCATGTGAACACAAAGCTGCGAGTTCATTCGCGCTAATGGCAGCGCCGCGGTTTGTGGATCCGGAAAGGCGCACAGTCTGAGCGCAGCAGACGAGGAGGAGAGACAGAAAGAAAAGAGAGAAACAAGAATAGAGAGAAAGATAAGGAAAAAGACAACGCCCGAAAGACGTACCTAGTCCGGATGAGAGTGAGAGAGGATGTTAAATAAGCGCTGGATGAGCTGAAGGCTGCGCGTAAAAGACAGAGCCCGAGGGAAAGTTTGCGCTTCGGGGAGGAAAAAATAAATAAATAAACAGCAGCTAAGGAAGGAGGAGAGATTGTCCTTCACTTTGAAGCATGGAGGAGTCCGGAGGGTCTCTCGGTCTGGCCAGATCAGCTGCTCAGAAACTTTCCGAGAGGACGAAGCAGCTCGGCGGGGCGGTGCACGATCCCGAGCGCCAGCGGAGGATTATCCTAGTGATCGTTTGCGTGGCGCTGCTCCTAGACAACATGCTGTACATGGTGATCGTGCCAATTATCCCAGACTACCTGGCCGACCTGGAGAGCGAAAATGAGGCAAAGACACACAGTAACATCTCCACCGACAGCACCAAGGAGAACCTGGACGTAAAGATAGGAGTTCTGTTCGCCTCCAAGGCCATCGTCCAGCTCCTTGTGAACCCTTTATCGGGGACATTTATTGACCGGGTCGGTTACGATATCCCACTCCTGATTGGGCTGACGGTCATGTTCTTGTCCACCAGCGTTTTTGCGTTTGCTGAGAACTATGCCACACTGTTTGCGGCACGCAGCCTACAGGGTCTTGGTTCGGCGTTCGCAGACACATCAGGCATCGCAATGATTGCCGACAAGTACACGGAGGAGGCGGAACGCAGTCGTGCACTCGGTATCGCCCTGGCTTTCATATCATTTGGCAGCCTCGTGGCACCACCGTTCGGCGGAGTGCTCTATGAGTTCGCAGGAAAGCGTGTACCGTTCGTCGTGTTGGCGTGCGTGTGCCTGGTCGACGGTTTCCTGCTGCTCACTGTGATCAAGCCCTTCTCAGACCGGTCACGTGAGAACATGCCCATCGGCACTCCCATCCACAGGCTCATGGTGGACCCGTATATCGCCGTGGTGGCGGGGGCACTTACCGTGTGCAATGTGCCGTTGGCTTTCCTCGAGCCCACGGTGGCCAACTGGATGGAGACCACGATGCACGCCACCAAGTGGGAGATGGGCCTGACATGGCTTCCCTCGTTCTTCCCGCATGTTCTTGGCGTCTACGTGACCGTCAAACTGGCGGCCAAGTACCCGCACCTGCAGTGGTTCTACGGTGCTCTGGGCATGGTGATCATCGGCGCTAGCTCATGCACCGTGCCTGCTTGCAAGAACTTCGGACAGCTCATGGTGCCTCTGTGTGGTATCTGCTTCGGGATCGCTCTCGTCGACACGGCACTGTTGCCCACGCTGGCCTTCCTAGTCGACGTCCGTCATGTGTCTGTTTATGGCAGCGTGTACGCCATTGCAGACATCTCGTACTCCGTGGCCTATGCCATGGGGCCCATCGTAGCTGGACAGATCGTCCACAACCTGGGGTTTGTCCAGCTAAATTTGGGGATGGGCCTTGTCAACATGCTGTATGCTCCCGCTCTGCTCGTGCTGCGACACGTCTGCCAGATGAAGCCATCCAACTCGGAGAGGAACGTGCTGCTGGAGGAGGGTCCCACAGGACTCTACGACACCATCAAGATGGAGGAACGCAGCCTGAAAAGGAAAGGACTGAGCACCACCACAAACACCAACATCAACACCACAACCAGTGCTCTGCCCATCGAAGATGGATTTGGCTCAAGATCATTCTCGGAGGAGGAGTCATCAGGACCAGAGTACACTTAACATCACACTCTTAAATATAAAGGTGCTAGAGAAGGTTCTTTGCCAAACACTCTAAAACATACTAATTGATATAAGTTCCTAAAACAAATTTACATTTGCTCCTCATAGATTCCTTGGTTCCTGGAGGTATTTAATGGGGTCACAGATGATACAATCCTGAAGGATTTCCAGGAAAGTTTAGATTTAGAGTGGAGAAGAACCATTTTTAGTTCCCTAAATAACTTTTTTATTTCTTTATCCATGTGGTATTGGTGCCACAAAGAACCTAGAAGAAAACAGGTTCTTTAGGGGCTCTAGATAGTTCTTAGATTACTTCCAGGATGCTCCTTTCAGAGAGGGCGCTACACAGGAACTTCCCCAGAGAGACAAACTGAAGAACGCTATGGGCAAGAACGCTATAATGCACCAAGAAAATACACATATTTAACGAACCACCGACAGTCTTCTGGGAACCAAAAACTAATAATAGTAGTATTTTATTGAAAATTAAAAAGTTCTCCTAATGCCAACAGATCACTGATGTTCTGTGGAATAAATAAGGCAAAAATTCCCCACAGTCTGTAATTTACACAGTGTTTATGGGGAATTTAAATCATTTTAGCATCACACAGGAGTTGATTCCCACACTGCTGCTTGTACTGTGAAGTTTTCATGAAAAAGTGAACCATATTAAATCATTAATTCAGTCAAAATGCATTAACTGCTTTCTTTTAAATGTATAGAAATTACATGTACAGAAAATAACACAACATATTTCACATATATTTCCATATGAACAAAAATGGTAGCATATTTTGATGTAAAAAAAATAAAATCAGAGTGTTTTTATTTGTTGTACAAAATGTACTTGAGCTTTAACAAAATGTCCGCCTATTTAGTTTACTGGAATCAAAAGAATATCTTTTAAATACTGAATGAATATAATATGATACATGTACATATTTGTAAATTGGTGGTGAGTGAATATGTGGATATGATAAAATATATGAGACTGAAATGCTTAAAAAATGTTTAAAAGTATGACTATAAGCTGTTAAAGTCAGAACAAAATGGAGTATTCTCATTTATGATGATAATTTTGATAATAAATATCTTGAAACAGGTGTCACTGTTTGGATTGTTGTGTCTGCTTTAACAAAGAAAACAAAACAAAAACAAAAACACACACCAGTAAACAAACAAACAAACAAACAAATTAATAAATAAATACACAGTCAATACAGTTTCTTTTTCAAATAAAATGATAATATAATTAATGTTAATTCATAAAATTATGGTATAAAAATATTTTTAAAAGAGAAAATACAGAATAAATGAGATGTAATAATCAGCTAATCTCATTTATTGTTTTTATTTTCTTTTTTAAATTATTTTTCCATTTCTGAGAGAATGTGAATTATTTGTAGATAAATTAATAAATTTTAAAGTATACATTTCCATTCATCAAGTAAAGTTAAAAAAAAGTATACAATATTTCATTAATCAAGCTGGCTAACTCATGTGAGGCTAACTGAAACAAATTAATTCAGTTAATATGTAAATTAATATTAAAATGATTACAACTAATGACATATTTTCCATCAAATAGCCTAGTAAATATTTAATATTTTAAGTGTAACATGACTTTTTTTGGTAAAGGATTGTTTTTAATCAGAGGAAGTTAGCCATTTTTCCATGGTGTCTTTGCTAACACACTGATTACCTCAGAGTCAGCTGGAGAAAGTCTGTCAGAACGCAGTCGCGTGCGCTGCAAACCGACCAATCAGAGCGCGTCAGATCTCCTTCACTGTATCCGCTGACCAATGACAGCGCGGTCCATTAGCCAAGGGGCGTGGTTTCTGACGAAAGCCTGAGGGCAGAGCGGAAAGGATAGGATTTAAAAAAAAAAAAAAAAAAAAAAAAAGTAACGGTGCGCGCGGAAAGAGGAGCGCGAGGAAGATGGGCTGTGAGGAGCGCGCGCACGGGAACTTCTAATCCACTCCACAGGTAATAAATAACACTAATTTTTTAAAAAAAAGAATAACAAAATAATATAAAATAAATGCTTATCTCGTAAATATAACACTGCCTTATTAAAGAGCGTGTCTAAAAAATATTATAGAAAATTAGGATGGAAAATGATGCGGTGTGAAATGGAGGCTTTTGCTGATTTTCCCTGAATATAAAGAATAAAACCTTTTTCTTTTTTTTCCCCCTAATATCATGTGTTATAGATTTGTTTGCATGTTCTTGCAATGTTGCGTTTTTTGGACGTAATGTCAGATATCATCGTAATTAATTTTCCTTTATTATTATTTTTTAAAAAGAAGACAAGATGTAAAGGGTTCTTGCGGGTCTGCAAATGTTATGTATATTATTAATAATTTCAAAGTCATTCTCATGGCACTAATGTTTTAAAGGCGTTGTTTTTGCACATCTCTTCATTTTCTGCACTAATGCATCCTCCCTGATGCACAGCACATCTCAAGTTTCACTTTGCACCATGCGGTAACTTACCTTTAAAAACAACACAAAACGCCAAAAAAAAAAAAAAAAAAAAAAAAGCGGATATTAATGACTGGACAATTTAAAAATAAATCTGTAAAAAGCTCTTGAGCAAAAAGCAAGAGCCCTGCATCATTATCCGTAAAATATTTGCAGTATATACAGCTGTGTGCAAAAGTTTGCACACCCCAGCTATCAGAGTGTCTAACAGACAGATACTGTATATAGTGTATTTGCACAATTCCTCATCGTTTGCTTTGCCTTAAATGTAACTGCACTGATTTATGTGTTTATCATGTCTACTCTTATGATCTATTTTTCATTTTTATGATGTTCGGTGTACACATTTGCATGAGCTTGACTGCTCAGGTATTACTTATCTGTATCTCTGTATCCTTTACTAATATTTATTTCCACAGATCTGTCTTTATATGTTTAGTTTTCTTTATAGATGCTCCTTCAAGACCATAAGCACTGAAAACAAGTAACGATATTAATAGTAAAAGAACCACAGTAGTTCTTTTGAATGAGATTAAAAGCATGATAAATGTATAAACACACTCCTGACCCATCCTGTGTGTGTGTGTGTGTGTGTGTGTGTGTGTGTGTGTGTGTGTGTTATGAAGACCATCCGACCAGCGTCTGGATCATAGCGTAAAGATGCCTGTGCTGGAGAGAGAACCATCCAGAGACCGCAATGTAAGCATAATACCATCATCATCATCATCATCATCATCATCATCATCACCACAGACAGCATCAACTCATTATGGCATATAAACTCTTCCTTTCTGAATTACTCCATGTGATTCATTTACTATTTTGCGTTTTTTTTTCTCTCTCTCATCTTATTTTTTGTCCTGTTATAGTTACAGTATGACGTGCACTTGATTTAGAACTTTACATTTTTGTGACTTGATCTATTTTAAAATCACCACAATAATTAAAAAAAACCCAGAAAAAGTAGCTGGTGTTAAGATGCCCCTCGGTGACGTCACCTCACAACTCAGAAGTGTGTAACCCTCAAGTCACGCAAGAGAAGGAGGAACAACAAGGAATGGATTTTAAACGAGAAAAAAGCGACATCCTCAGTGATTTGCACACGAGTTCTCTTCAAACGCCCAGATTCAACAAAACAAATCAAAATACTATTGTTCTATAATATTCATTATTTCAAACTCAGCGCTGCTGAATCCTGGATTGTGATTGGTCAGAAGGTGTTGATTAATTTTCTATAGCAGCAGCTCTGACAGTAGTGCAGCTGCACATCACAGGTTTATATTAATGCGCTCGTTCTAATGTGTTATCGTTTCTATAGTAACAGCTCGTTCACAGGGACGTGTACAGCGGACGCTCCACATAAACAGATTAAAAAATGTGCGTAATCGTTGATATGTGAGGAGATGTTTATGTAACATGCATGTAACATTTATGGAAGGAGTCTCCAGTGTCAGCGCTTTGTAACAGTCAGAGGTAAAGCTGTAACTTTAAATTTTCCGACATCTTCAGGACAGAGACGTTTACGCTTCTTTGCAGTTTGTACGTTTTTTTTGTTTTATTAACCTCAAGAGAGGGAAATCAAGAAAGACTGGTGAGGGAAAGACTGTTTATAGCTGCTATAACGTAAGTGAGAACAGGAACTAAATGGTTTCACAGACGTTCCACAGCATTAAAAGAAACTGCAAAAATTAGGATGTGTCGTTCTTTAATGAACAAAAAAACTGTTAGTGTTGACAAACTGCTGCGGTATAAGAGGAATAAAACCCTTCTGGATGTGCTGTTACAGGAAATAAAAGTCAACTTCGATTAGAGTAATGCCACTGTGCTTTATTTATTATGTATATTATTTCATTATTATGTATTTATTACTTCATCAGATTCGGATGATTTCTGGGCAAGTTCTGCTTCTGAAGTCTACATTAATGTTGACTCGATCTCTCGGCTCTCCAAGGGCTCATCTAACGAAGCTCACTTGAGCTAATAGAGTAATGGACCGGCTCTTAACCTGGCGTCAGGGATTCTCCCAGGGGGCAAGGGCAAGTCAATGAGGGTGTGTTAAAAACAGTACTGAAACAGGGTCTGTGTGTGTGTGTGTGTGTGTGTGTGTGTGTGTGTGTGTGTGTGTGTGTCTATCTGGTAATGCAAGTGCAGTCCAGTATCGAAAAGGATGATATTCATTTTGTTGTAACAGATATATAACAGGTTATTAGCATTATTAGTCCTTTGCAGATATTCGTGAGTACACAACATAAAAATAGATGTTTATATATACACACATATATATACACACACACACACACACACACACACACACACACTATGTAAAACCCAGTGAAATATACTTAGTGGCCATTTTATTTTATCAGGTCCATCTAGTAAATTTCTAAATACACTCAATACAGAGAAAAAATGATACTGAACTGAACAGATACTGAATAGAAAAGATACTGAAGATTACTTTGGTTTGTATTGTTCATCTGGGAAAATAAATGTAATGTACAGTATCTGTCTAATTATACACATTAAATATGTTTTCACGGTACAAGATTCATACCAAAGGTACAAAAGAAGCACAACTGAGAAGTGCAATACCACCTCGTGACAAGCAAATTATGGTGACGTGAACTTTATCATACTGAGGGTTTTTTTTTTTTTTTAAATCAGGGCACATCGTACACTAACGTATGAGGGATATTCATATAAGTGCTGGAACAGTTGCAGTGAAGGAAATGGAGAAACTAATTATGTCGAAATTATTTGACTCACCCTCGTAGGTCCAATCAAAAGCATGAAGTGTTTAATCAGTGCACCGCATACTGTAACCATAACAAGACAAAAAAAAAAAAAAAAAAAAAAAAAAAAAAAAAAAAAAAAAAAAAGACATAAGGAAAACATCACACGAATTTATACTGGAAAGAAAACTCGAGTTGTTGCCGTCGGAGATGTAGCCATAGCAACGATCGTAAAACGGCGATATGACTGATGCCCGGGTTTAAACGCTGGGTAGTAAGTGTGGTAGTGTGACATCAGGACAACTACGCGATAGAGGAGCGCGTTTTATCTCAAATATACACGTTTATATACGTTTTACATTCACTCTGCTCTTTCCTCTTTCACTCCTTAAAGCTGTTTTACTTGTTTTTTCATGTTACTCTGTGGTATGTAGGTGTAAAGTGACCTTGGGTGTTAGAAAGGCGCTATATACGTAAGTAGAACACATACTAACTAATTAACCAACTAACTAATTAAACAAGCACATAAACAAATAAATAAATAAATTCTTTTGACAGAAAATTTTATCTGAAACATTTTGCATCCCTCAGTTCACATTTATCTTCAGTACAAAATTTCAAATAATTCAAATATTAGGCTCATTAATTATTTATTAGAATTTCTTACTTATTGACTAATTAAACAATAATTTAAATAAATAAATAATTTAAATTATAATTTAATAAGATATATATAATTAAATACTTTTTTGCCTATCTTTTGGCACCACAGAGCTTTTTATTTCGGAACTTTCCTGTCTTAAAACAGATTTTTATTTTAAAAAAATGCTATAAATTCACAATGATGTTATTTATAGACCTAGTTGCTGTATCTATCTGTCCATCCCTCCATCCATCAATCAGTCTATCCATCCAACCAAAAGTCCTTGACCTGTTCTGTCCAAGACGTTCTGTTTTTATTTATTAATTTACTAAACGCTCTGCTTTAATTTCTGTTCTCTGCGTTTATTACTGCAGAATGCTGCAGTTACTCTCTTCTTCCATCTGATCTAGAACTTTCACAATAGAGTGACTACATTCACACTGTGTTTTATTGCTATTGTCACGACACATAAGAAAAGGTCACATATCTTAATGTTCTCGAGGCTTTCTGGTCTCGGTGAGATGTTTGTTAACCTCGAGAGACCGGCCTTGACTCTAGCGCACGTTTATTCCACATCCACTAATTACAGTGAAGGAGGAAACACAACCTTGGCCACATTGTGTGCTCTGAGCCATCCACGCTCACGTCCTGAAAAGACTCCTGAAAATAAAGACTCCTGAAAAGAGATTTTTTTTCTTGCCTGTTTTCCTTCGAAGCTCATTTAGAAAGCTGAATTAGGACTGAGGAATGTGTGTGATATTCTCACATTTTATTAAAGAATCTGCATCCCAAAAGGGATTTAAGCTTCTTTATTTCTTTTTTTTTTCCCCACCTTGTGTCTCTGAGACACTGGCATGAGTTATTGAGGAATGAGAGGGAAAATTCCACAGAAATGCTGAACATCATCTGATTAATGAACACCAGGCCACAGGACACGAACGCAGTGATTCTCCTTACACTTATTTCGTTTTTCAAATCTAACTGGATATTCATGAACATTTCTTGTGTAATGTGCAACATTTCTTGCATGCTAAATGATCAAACTGCTCTCAGTTTCCATATAATAAAATCGTATTTCATAAAATACACATTAACAGTCTAGACTGCATCATATCTGTATAACTGAATTTCCTTCAGGTCCTACCCAAAGTACCTGTACCGGACCTGCAGCAAACTCTGTCTGCGTACCTGACGTGTGTGAAACACCTCGTCCCTGAGGCCCAGTTCCAGAAAACCAAAGCCTTGGTAGAGAAGTTCAGCAAACCAGGAGGAACAGGAGAGATGCTCCAGAAAAAGCTGCTGGAGAGGAGAGACAAGACCGAGAACTGGGTATGAAATACAAAATACCACACACACACACACACACACACACACACAGAACCTGTGCAGAACAAAACATTCACAATAATGTATAGCAGATATTTCTGTGTACATGTATAATGTATGTATTGTGAACTTCTTATGTTCTTCGCTCCAGTGGAACGGTTGAAGTTTCCTTATCAGAAGGTTTGCAAATGTTCCAAGTAAAAGCCCTTACTTTATGTTCACACTTGCAAGTGACAAGTCACTCGTGTCGCTTATAGTTTGTCTCTTGTTGGAATGTAGTGACCGCTACCATTGTTGTTTGTGGGCGTGGCCTGTCCACCATTTTCTTTTTTACTTCCAATGAGAACAGCAGTAGCTATATATAGCTTTTACAGCTGACTACTTAAATACAAATTCAATAACACACTATCTGTCATTTGATTGACATGTTACATGCTCGGCTTCGTTCTAAGATTAGATTACCAAAGCAAGCTAACGTTAACATCTGGCCAAAAGTATGTGCACCCCTGACCATCACACCCATATGTACTTCTTCCCCAAACTGTTGCCACAAAGATCGAAGCACACAATTGTATAGAACGTCTCTGTGTGCTGTAGCTTTACATCGCAGTTTCCCTTCACTGGAACTAAGAGGCCCAAACCTGTTCCAGCATGACAATGTGCACAAAGCGAGCTCCATGAAGACATGGTGTGTGAAGGTTGGAGTGGAAGAACTCGAGTGTCCTGCACAGAGCCCTGACCTCAACCCCACTGAACACCTTTGGGATGAACTGGAACACCGACTGCACCCCAGACCTCCTCGACACCCCAACATCAGCGCCTGACCTCACTAATGCTCTTGTAGCTGAATGAACACA
>CM040986.1:24368615-24382800 GCA_022985145.1 Pangasius djambal | reverse complement strand
GAGTTTGTGTGAGTTCCTCTGATGTTGTTGCGCAGTCATTTGGAGTACCAGCGGTACTCGTGGGCTGCAGAGAGAATCCTGTACCTGGAAATGACTCAGGAACAGTTGTTATGCTGCTAATGAGCACTTGGCCATGGAGTTGCAGCTGGCTAACTCGATTAGTCCTGATTGGATCTGCCACTTTGTCTGGCTTGAACCATCAGCGCTGGCAGGATTTTAACCCCCCCCACAAACCAGTCTCAGTGGACTTTACCTGACGAATCCATGCCAACTTGCCCTTAATCTCTCACAGGAAATTACACAGAGTAATTATGTGTTTCCAAACAAATTCATTTCATTTAGCAGTAAGAGAGAAACAAGATAACTTGACAAAGTAGCATCAGTATGATCGGTTTCTGACGCAGTGGAAATATCCTAATCACAACATCTTTACTTAAGCTGTTTTCCGAAACGGACTTCCGCATGATTCTGTCAAACAAGGCTTCAGTCACGCCTTACGGACTTTTTATTTTAGAGAAATTGTCAAAACAACTAACTTCTAGAGTCATCTGGCTATGGTTCGGAAGTCTAAATGATCAAACCAAGGCCTAAAGATTCGTCCAGTTTATTCCTGTTTTTAAATAAATTTGACAGGATCATGACACTGATATTTCTTCCTGACTGGTTGTGTTTTAAATACAGTTTTAAGATCATCAAGCGCAAGGAAGAAAATGGTAAAAATAGGGAAGTGTGAGGCAGTGTTTTTATTTATGTTCTTGATCCTCTTGATATCCCAGAGCACTGCTGAATCCTGGACTGTGATTGGTCAGAAGGTGTTGATTAATTTTCTGTAACAGCAGCTCTGACAGTAGTGCAGCTGCAACTAATGCACTCGCTCTAATACGTTACCGTTTCTATAGCAACAGCTCATTCACTGGGACTCGTATAGCAGACGCTCCACATAAACAGATTTAAAAAAAAAAAAAAAAAAAAAAAAAAAAAAAAAAACGTGTAATCATTTTCTGTAAGGAGGTAAAGCTGTAACTAAGTTTTCCGACATCTTCAGGACAGAGGAGTTTACGCTTCTTTGCGGTTTCTCAGTAACATGACAAGCTGCATTTTTTTTGTCAGCTGCTATAATGTAAGTGACAATAGGAACTAACTTGTTTCACAACATTAAATGTAACTATAAATGGATAAAAAAATAATGTGTCATTTGTTAATAAATGAGTGGTATAAGAGGAATAAAACACATGGGAATGTGCTGTTATAGGAAAATAATCAACTTTGGTCTGTAACAGTGTTTTGTACATTTATAACTGTTAGGATCAGGATTTTTTGTAGACATTGGATCAAATGTATGAAAGGTGCTGCAGTATGGAAATAAACTTCGTTTGTTATTATGAATCAGAGTGACGTTACCAGTCTCTGCTTCTCTCCTCAGTTCTTTGTGTTAAATCTGATGGAGAAATCCCGGAGGCTGAACGAGAGCGATGTCCTAACCCAGCTAGTCAGGATCAGTAAAATGGCGGAGCAGGCGGAGGAGAAACGTCCCCCCATCGGCCTCTTCACCTCAGACGGTCGGACCGAGTGGGCTAAAGCTAGGGACATGCTGCTCAAAGGTCAGAGGTCACAGTAATACATGGTTGGGTGTTCAAATAAAATTTGTTAAGCATTTGTCGCTAAAATGACTTTGCGAATGCCAGTCTTTAGCATTTAAAACTAAGGATTTAGCATTTAAACCTGAGATGTGTCCACCAGTTTTATGTTCCTTGAACAAGATTCATGCGCCACCCCGGGAAGGGGAGAGTAAAAACGCAATGATGTTAGTTATATATGATATATATATATATATATCAGGAAAATGGAGTTGAGGCGAGAGCACCGGCTGAAACATCACCAATGTGAGGGGAAGGGAGCGGGGCTATGGCCGAGTTCAAAACACTTGCGTATCTGTCAATCATTCCACATTCATATGTCGACTGGCTCATCTGGTTTTTTTATAGGGGATAAAAGACGACTCTTTTGGTGTATATCGAGTGATAAATCAAGCAGCGTATTCCGATGTTAAAACGCAGCGCTCCTACACGAGGCGCTTAAAGCTTGGCAAGCCGTGAAAAAGCAAAGGTTGGAAGATTCTCTGCAGTCCTGCTCCTGATCTTGTGTAGTTTTGGAAAGCACATAGAGGTTCAGTGAAACAAGCATTAGATAGACACGGCATTTTTGGTTTGTTTGTACTTTAATGTGTCTGTGCTGACAGGAGCAGGAGAGCAAAAGACCAACACTGTTTTTAATCACTGTATCATTGCTATTTATATTATCTGTAAAGTGGGTGATTTGACACTACACTGTAGACCTATTTTATCTTTTTTTCACAAACAAATTAAAAAAAAAATTTGACCATTTTCAGCAGCTGAAATTTCAGTGTATTCCTAATAAATATAATTAGCTATAGTTAGCTGTATACTTGTTTAATGTTAGCTAAGTCAGACACACTGATAAATTTTATTTCCCATTAAGACAAGACAAGACTTTATTGATCCCAAGGAGCAATTAGAGATTTAACTATGAACTTCATTAAAGAAAAAAAATGACATACTTATTAATTAGCAATACCTCCTTTCTTCTATTTTGTTTATTTTTTCTGGAAAATAGAGAGACCACAATTTTGATTTTCACCGACTCACACTTGCAACATTTACAGATTTGCTTTATCATTGTATTATCACCTCTAAATGAAATAACTGAACGAGGATTATAACTCATAAACCACATAAGGATCAGTGAAATAAAAACAGTTCTCTTAGTAGAGTTTAATGACCTTAACACACACACACACACACACACACACACACACACTCACACACACACACACTCACATATCAGTGTGTGATTAACAGACCCAGTGAACCGGGAGTCTCTGGAGCTGATGGAGCGGTGTGTGTGTGTGCTGTGTCTGGATGAACCCACTGGACTTCAGCCCACTGACTCCAACAGAGCGTTACTCATGCTGCACGGCGGCGGCCACGACAAGAACGGCGCCAACCGCTGGTACGACAAGTCCATGCAGGTACGGCCTACAAAACTGCCTACAAACTCTCGATATGTTGAATGACATAAATAAAGTGTAACACTGGATAAAATGTTTTCAGTATTTTGTGACACACACCATCAATAATCTCATCTATGACACAGTACTTGTTATGCTGCCGACATAAAAACATCTGATTTTATGGAACGACCGTATAGCTGCTTTAACGTAAGCGAGAACAGGAACTAACTTGTTTCATGGATGTTGGACAAGTGTGTCATACCTTCATAAATAAAGAATGTAACTGGTCCCAAATTGCTGTGGTTTAAGAGGATTAACTCGTGTCAGGTCATGCTGTTACAGGAAAACAATCAATGTTTGGGGTGGAGTCATGTAGTGTTTAGAACCGAGTTTTATTTGCTAATACAGTGCAATAATCTGAAATCTGAAGGATCAATGAATTACAGAACAAGTTTATAAAATGACCCTTTTACAGGTGATTTGAGTGGCAGATGTTATTAAGCAGCAGTGTGTTGTGTTGACCTTGTTGTTGCAGTTCGTGGTTGGTGCTGATGGGGTGTGTGGAGTGGTGTGTGAACACTCACCATTCGAGGGGATCGTCCTGGTCCAGTGCACTGAATACCTGCTAAAGTACATGTAAGCCAAACAAATCAGACAGTTTGAGGAGCATGTCCACTGTGTCATCGCATATTAAATTCATTTTACATCAGTATGCTTTGGGCTGTTTTCAGAGTTGAATCTTTAGGTGGTTCGAGTTCCTTTAACGTTTGAGTCAGGTTACGTAGCTGCTTAAATGGAGTTTTTGAGTTCCACGTTAAAATTGTTTAAAATCAACTGAGAGTGGTCCATGTCTCCGAGATTACCAGATGTTTCTTGAGTAGAAGCGTCTAATTGGAGTCTAGTATATTGCCAATATATTTCTACATGAAAAGTCCTAGTTGTAATTATCACATAGCAAAACGGCTTCCACACTGATATATCACCAGCTTATAAAATAGCACTTGATCCAGCACATCCTACTGTTTTGCATTTTATTTTTTTTTATATGGTACTCCAACAGTTACTCGTGCACAAAACTTAATGAAGCTATGAGAGACTAAATCGAGGTCCTGAAATCGTAATGTGTGTTTGCGTTAATTCGATCTGCTCTCCTGTAAAGATAATCTGACCGGGCACTCATCTACTACGCTTACAGAAAAACTTTAACTTCATTCACCATTTTATCCATGAAAATTCACTCCTCACGGTAAAGAGATGATATTCTTAAGTACTTACATCCAAAACATATTTAAACCTGACAGTTTAGTAACACTTGACCAACAATATGGATAAGTGTGTATGAAGAAGAAGATTATAAAACCTTTCCAAACAGATGAAACGCACCAAACCAGGCTTCCTGACTGTTAATTAGTTCGAGGAATGACACTGATATTGTGGCTGTGAGTAAATGAATAATAAACCCAACGTCACAGGTTTAGAGTTGGTTCTTTTTTGTCCATCAGGACCAGAAGCCCCAGTAAGCTGATGAAGAGGTCGAGTGTGAGTGATCTCCCGGCTCCACAAAGACTCTCCTGGAATTGTTCTTCTCAAATTCTGAGCATGCTGTCGTCCTCGGCTAACAACCTGCAGAGGTGAGATCAGTACAATACACACTGTCTCACAATCACTAACTCTTCAGAGTACTGCAGCTCTGAAACTCTAAGAGGCAGAGGTACCACCCTTAGCTTTAAACTTTATTTATAGCAAATATAACGAAATCACTTACAATCCCGTACAGCCAATACCAATTTTACACAATGCTAAGTTTTTAAAAAGTGGATTTTTGGTGTCAGGACTGCCATGTTCACAGTTTTTACACCAAATTGGGCAATGGGACAATTTTAGAACAAGGTTGCAGATGGAAAAAAGCCTAAAAAACATTCTCCAAGTCTGTGAGCGCCATTTTTGGGCTAGTTTAAAACAGTCCCTCTTTTTGCTTAGTTGGGCTGGAATTTTGGCTGAGACCCGACCTGACCAGAATGGAAAACTGCTTAAGATTTCACCCAGTCATTTGGAGATCAAAAGCACCAACCTCGATGATGGCCAAGAGTCCAAGAAAGCATAATTGTATGATTGATGAAGCGTTAACACTTTATTCATGACCAGGGTGTGAATTACAGACAGAAGAGATCCTGCAAGTCATCTTGTCTTGCAATTCTATCATCTGCCCACTGGATCCAATCCCTTTCCCAATGCTCCAGAACATCTCACAAGACCTCCTCCCCATCATCATCATCATCATCATCATCAATGGCTCCATAACATCTGGTCATGTACCAATTGCATTCAAAAGAGAAAGACCGGAGCTAATAAAAATAAATAGTAAGGAAAAATTCCCATTAAGGAAAACTGGTTATTTTTGAACTCCCTGATCTCCTCTGTGTAGGCTTGTGAGAAATCTGGATATGGAGGTTTTCACATTCAGAGGTTATGGCAAGGAGTTCATTAAGAAGCAGAAGATGAGTCCTGACGCTTACATCCAGGTGGCACTACAGCTGGTCTTCTACAGGTAAAATATCCAAACTATAATCTATAAACTCCTCCCTCTTTTCCCTCTGAAACCGGTCATGGATACGGAGAATTGTTGCTCTTCAAAATAAAAAAATAAAAGATTATCTATCATTATATTAATGGCCTTGAAATGTGATTGTAATCTTTAAAAAAAAAAAACAATAAATTTCTGTTACATGCAGCACAAATCTCTATGATTATACAAAGCTGTGTGTGCTTTCTTTCCTCAGATGCACCAGGAGGTCAGTCTCCACCTACGAGAGCGCCTCCACCCGCCGTTTCTGTCACGGCCGCGTCGACAACATCCGCTCGTCCACTGCCGAGGCGCTGCACTTCTCCGAAGCCATGACAGATGAGGGAGCGTGTGTGCAGGTGCCTCGTTTTTCTTCCTTATCCCCCCATTACTGCTCCTCGCTTCTAATTCCGTCCATCACGGCGCACCGTTAAACGAGTCCCACCGGCCTCTGTCTCCTCCGCTAAGACCAGCCACTAATCACGTTAGAGATTAGAGAGCGGCACGGCGCGTAACACACACTGCACATAATGATCTTTCACTGTGTATCGATGGTGACTAGGCATCATGCTGTGATCTGTGAATTAAACCCATAATCCTGAAGTCTGACGCTAAACAGAACCACCATCACTGTTACAGTTCCATCTTCACTACTGACACGGCCTCCAGTCCCACTTCAGCTCTGTTTCTCTACACAGATACTCACTCTGTCAAATGTCTGCGTCTTAAACTCTATACTTTACCTGGAACTATAACCACATCAACAATTTATTTATTTATTCATTGTTTATAGTTGCATTTAATGTTGCAGAACGTCCAAAAGACAAGCTAGTTCCTGTTCTCACTTACTTTACAGCAGCTATAAACAGTCGTTCCCTCACCAGCCTCTGTCTTTTTTCTCTCTCTCTCTCTCTCTCTCTCTCTCTCTCTCTCTTCTCTCTCTCACTCATGCAGCTTGTCATGTTACAGAGAAATGCAGTGCGTAAACTCCTCTGTCCTGAAGATGTCGGACAAATTAAAGTTACTATAGAAACCATAACGTATTAGAACGAGCGCATTAATATAAACCCGTGATCTGCAGCTGCACTACTGTCAGAGCTGCTGTTATAGAAAATTAATCAACACCTTCTGACCAATCACAATCCAGAATTCCACAGCGCAGATATGAAGCCGTATATATATACTGTATAATTGCGAAGAGTGCTATCATAAGTTCCTTAATAACAGTCATAACTGATTGTAATGCACATGCACTGTTTATTATGCGTAATTATGATGAATTATATTTGAGTATATAAATATCAATTTATATAAAAATAAATAAATAAATCAAGAGATGTGTGTTGATGGATTTGTTTCTTTCAGGACTCAGAGAAGATGGAGAGATTGAGGAAGGCTGTAGACACACAGACCCAAAACACAAAGATGGTACGAAGTGATGTTCCTGTACAAATCAGCACATTGTCACTGTTTTCTGCTCAGCTACATGTAGCATAAACACGCTAACATTTAAACTAGCATTATATTAAACAGGCTAACCTTTAAACTAGCATTATATTAAATAGGCTAATCCTTAAACTAGCATTATATCAAACAGGTTAACCTTTAAACTAACATTATATCAAACAGGCTAATCCTTAAACTAGCATTATATCAAACAGGTTAACCTTTAAACTAGCATAATAAACAGAATAATCCTTAAACTAGCATTATATTAAACAGGCTAACCTTTAAACTAGCATTATATTAAACAGGCTAATCCTTAAACTAGCATTATATCAAACAGACTAACCTTTAAACTAGCATTATATCAAACAGGTTAACCTTTAAACTAGCATAATAAACAGAATAATCCTTAAACTAGCATTATATTAAACAGGCTAATCCTTAAACTAGCATTATATCAAACAGGTTAACCTTTAAACTAGCATAATATCAAACAGAATAATCCTTAAACTAGTAATATATCAAACAGGTTAACCTTTAAACTAGCATAATATCAAACAGACTAATCCTTAAACTAGCATTATATTAAACAGGCTAACCTTTAAACTATTATTATATTAAATAGGCTAACCTTTAAACTAGCATATCAAACAGACTAATCCTTAAACTAGCATATCATCAAACAGACTAATCCTTAAACTAGCATTATATCAAACAGGCTAATCCTTAAACTAGCATTAGTAAACAGCACTTTGACTTGAGAGTACACTAACACTTCTCTCTGATCCCGTTAAGGCGATTACCGGATTGGGGATAGATAATCACCTGCTCGGGCTTCGGGAAATCGCCAGGGAGCTGAAGATGGAAACTCCAGACATTTTCACAGACGACACGTACCACCTCAGCAACCAGTTCATCCTCTCCACTAGTCAGGTAAGAGCGAGTCTCAGCCTCAGGGGCTCCAGCAGTCAGATACAGACTGTCTGATGTTTTTACATCACACTTTTCTGGCCACAAGCTTCAGGATCATGAAGGTTGCAAGCTGATTATTTAAAAGTTTTGTCTGAAAGAGTTGACGGTGATTAACCCTACATTCAAACTAGCAAGCGTCGAAGTGACAGCTGATCATTCAGTTCGTATGCAAGTTAGCATTTAACTCACATTTTTTGTTTCAACGGTCAAAAAAAAAAATCAGCTGCCCCTAGTGGTCAGAATTTGTACATCATGCTAATTATTAGCCAATTCACTTCTGATAGTTTTTTTCCCCCACATTTTAACCTTTTACTGCATTTTAACAGTGAAAAAAATGTAGAGTTTGAGATGATTAAAAAATGATGCTACGAAGAAAGAAATGTTTAATCGGTTTTTATGTATAATACCAGCTTCAGTTTCTGTTTTTTTTTTTTTTTTTTTAACACTAAATTTCAGAGACTGGTGGGAAAAATTGCAGGGGAATTCAATGCTAACAATTAGCATTTATACCAGTTCGGACCACAAGGTGCAGGTTATAGGGAAAAAACATTGCAGGGAGAGCTAAGCTCATTAAGCTACTCATTAATAATTAGTAATTATAAGTAGAAAAAGAATCCCCTAGGGGTCATGGATTGTAAAACATGCATTTTAGATATAATATTTTCATACCCTTTCAGTGCATCTTTTTTCAGTTAAAAAATATAAATAATTTCAGCCGTTTTTACAGAGATACAGGCTTACCCTTCAGAGCTTCTGCACTCCGTATGAATGATGGTGAGTAAAAACACACTTTCTCCTCTTCCCTGTAGGTTCCTACAACAGTAGACATGTTCTGCTGTTATGGCCCGGTGGTTGCTAATGGTTACGGGGCGTGTTATAATCCTCAGGCTGAATACATCCTGTTCTGCGTGTCCAGTTTCCGTGAGTGTGTGTCCACGTCATCTCTGCTGCTGGCGAAGGCTCTCGATCAAGCACTTATAGACATGAGGGAGCTGTGCAATAGATGCAATGCTGTCAGTCAGAAAGAGGGTGGGGCTAAGAAAGCCACGCCCAGGAAGTAAGTCATGATAAGATGACAGGCTATCTTCCGTTATCACTAAATTCTTTGGGATTGTTTTAGTTAAAAGCTCAAAATATGATGTATCGCCCTCTTTCTGCTAGCTAGCTTTTAATCAGTTCTCGGTAGTGGACTACTGATGATTACAGCGCATTAAGGTCTGAGTCCTTCCGGTTTCGTGTGCCAATAATCGGTTATATGATAAATTATGATATCAATCACACCATATTATTATCACAGACACTTAAATATATCATCACTGATGTTATGTTCATCTGAAGCTGGCTTTATTCTGCAGAATTCTCAGGCCAGTTTTGCCGTCACAGACAAAATTTCCACATCGCAAAAGAATGATTTGGTCTTGAGTTGAGATTGGTGGTCTTAGCACGCATAACGCGACGGCCGATTTAGTGTCACTGCGACCACAACAAAGTTGTGTCAGTGTGCGCGCTGCATCGATGCTAAACTAAAATCAACCAATAGGAGGACGGCAAACTCATGGACCAGCTACAAACATTTAGCGGCAATGGCAAAATGTAAACAAAACAGCTAATGGACAAAAAAAAAACCTCCCTATTACCTCGAACTCACTTCGAAGTATGTTTGTGTTTACGTAAGCCTGTTTTCTGCATGACCTCATTTCCGCATCATGCTGCTCGATGACATAAGCAGAACTTAGCAGTTTGTTTATCATTGGAGGAGCTTCTTTGTATAATCTGACATAATCTGACAGAAATAATCTAAAAAGAAGTGCAAAAACCAGGTTAAGTTAAAACGATAGCGAGGTACGTAGTAACTAAACGTGAAATGCATGCTAGATAGAAGTGACAATGCACGACACATCTGAATCCCACCATCACTTTCACGGTTTATTCTTGGTCAAAATGCTGACGCGTGCAGCTAAACATAGCTTATATATTTCTAAAGTGATATTAACCATGATTAAAAAAAAAAAAGTCAGGTAATCATCAGAGCACTGTTACTGAAAAGAATATCGGCACATGTCTGGTTTCATATAATCCAGACAGAGCCTACGTATGTGTTTAGTTTTATACAGATAGATTTGTGTGTGTGTTTATATGATGTGTGTGCTTACTTACTTTTAGAAATAAAAGCCAGGCTCACTACATAGTTATCCACTACAGATACTGGATATGATTTGCGTATCCAGTGTGAGATAGCTCTATAAACTATGGATAGTTCTCATGTCACTTAGTTGCCAATTCATTCCCTCACCTAATAACTGAAGCCCTGCACTGTAGTGTTATAAACGTCGCCCTGTTTAACAACGGGAAACTGCGTGTAGATACTGTGATGGACTGAACACTGTGATACTCAGTCGTGCCATTATCACACCCGAAATCTATCCCTGTTGTACAGCGTGTAAATAAAAACAAGTGAA
Organism: Pangasius djambal; assembly: GCA_022985145.1. Lineage (NCBI taxonomy): Eukaryota > Metazoa > Chordata > Actinopteri > Siluriformes > Pangasiidae > Pangasius > Pangasius djambal. The sequence goes on along the minus strand of CM040986.1, from coordinate 24,372,329 downwards.
AGTTAGTAGTTCAGGGCCTCTGTGAAGCGGGATATGTGCAGAACTTCCAGGGTGTGTCTCAGTCAGCTCGCTAGCTCCCTAGGTGGTGAATCGGTAGATCGTGTACACAAGGTCTGCCGCTGGTAAGGACCCTGTCTCACTACACATTGGGTCACTGATGACTCAATTTCCGGCGACATGGCTACGTACTCGCGTTGTAAGACATCACCACTGGCATTTATCAACAACAGGCAGGACCGATATCTGTTTCTGTCATGATACTTCAAGCAGGATCGTAGGCTAGCTAGCGGATTTTTTAAAAATCATTAATCACTTAAAAGTCGTTAGACTCAAACAAACCGTATATGGAACGTCAAATAAAGTTAAAAATCACTAACGTAAGTAATCATCTGAGAGCTACAACAACTGGCTTCAGAAAATGATATAATTTCCAGTAAGGGAACATAATGAGCATCGATGCTCCCTGGTTTTTGTGGTGAATTGTGGGATTTTTTTAGGGCGTGAACGGGAAGGATTTTGAGATCGAGACAGCCCTTAAAATGGCCGCCTCCCTGATCCGTGCTGAACTAGGGAGCTGACTGAGACTGAGACGCACTCTACGTGTTTGCTGTTTATAGTATAGTGGGTCAACACTTTCTGTGTCCCCAAAGTCCTGTGTTCTGAGGGTCTTTTTTTCCCAGGGACCTGCATTGCCATAACGTTTCCAGAGTCTTATGTTCTCAAGGCTTTATGTTTGCAGGGTCCCAGTTTCCTAGTAAACCAGATTGCCAGGGTTCTATATTGCCAGGATCCTATGTTCCCAGGGACCAGTGATTCCAGGGTCATATATTTCCAGGGACTCAGGTTTCCAGGATTCTTGATGGAATGCTCCCAGAGGTATATGATGTTTTCAGGGTACCGTGTTTCCAGGGTCCTATGTTTGCAAGGTTCTGTTTTTCCTGGATTCCAGGGTGTTTTATGTTTCCAAAGCCTTATGTTTGTAGGGTCAGATGTTCCAAGGGCTCTGTGTTTCCAGAGTCCCATGTTTCTAGGGTCCTACATTTCCAGCTTCTGATGTTTCCGAAGTCCTATCTTTTTAAAGGTCCCGTGTTTCCAAGGTCCTGTATTTCCATAGTCCTATGTTCTGGAGGTTCTGTGTTTCCATGGTCTTATGGTTCCAGGACCCTATGTTTCCATGGTCCTACATTTCCAGGGTCTGATGGTTCTAGCGTCCTGTGTTTCCAAGGTCCTTTGCTTGTAGGGTCCTATGTTTCCAGGGTCTGTTATATATACAATTATACATATTCAAATATTATGTTTTCAGAAAATTGTGTGTATTAAATCAGTTGTAGTTTCCACTTACAGGTCTTTTAAAGAAAGGCTTTGTTGGAAATTCTGCACATATCCTACACAAGGTATTATGAGGCTTTTGCAGTTAATTCATATTCATTTCCAAATGTGTAAAGAGTCTTTAATTGTGTGCCACAATCCATAAACAAAATGTCAATTTGTGGTTATATTTAAAAAGGTTAGCGATTTTTTTTTTTCGATTTCAGTGTGAATAGAAAGTTTGCCATGTCATGTCAGCATGTCGGGTTAATCTGTATATGAGAAAGTTTTAACATTTTTGCTGAAAAATAAAATGATCAGATCTGTTGATTACAGCTATTAACACAAATACAGAATCACTATATGATCAAGTACTTGAACTAAAATGATTGCAAGAGTTGCACTTTATGTTAAATAAGTATATATTGTAAAGACTATAAAAAATGTGCATTCAAAATACACCCAGCAGTTTACTGTAACGTTATGTGCAATTATAAATCTATTTTTGTTGTGAGTCAACCAAAAAAACAAAACAAAATACACAGCAATAAATTCAGAGGCAAACCTATTTATAATGCCATGTGTGATCTATGTATGCGTGTTCCTGTGAAATGTCGTAAACGTCCATATATAAGGATTTTATATATTTACGTAGTTCATGATATCTGGTTACCTTGTTACATTTGTTAGAAAACATAGCCACATGTAATATAACGTCAAATTAAATATGTACGTTGGAAATTAAAGAGTTTCCAAAAGGTCTATTGCTACCTAATGTCCTGTATAATATAAAGTATATATAATTTTAAATATATTTTAACAAAGTTTTAAGGTAACAAGTTATCAGCTTTATCAGTTGTGTTACTACATTTTCCTTTTCATGGTAAATGTCTATCAGTAAATGTCTATAAATGAAATTAAAATGAATAAAATGTTCAGTGTGTGTGTTTTATGTGTTTAAGACGGGTGTGAACAAAGAGTTGAGGTAGAATTTATTTTATTTTGTTTACATATTAAACTGTAAATTATCTAAACATATGTCTTTATGTGAATATATATAAATGCATTATTTATTTATTTATTTATTTATTATATATTTTTACTCATGTATTTATTAAATAAATGTTAATTTATTTCTCTGTATAATTATGCAATACATGTTAAATTCTACTCACTCACTCACGTTTGTTTCTTGCTCATTTATTAGGGGTCCAAGCACCGAAGTTTGTTTTTGTTAAGATTTTTAGGAGTCCTCTTATTCCTTGGCTTAAGGTGAATTTATGGCATGATGGAGTTGTTTTTTTTTTTTGGCTAATTTGCATAATATGAGAAAGCTATGTTTGTGAACTAGTCATTGGATTTTTTAGTCCATGTTCACAATTTTGGCGTCGCACTACTCGGAGTGACACAGCAGAGTGTGAAACTCAATTATCAAAAAATCATGACATTTGTAAACAGCATGTCAGTCATTTCTAAAGAGGCGGAGTCAAAATTATTGTAACAGCTGTAACTCATGATTGCATGAAGACAAGAAGTGGCCACTGGGACGCTATTTGCAAGGAGTGCTTGGACCCCGAAGTTTGCCACTTACGGCTATATTTACTTATATTTACTTTTTTTCTGCATTGAATGCGAATGTATTTAGGTATTTATTTATTTATTTACAATTTTGCCTATTTATTTATGTGCTTGTTTTTGCATTTAAAAAAAATACATGGTTTAAAATATTTCAAATAAATATATACATTTATTATTAGCTTTGTTTATTTTTTATGTATCAGTGTCCATGCTACATAGTACATTATATCATACAGTATCACCTCGTTCTGTTTTATTTTTAAATATTGTATTGTATTAATGTAAGGTGCATAAAATGTCCAGGTAAATGTGTTAAAATGTCGCTAGTGTCTGTCTGATGTTTGACGTGTTAGTGCCAGTGTAGTCATAGTGTCGTCAGAGTTTATATTTATTTATGCAAACACTAAGAAATAGTCTATTTATTTTTGCACCTCCATGATTCTGTGTGCCATGTATTTTTTATCAGAGTACAGATTCTATTTAATTGCTAAAACATAATTAAAAAAAAGGGTTTATCATAGATTCTGTGTTAAATGTGTTTATGTAATATTACAATAAAGATGTTTATGAGCGATGACAAACTGAGACTTTTATTTAATTATTTTACACCGATGTTCACAAGATCATAGTCTCCCCCTCTCTCACTGTAGCACTGCAACCAATCAGATCACAGTCCCTCCACCTTCAATACCACTGCAACCAATCAGATCACAGTCCCCCACCTCAATACCACTGCAATCTATCAGATCAGTCCCTCCACCCCAGTACCACTGCAACCAATCAGATCACAGTCCCCCAACCGCAATACCACTGCAACCAATCAGATCA
>CM040986.1:24349708-24358628 GCA_022985145.1 Pangasius djambal | reverse complement strand
ACCCATTCCCACCCACTAACTCTTGCCCATTCCCTCCCACTAACTCTTGCCCATTCCCTCCCACTAACTCTTGCCCATTCCCACCCATTCCAACCCATTCCCACCCATTCCGACCCATTCCCACCCACTAGCTAACTTGCATCTATCATACAACTGCTACTGACCGATGGAGGGTAAAGGCTAACATGTGTTTCCATCGAGACCGATGCTCATGCGGCATCACAGGGCTAAGTAACACACTCGGAGAAAAGTGCTATCTACCCTCTTCTGAATACATGAGTTCACAGGTGCCCATGATTGGCTAGTGTCACTGTGAGTGACCCCTCCCACCCAGCGAGCACAGCCAATTCAGATTCCTGTCCGTGGCATCACTGGGATTCAGACTCATGATCTCTGGATGACAGAGTGAACGCTTTTCTCTTGCACCACTCAGGAGCTTTACTATTAATTTTAAGCATAAAGTCTGATTCAGGTGGGATTAGTTTTACATGTGGAGGTGGGGAATGTAATTATTATCCCGGTGTCTGGGATTTTAGTCTTGTATAATTTTTTTTTTTTTTTACAGACTTTTTCTTCAGTATAAAAGTCACTCACTTATCTCATGTGAATTGATCGTAGTTACTACGTCTTCCAGCAACATTACTGAACACACACGTCCAGAAACTAATCCTGACTGAATAAAACACATCGCCTATGTGCAGCTGATTGAATCCTATAAAATGGGAGGTTACTTGATTCACATGTCCATATTTGCAACTATTTATGTTATAAAAGTACGTGACATCTCAAAAATACCAGCATGAGCTTTTCATATACTATGCACGAATGACGATAAAATCTGACTTGACATACATTTCATTTCAAGCAGAAAGACTTCAGACTGATGGAGTTCTGAACTCTTTGCACTTCAAACAGCCACAAGTATGAATTATACAGGCGTATCTATCATGCAGAATAATGCAATGGAATTCTGGGAGTTTTGTCAATGCGCTATTCCCAACAGTCTCGCCAGAGCATCAGGGGCTTCCACGTAATTTTTTTGATTAAAGAAGAAAGCGTCCTGAGGCCTCTCAGAAGGAGGAGGTGATTAAAGGCTGAAATCTGGCTGAGGATCATTTATCTTGATATAAAATACATTATTCACAGAGCAAGACACCTTGTTGTCACTGTAAAGTAGGCTCAACAGAGTCCGCTATAAAAAGCGAACACAATTCTTCCTCAAACATCATTCTTTACTAATGTTCAGTTCAGTTCCAGCACCAAAACACTGCTGGTCTGGAACTGAAACCAGTGACATCACAGAATTAGGGCCATAGGTGTAATTTCCTCTATGTACGCTAGGTTCATCAAATAAGAAATAAAACAGTGTGTGTGCAGTTACAGTAAAATCCTGAGTTCAAATCTGTACTGAATCTTAACAACTTAAACTGTACTAATCCCAACTGCATTAACAACATGGCTTGAGCACTCAAATGGTTCTGAGAAAAGTTAAACATATGCACATAAAATGAATGCAATTAAGCTAATGCAGTCGTAATGCTTTTAGAACTGTGTTGTTCCTTTAAACTGTTTTTCCCCAGCGCATATCAAAGCGACTTCCAGAAATAGAAATAGAAATAAACCCCATTTGCCCACCTAATTGGGTCCATTAGGATGCAAAAGATAAGGAAATGATCCCATATCTGGACAGAGATAAGATTAATGAAAAAGTTCTTGAGGTCTTTAAAAGATTTAAGTTTAGACTGAGTGAGCCTTGTCATGCAGCTGCACGGTGGGGCCCATTAATAGCTCTAACTGAAGGAAATAACGGCTAAGAAATTGAGGAAAGGAGCAGGGCAGAGCTGGCCAATTTATTAATAATGAAGAAATAAACAATAGACATATTGCTGCAGGGTCCAAACTACCCTCTTAATGGTTTTTGAGGGTTTTTTTTTTGTTTGGTTTGATCCAAGGAAGAATAAGAGATATGGACCCAAATGCTATACTATAGCAACCATAGCCACCACCAGGCTGATAGTGCACATAACAATGATAATGATAATGATAATGATAATGATAATGATAATAATAATAATAAGAAGAAGAAGAAGAAGAAGAAGAAGAAAAAGACAAACAAAAACAAGAGTGCTTGGCCCCCTAAAAATCAGTTCTGCTTGGACTGCTAAGAAGATAAAGGCATTACAGTTTAGAAGATATGGGCCCAAATGCATAATGCTGCATTGCAAATGCATATCAGGCCCATATTCTTCTTCTCAAAAGAAGAAGAAAAACAAGAACAAGAAAACAATATGAAGAAGAAGAAGAAGAAGAATCCTAACAAATACAAGAGGGTTCCAATCACAAAGTGCTCGGCTCCTAAAATCAAAAGTCATAAACTCAATGTTATTGCTCAGAGAGCGATGAAGTGAGGCTCGGGCTTGTTATATCATCTTCTCTGATATAATGACTCCCACAAGAGGAGGAAAGAGAACTAAAAAAGCTGAAGCAAAAAACAAGAACTCTCACAAGAGGGCTTGCTCGTAGATTTGCGCTGTGAGGCCCACAGGTTTAGCTTGACATCTCTGAGACAATGACAGCTCAGAGGAGGAAAAAAGCGAAAACAAGCAAGAAAGAAGTGAAAATAAAGCTGAAGATGACAACAAAGGGCCTGGTTACAGAGCTGTGTGGTGAGGCCCACTGACCCCATCACTATTATGCAAAAAAGAGGCGAAGCTTGAAGGTAAGTCTGAAACGGTGCACCGTTGGGAAAATTGGCGGCTGACGCCTTGCAGCGCCACTCCGGCTCCTGACAAGCCTGACACCTCCTTAGCCTCCAAAGTCACCACGGCTTTATCACACCCTCCTCCTGCCACGCTGTGCTACAGGGCATGACACAGCTGTCAATAAATCTGTCCCTGAATCGACAGGAGCTAAACAGGGCCATGCTGCTGCTTTAGGGTGTAATACACACCATCACACACAACGCAGTACTGACACTCTGTCAGCTGCGTAAACATCACTGATTAGCAAGCAGGTAGATCTTCAATCTGTGGCTGCTCAGCTGTTCTTCATCCCCGAAATCATCGGCTCCTGGATGTCCAGCCTTCCTGAAAATGGGCTGGTGATAAAGTAACGAATTAACCAAACATGAACACCATTTTCCTAATCAGCCAGGACATGTTCGGTGTGTGAAGTTTGCTTCTTTACCCTACAGTTACACTAGCGTGTGACAAGTCACTTTAGTCACTTGTAGTTTGTCTTTGGGGGTTTGTTTAGTTCTGATAAGAAATGTTAGTAGCTATAAATAAAACTAACTAGTTAAACACAGATTAAATAATGCACTAGTCAGTGTGGAAACCGCCGATTAGCTAGCCTACATACTAGGAAATGACCTTCTCTGTTTATCGACTTTTATGATATCACACAGCAGTTTTGGAAGCTTTTTCATTAATCTTCTTAAACACTTGGGACATACCACCTTCCTTCCCCTCTCTCTCTCTCTCTCTCTCTCTCTCTCTCTCCACCAATCACTTCATCAGCACTGTTCTTCAGCAGATGTGTACAGATGTAATCAAACCCAACATGATCATGATCAAGGCCCTGCAGAACTCCGGCTCTGAGAGGCTGCAGGATCGGGAACAGCTGCCCACTGTGCTTTGAACTCAACGCCAGAGAAAATAATAATCTATTTCTCTCTCTTTTTTTCAGGAATATGGCATCGTGTTGTGGCAGACTCGAGGCAGATGGTGGGAAAGCCTGAGTGAGACCAGAGAGTGTTGGATTACACAGCGGAGAGTGAACAGCGCCGTCCAACACACCAACACCACCGATAATTAGAGCGAATAATGCTAAAAATTAAATCAACACAGCACATGGCTACAGCGTGAGCAGAATCACTGACAAGTTTCAAACATCAAACAGTTGATTAATAGCTAGAGTGCAGTACTTAAGTATTCACCCCCTTTTCACATTTTGTAGTGCTACAACTGGGGATTGGACCTAAAAATGGACTTAACAATCAGTTCACTGAGCGCTTAGGGATGTTGTCCTGTTGGAAGGTGACCCTGTGCCCCAGGCTCAACTCTCTCACAGCCCGGAACAGGTTTTCTTCTAGGATTCTCCTGTATCTGCCTTCCATCCATCTCCCCCTCAACCGTGACCAGTTTCCCAGTCCCTGCTGAAAAGCATCCCCAAAACATGATGCTACCACCATCATGCTTCCCAGTGGGAAGTGTTTTAGTCTGTTTCATGTAATGCGAATCTGTGTTTTAATTTCTTTCCTGTAAAGCTAGCCTGTGTGTTTTATCCATTTGTTAGCAGATTTCTTTTTTTTTTTTACATTACTGCATCCTTTACCATTCAAGCTTTTTCTAGCTTTTTTTCAGCCAGCATATTTAATTTGCATTTAGTCTGATGCTGCTTCAGAATATTTCCTGCTAGCAGTTAGCCTATTTACTGAGCTCCCTAAACTGAAAAAAAGTGACCTTATGGAGTTCACGAAGCACTTGTAACTCCCTCAGAATGATAAAATATGAAAGATTTACAGCAGTCCAGGGATATTTTTTTCTGCTACTGTCCAAACTGGTGGATATTTCCTGTGACTAATTATTTGTTTATTTGTCAGGCAACTTACAAGTAACATATTCACCTCATTAGTAGTGTATCTTTAACTGTGCATATTTCCAGCATCCTTCATATTAGCATCCGACACGAACACATACACAGTGAAATGAAGTGGCACATGTTCGGGTGTGGTTCTCAGGTCTGTCAGTGAGTTGAGGCCAAGCTGCTGAATAATTTACACTCCAACCCAACATCGATCTCAGCGTGGGACATCTGATACACCACCTGATGCTTTTAGACAGAGAGACAGAGACACAGTGATTAGTTAATGAGGTGGTTAAACAGAAGCAAAGCTTTGAAACACTTTTCACTTTGTACCAAATTCAACTAAAAAAAAAAAGCTGAATTACTTTTTTATACAATATGAGAATTTCCGTTTCATTTCCTGATGTTTACATCTAGATGTGTTAAACAACTTGGACCATGGCACTTAAAGTAAATTAAAGTAAATAACACTTAATATTTGGTTTCATATCCTTTGCTTGCAATAACTGCATCAAGTCTGCGACCCACTGACATCATCAACCTGTTGCATTCTTCTTTTGTGATGCTTTTCCAGGCTTGTAGCTTCTTTCAGTTGTTGTTAGTTTCTCCCTTCAGTCTCTTCTTCAGGAGGTGAAATGCTGCTCCACAGGGTTAAGGTCTAGTGATGGACTTGGCCAGTCTAAAACCTTTCACTTTTTCCCCCGATGAAGTCCTTTGTTGTGTTGCAGTGTGTTTTGGGTCGTTGTCTTGCTGAATGATGAAGCTCCTCCTAATAAGTTTGGATGCATTTCTCTGTAAATCTGCAGACAGGATGTTTCTGTAGACTTCTGAACTCATTCTGCTGCTAACATCATGAGTTCTATCATCTGTAAAGATTAGTGAGTCTGTTCCAGAAGCAGCCATGCAAGCCCAAGCCATGACACTACCTCCACCATGCTTGAACCATGAGCTCATGTTTTGGATCATGAGCAGATCCTTTCTTTCTCCACACTTTGGCCTTTCCATCACTTTGGTAGAGATTAATCTCAGTTCAAGAACTTTTGTGGATCATCTCTGTACTTCTTTACGAATTCCAATCTGGCCTTCTCACCCTTACTGCTGATAAGTGCTTTGAATCCTGTGCTAAGGCCTCTAAAATTTCTGCCCTCAAAGTCTTCTTTGGGTGGTGGATTGTGATACCTTCACCCCTGCCCTGTGGAGATTATTGGTGATGTCACTAACTGTTGTTTTTGGGTTTTTCTTCACGGCTCTCACAGTTTTTTGTCATCAGCTGCTGTTGTTTTCCTTGGCCCACCTGTTCCATGTGTTGTTGTTAGTACTCCAGTGGTTTCTTTCTTTTTCAGGACATTCCAACTTGCTGTTTTGGCTATGCCCAACGCTTGTGCAATGCCTCTGATGGATTTTTTCCCTCTTTTCTCAGCTTCAGAATGGCTTGCTTTTCTCCCATAGACAGCTCTCTGGTCTTCATGTTGGTTTATCCTTTTTAAATACAAATGCAGTCTTCACAGGTGAAACCTACAATCTATCTAACAGGGCACACCTGGGCAAGAAGAAACACCTGTCAGTCACACACTACAATATTTTTGGTTACTTGAAATATGGAAAGGATCAAACAAAACCTGCCATGCTCTAAGTTGTTTAATGCGTCTAGATGTAAATGTCAGGAAATAAAAGCTGAAATTCTGATCTATCGCCTCACGTTCATCTTCTGATCTCAAACCCAAATGTCATCAGTGTATTGCAAAAATAAACGAATTGGCCTTGCTGTTCCAATATTTTCAGAGGGGATTGTGTATTGTTTCTCTAACATTAACTCTGAATTGACTGCTGCCTTTTTTTTTGCGTTCAGCAAGGCTGAATATGGACATTTCCAGACAGATGGTCCCTGAAAGGTCGTGCTCATTCAGGGGAGGCGATGGAACAGAGGCAAACTCGATGAGCCGAAGCTCGTTTGAAACCTGCCAGCTACAAAGAGCACGCTCAGATCCTGCAGCTAACGCCAGGCGCCCATTCGATCATAACCCAGCGTGCTTCACACACTTTTATCCTCACACACCCAGTGCACTGCGCTGGCATCACTAGCACCACCAGCACCACCAAACCGCCCATCCTAAACAACCTGGAACCCAAAAATATGATGTTAATCATGTCTTATTTCCACTTCCACCTGCCATGAGGAGCACCGAGCATGAGAAGAGATCTCCATTTCCATCGTTACTGCTTAAATTACCAACAAAAGCACTAATTATTATTATTATTATTACTGATCACTGATAACACTATATTACCATTGAGGTAAACTAAGATATATTGGGTACGTTAAGAAAAATGTTACAGTTTTGCTTTTATTAAAAAAACCAAAAACACAACTTAGGCCAATAGGAGGCAAAACTACTGGGTGTCATGTACCACAATGCATGATGGGACTTTACTGTTCCTCACCACATGTCTTTTCAGCAAATCTAAATTCTGTGTGATTTTGTTTTTTGGGCCAAAAATACCTTAATATTCTATAGTATGCATTCTAGCATCAAATAAACAGCAATGAAAAGAGAATCGGGATGAAAAGAAGCAGTCGGGGGATGATTACTAGTATGCAAATGAGCAGCGAGTGTACTAGCGTACTAGTATTTAAATAAGAATTAGTAGTATGAATAGAAGTATGAGAACTAATAACAACAACAACAATAATAATAAGCACCAATAGTATGAGTATTAGCATAAAATAAAATGTCATACTATGTCTCCTAGAATAAAATTAGCCAATAGTATGGTTAGTAGTATGAAATAAGCACTAATAGAATTAGTATTACTAGTATGAGTATTAGTTTGTATATAAGCACGAATAGTAAGAGTACTGGTATGAAAATAAGTAGTAATAGTATGCATACTAGCATTAAATTAGCAACAATCTGAGTACTAGTATACAATAAGCAGTAAATAAGCACTGTGGGGATTATTACACCAACCAGCAGTAAGAGTATGAGTATAAAAATAAGCAGTAATGGGATTAGTACTAGAATAAAATAAGCAACAATACTATGAGTACTTGTATAAAATTACCACTAGTATGATTTCTAGTATTAAAATACGCAGCAATAATATGGGTAGAAGTTTACAATGACCATTAATAGTATGAGGGTGTGAGGGTGTGAGGGTGTGAGGGTACTGGGATGAAATCAGCAGTAATAGGATGGTAAGTAGTATATAAATCAGTAGTAATAATATGAGTACTAATACTAAAAGAACAGTAATAGTACAAGTAATATTAAATAATATGGAGAGTAATAATCTGTAATAATACGGCGAGTATTACACCACTACATCAGCAGTACGAGTACTAGTCTAAAAGTACAAAATAAGCACTAATTGTATTAGGAATAATAATCACTACTAGTTTGTAAATAACCATGAACACTATGAGTATAAAATAAGCAGTAGTAATACACCTATCAGTCTGAAAATAAGCAGCAATCATATGAATACTAGAATACAATAAGTACTAAAAGTATGAGTAGTGTAGACACAAGACATAACATTATGAGTACTAGTATAAGATGAGCGATAAAAACTGAGTACTAGTTATAAAATAAGCACAAATATTATGAGTATAATATAGCAATATGTAAGTAATATGAATTCGAGTTTGAAGATATACTTTGTAAATAACAGTAATAAGAATGAGAAGTAGTATACCGATGAGCAGTAATAGTACGAGTAGGAAAATTAGCAGTCATGCTATGATCACTAGCGCACTAATAGTAGGAGTGAGTACTATTAAAAGAGAATAAGCACTAATAGTATTAATGCTACTACAGAAACATGCACTATAAATACATTATCCATTAAAACATCTTTATTTTTATCCTTGATAAAGTCATTTTTAAACGTATGTAACTGTGCATCTGAGCAGCGAGGCTAGTGTCGCTAATAAGTACTAAAAAAAATAAAATCAATAGCCACCACTTAGCGTAACGATAACTGCATAATTCACGAGAAAATCAATACAGAGTGAAGCAAAGCTATTAAATGTTTAACACAGCAAACGAGTCACGCTGTTATTTTACTTCATTGTAATCAGGAGATTAAAATCAGAGCACATATCTGCTCCTGGACCCCGAGTCGTTTTTTTTAAAAAATATTGATTTATTCCTGAAATAATTGAGAATTTAGGTTTAGTGAATGTTTAGATTGAAAGATTCTGTATGGAGATCAAAACCTTTCCATTTCCATCACGCTAATTAGTCACTGCTTATTTTAGCTTCTCCTCAGTAGCATTAGCCGTGTAGCAAACCGCAGGTGTGAAGCACGGCTTTAAAAAGCGGCCGGGATT
>CM040986.1:24339708-24347208 GCA_022985145.1 Pangasius djambal | reverse complement strand
GAGAAAGAAACAAAGAGACGGACACTTTCACACACACTGGAACGTTTAGTTATAGTTAACACTAAACAGCTAACTGATAGAAGCTAACCTGAGGGAGAGCATGTCTAAACCCGTGCTCACAGTCTGACTACAGTATAAAATATCAGTCTGAATCCAGCACATTTCTTTGCTAACGGATGCCTAGACGTCTATAATTACATTAATCCACCTGCGTCATGGGAATATTTGTAAAAATACAGCGTGATAGTTAACTCATCTACACACAGGGGATATAAAGTGTCTTCACTTCCCCGTTCAAATGGCAGACTTTTGTGATGTAAAAAATGAAACTAAGATAAATCATATCAGAACTTTTCCAGCCTCACTGTGAAATTACAACGTATAAAAATTAAGTGAAAAACAACCAGAAACCTTTTAGAGGAAAAAAAAAACCCAGGTTGCATAAGTATACACACCCCTAAACTAATACATTGTTGAAGCACCTTTTGATTTTTATTACACCACTCGGTCTTTTTGACTAAGAGTCTATCAGAGTCTATCAGAGTCTATCAGAGTCTATCAGCGTGTCTTGACTTGGCAATATTTTCCCACTCGTTCTTCCAAAAACTTCCAAATCCATCAGATTGGAAGGACATCTCCTGTTCACAGCCCACTTCAGGTCACCCCACAGATTATTAGCTGGATTCAGGTCTGGGATCTGGCTAGGTCATTCAGAAACATTGATCTCCTTCTGTTTAAGGCATTTGGATGTACGCTTTGGGTCATTGTCGTGCTGAAAGGTGAAATTCCTTTTCATCTTCAGCTTACTATCAGACACCTGAAGGTTTTGCACTAAAATCGACTGGTATTTGTAGATATTCATGATTCCCTCCACCTTGATAAAAACCCCCAGTTCTGGCTGAAGAAAAGCAGCCCTAAAGCGTGATGCTGCCACCACCGTGCTTCACCGTGGGTACGGTGTTCTTTTGGTGATCTGCTTTTTTTTTTGCATCGAACATACCTTTTGGAATTGGTCTCATCAGACCATAACACATTTTACCACATAGTTTGGGGTGATTTAGTTGAGCTTGGATGTTTTTTTGTGAGAAAGGGCTTCCGTCTAGCCGCCCTACTCCACAGCCCACAGACCTGTGAAGAATAAGAGAGATCGCTGTCACATGCAGAGAGTAATCAGTACTCGTCAGATGTTCCTGCAGCTCCTTTAATGTTGCTGTTGGTCTCTTTGGAGCCTCCCTGGTAAGTTTTTGTCTTGTCCTTTTATAAATTTTGGAGGGAGGTCCTGTTCTTGGTGATGTCACTGTGGTGCTCCATTTTCTCCACTTGATGATGATGGAATTCACAGTGTTTCATGGTACATCTAATGCTTTGGAAATGTTTTGTACCGCTCTCCTGATCGATTCCTTTCCACAGTGAGACCCTGTTCAGATTTTGTAAGCTCTTTGCAGAACATGGCTTCAGCAGTCAGATGACACCAAGATGATGTTCCTACAGAAACAGCTGATCTTTATTTGGGATTAATCAGAATAATTTCATTGGTGACGGCTGTATGATAATTACTTTTGTACATGAGAGTGAATGTGATTGGTTCATTCTGAACATAGCCACATCCCCAATTATAAAGGAGTGTGTGCATTTTGCAACCAGGTTATTGTACATGTTTTTATTTTTCCTTTTTTTCCCTAAAATATTTCTGATTCACATTGCAGGTGGAAAATGTTCTTTGAAAAAACTTATGACATGATTTATCTTGGTTTAATTTTTTTTACATCACAAGAACCTGCCATTTGAACAGGGGTGTGTAGACTTTATATCCACTGTATAAACAATTAGAGAAAGAAATGGGAGAAAGATATTATAATCATAACCACCAGTTTTTTTACCACAGGCATCTGTGGTTTTTCTCCAGCGGGTAAAAAAGAGTCGGTTCTCAGAATCGAGGTATTGTGAATCGAGAGACGTATCGTTCACATATGAGTCTGATCTTTGAATCGACGCTTACTGATCTGAAGAGCCGTTTTTGTGATCGAACAGCTGCGGAAGCGATTGAAAGTTGTTGGGATTTATTTTCTAAATTAGGAAGAAAAGCACGTATGAAAGTGTGAACAGCTTCATGCTGCGTTAAGTAAAGGCAAAGGAAAATTGACCTGAATTTAAAAAAGCCATTTGCTTTTGAAATGTAGTCCAACTGTGGATACTTTATCTCTGTTTTTATACAGAAACGAATGCGTAAACCACCACAGTGGTGCTGTTTGAACTCCACCAGACTGGAGCTTCAATTTCGTAAACAGATTTAAAATGGATTATTTTTGATAACTGATTGAATAAATGTAATTCTTTCTAGTGTCCTCAGATGTTTTTTTTTTTTTATCCCTACAGTGTATCAGGTGCAGCATGTGTGCTATCATACACAGCACAATTCTAATCAAATTACTGTCCGATCTTATAAACACAGATCCTTTTTCTCTCTGCGCCATCGCAGGAATGTACCCTCGTCCTCGGAGATGGAGGAGATGCCAAACCGCACAAAGAGCTTTATTTAATCTAATAGACGAGTCCTGGCAGAGGCAGCAAGACATGCATCGACTCATCGTTAAAAAAAAAAAACCTGTGCAGCAGAGAGGGCTTTTATAAATAAGCCCATTGAGTTCATTAGGAAATGGATGAAGCAGCATATTCACTGGTCCTAACAAGCCCTCCCACTTCTGACCTTCACGAGCTAAATATAAAGCTGTACCAAGACGTATTGCATGTGCTTTCTGAAAATGTTATTGAGACCAATTTCAGAGAAATGCTGCGTGTAGCAGAATGACGTGTGATGTTTAAGGGGCTTGTTTAAAAAGTTACAGGTCAGGTTGTTTCCAGACGCTAGCATTTGAAAGAATAAATTTTAATAAAAACTCCTGTAATCAGTCACAGTCTTACAGAAAAACAAAAAATAATGTGGGTTTGGGCCAGTGTACCTAAACGCTGTTTCACAAAGAAGAGTTTTTACATACAAGAACAAAAGATTGTGCTTTTGTAGCCTATTTAACAACTAATAGCTAATTAACCAATTAATTTTAATTAGCTAATTAGTCCTTTACATTCATAACGCTAAAGTAAATTCTGAAAAATGACACAGAGAAGATGAATTTATCCAAACTCTAGCTCTATATTGCACATAATGTGCCTAATTTTAGCCTTTATTTTATTTTCAGTGTAGTATGGGCCAAAAAAGTTTCCCCAATCCTTATTTTTCCTCCAGCAACAAAGCGACAGGTGATCATTCATTTTCAGCAAACCTGCACGACAGAAGAATTGAGATTTTCACAAGTCTATGCTAATTAGGTATGACGCTGAAAGGCGACAAATCCAAACAACTGGCTGGAACAATTCACGATCGTGTGGTTCAGTTCCTCAGTCCTCACTCACTTTAGTTTCTACCTGCCATTAATTCCTAATTACTTTTTAACTGAAGCATAAAAATGGAAGAAATCATGACTTAAGGACTTTAAGATGGGATTTTACGGGATGGTCCGATGTTGTGTTTTCTCTCTCTTTGGACGTGATTTTATGCTGTTGCTCTGGCGGGAGTTATGTCAAGTTAGTCACGACTCTGCTACTGTATGCTAGCTACTGAGAGAAGACGCTAGTTTGTACAGTGTGATAGTGACGACTGCTATTTTCATATAAAGCACATGTTACTTCGTGTCCTGACTCATATACCTGTTAGAATCAAGGAACACCGTGAAAGCTGTTACCAAGCCTAGCGAGCCAGATTCCCTCACTTCAGAACTACGGCCAGGAACGAGAGAATGGGAACGAGAGAATGGGAACGAGAGAATGGGAAGGTAACACTAAAAACCATGGTTTCATCTAATCCTGTCATATATGACCCTCTCAATAAATGTATAAAAAGACATTATGAAGAAAAATAAAGCTTGGAGGGACGTAGCAGTGATCGTTGGTGTCTCTTGTAAGCAGGTAGCTAGTACACTTAGCATGCTTTGCTAATCTAATCCGAGAACAAACCCAATATTGAAGGTGAGCACAAATGTAAATCACACAAGCATTTTACATTTTTACTTTTTTTTTTGTCTGTTTGTTTGTTTTGGGCCAAAAATTATCCCTCCACAGTAAAGCATGCACTGGATGACCTTTACAATTATGGAATTAAAATAATTCATAGTTTTTGATGAGATCACTTGACAGTCATATGTTAAGGTGTGAACAAAACTGACATTTTGTCTGCATTTATTTGAAATTTTCTTTGGGGTGCCAAAATATTTTCCACATACATTTTTAAGAGAAGATGCTATAAATTAAGCATTAAGAAACATTAAAATGAAGAAGATTTTTCTTTGAGGAAAGGTATGCAGATTCCTGTTTTAAAATGTTCAATCAATTCCTGATTCAAATCTGTGTAGGAAATTAGTATAAATATTTCTCTTCTATAAACTGGGTATTAAAACGTTTAAAAAAATCTTCTCTGCAGGACAGTAAATTCTCCTCAGCTCTCTCTCCTGAGGTGTGTGCTGATGCCGTCGATGGTTCAGACCGACTCGCAGGAGAAATGTCCTTATTCCTGTCTGTGTTCTGAAGGGTGTGTTTGATCCGCCGAGTGTTTACGCGTCTCAAAAACGCGGCGAAAGGTCACGAGCGCGTCTCGTCAGAGTGAAACTGACCGGGTGAAAAGGATCCTCTAGGGAGCGTCATTATCATAATCTTAATGTCTTCACCTTCTGACGGCTTTGTCTTTTAAAAAAAAAAAAAATCCAGACTTCTCCATTCAGTAATCGCTCCAATGGGCATCTCCTTTGAGTACCAAACAAATATTGACATTTGAGATTTGAAAAGTCCAAATGACTTTATCTCCAAGGTAATGAGATATTTTTGTGAGAAAGAAAAAAAAAAAACGAAGCGCATGATGAATCAGTATATTTCCTCACATCTAACTTATGTGCAATATTGGTGATGGAAGGAGAACTAGTTAATAAGGAAACTGGGAAATTAGGAAATAGAGACATTTAGAGAAACTAGTGACCAGGGACCTGCTAAGCCTAAGAAAACACTGGAGAGAAAAAAAAGAAAACATGAGAAAATAGTGAAACTATTACTCTTGCAAAACCTGTAGAGCAGGGAACTTCAGCAAGTGAAGTTAGGAATTCCATGGGATGATACAACAGAACAAGTGAACTTAAATAGGAATTAAAGTGCTTAGGTAAACTAAGAATCATGAAAAAACACAGAAACAGGAATTTAGAAATTTCATGGAAGCATGACTAAACAGAATAGGAAACTTGAGAAAACATGCAGTAAGGTGCTTAGGGCAGCTATGGATCTTGGAAAACCCACAGACAGAGTAAGAAACTTGGAAAACAAGTGAACTTAGCATTTTCATGGAGCCATTACTAAAGAGAGTAAGGAATTGGAGAGGGTAGTGTGTAAAACAAGCATTTTAGGTAACAAACGTCATGTATTCCATGGAACTATGATGGAAGAGAGTAGTGAACTTAAATAGCCAGTACAGTGCTTAGGAAAATCTCGGAAAATCCACAGAAAATGTGTAGGGAACTTGGAAACAATGTAAAATGGAAATAATCAAATTTAGGAATTCCATGGAAATATGACACAACAGAGTAGGAAATTTGAGAAAATAGTCAATAAGATGCTTAATCTAGCCATAGGGGTCACAGTCCAGTGACTTCTGTGCCGCTCCCAAGCCCGGATAAATAGAGAGGGCTGCGTCTGGAAGGGCATCCGGTGTAAGACGTTAACAAATTTAATCATGCGAATCGCCAGTACTCTGAAGAAGAAGAAGAAGTCGATAAGATGCTTAGGAAAATTAGGGATCTTGGAAAATCCACAGAAATAGTGTAGTGAAATTAGGAATTCCATAGAGACACAACACAACAGGAACTTAAGAATGATGAACATTACTAGACAACAAGGAACTTAGGGAAAGGCAAAAGTAGGAAATGTGGGGAAAATAGGCAAATAAAGGACTTGGGAAATATATAAACCTTGAGAAACTTACAGAGCAACAGAACAGGGAACCTGGGGAAACACAGAAACACAACAACCAAAAGACTAGGGATAAAGACACAACAACTAAAGACTAGGGATCTAGGTGCTAAGGAATTTGGAAAATCCACAGACCCACAATACAGAGTAAGGAAATTGCAGAGCACAAAGACTGTGTCTAGGGTGTTTTTTATTGAAATAGGCAGCTAGTCTTCCACTTATACCCAAAACATGAAAATAAGTCTATAGCTATGAGACATAAAACCTTGTACTGCTTAGTTAAAAGCCTGATACAAATACAATCATACGTTTTGCCGTGTTTGCATTAATGCATTGTTTGGCTACATTTATTCTCGCCGGTTGAAAATGTAGTGTAGCAGATATTTGTTACATCAACATCAGATAAGCTAACTAGCTCCATAGCTAGATTAGCTACCTAGCATGCTTGATAATGTTAATATAGGTAGCTTGTAGTTGAGAAACATTGTTTGGATTTTTGTTAACAAGTTAACAAAAAAGCTCACAATGTTAAAAGTTTGTGAAACTCTGCTGTAATGTCAAAGGCGTCAAAGGTTTAATTGCTGTAAAGAACCCTGGGAGAAAGCAAAGCAGTGTGATCAGGCGAGGGACAAAAACACAGGAAATTCTACACACGGAAATGGAAATGGAAAACAAGACTTTGTATAAACGAGACAATAAATGCAAGATAAAACTTCTCACATGGAATATGACATGACAGGGTATCGACAGACAAAATAATCAAGGGTGAGACATAGAACAGGTGAACACAGTTGGGTAACACACCAATGACTGGACTAGAGTATAAACAAAAGCATGTGAACACAAAACAAAACAAAACATGTTGAGGTTCCCAGAGAGGGAATTTGTGAGAATTACATGAACAGCAAGTTCACGTCAAAATGTTTTTTCACTAATATCCCTGTCTCTTTATGCCGTGAGGTCGTGGACGTGAACCCACTCTGGATTATGATGCTTGGAAAAATGCATTAGCCAGGTTTGCTACACGGTCAGTTCTGCTCGGAAATGCAAAGTGGGGCATCAGGGCCGTTTATTAAACTTTGGACAAGGACGTAGGGGATTTGCGTCATATTTTCTCAGGGTCACAGTGGCTATCGATGACTCACACACTCACATCAGATTAATTCCTCCATTCTTACTATCTTTTTTTCTTCCGGATGGTGGGCAGACGCTCCGTCACTAGCGGGAATTCAATTAAGCAAGTTTGTGTAAGAGCCATTAAGGTGGCATGTCACGACTCTCTGCGAAGAATCTGATTTATAACGTGAGCACTATACCTCCGAGAGAGAGGAAGAAGGGTGGGGGGGTGTTCGTAATACTGAAAATGGAGCTGGTGTGTGCATTAGTCCCGGTCCGGTCGTAATTAATTTCAGCCGACTTTAATAAAGTTAAGTGCACTTGATAGAGAGTGAGGGAGGGGCCAGAAGATGACTCCATGGAAACGGGGTGACGGACAGG
>CM040986.1:24323927-24339608 GCA_022985145.1 Pangasius djambal | reverse complement strand
TTTTAAGTGCAAACCCTTTTTGTGTTTACTTTAAGTTGTAGTGTACAGAAATGAAGGTTATTGTGCTGAGTGATTGATTGTCATTTCCTCCTTGCGAGACGTTTGCAATCTACAGTTAGCAATCAGGAAAGACCCCTACAGAGATAGAGAGAGAGAGAGACCCCACCGTGCAGGGGCTGATGGGAAACCTGGGCAGGACTGACTGATTGTATGTGGTGATGGTGTGGGATTTACTCGAGTACACACACTTTCACTCTCAGCACTTCAAATGCTTTATCAAAGCAACACGGGGGCTTGTTTTGACGCCGCCGTATGACGTCATGTGCTTGAATGGTGTGTCTGTCTACAAGGAGGCTTACAAACAAATCTGTCAATCATTAGACTGTACGTCTAAAATCATATATATGTGCGTTAACTAGTTATGGAGCTAGGCTAGGTAGTTTGGGGGGAGTGGCTTATGAGAGATGGAGCGATATACATTAACCCTCATTTAACATATGGATAACCATAACTACTCTTCCAGTCAGGATTGGTCAGTAATATATTTCTGTCAGATTCTCACAACAAATGTAACTCTATTGCAGACCTAATGTAACCCTAAACTGGGTCTAATGTGGCCTAAATGTATCCTTAACCCATATGTAACGTTAACCGTGATATAGCCTGAACATAGCCCTGTTGTAACCTCAGCCTTAATGTAACCCTAATAAAGCCCTAATGTATCCCCAGCACTAATGTAACCACATGCCTAATGTAACACCAGGCCAAATGTAACCTTAATAGAACCTTAAAGAAACCCAAATGTAACCCTAATGTAGCCCTAAAGTAATCCAAAATTACTCCTATTGTAAACCACATGTAGCCCACATATAACACAAACGTAACTCTAGTGAAACTCTATCATAATCGTAATGCAACCCAAATGTAACTCGTGTGTAACCTTAATGTAAACCAAATGTAACCCAAATGTAATGCATATGTAGCTCACGTGTAACACTAATGTAACCCATATGTAACTCACATGTAACACTAATGTAACCTAAATGTAACTCCCATGTAACCCTAATGCAACCCAAATGTAATGCATATGTAACTCACATGTAACCCTAATGCAACCCAAATGTAACTCGTGTGTAACCTTAATGTAAACCAAATGTAACTCACATGTAACACTAATGTAACCTAAATGTAACTCACATGTAACCCAAATGTAACTCACATGTAACCCTAATGCAACCCAAATGTAATGCATATGTAGCTCACGTGTAACCCTAATGTAACCCAAATGTAACTCACATGTAACCCTAATGCAACCCAAATGTAATGCATATGTAGTTCACATGTAACACTAATGTAACCTAAATGTAACTCACATGTAACCCAAATGTAACCCATATGTAACTCACATGTAACACTAATGCAATCCAAATGTAACCCACATGTAACCCTAATGTAACTCGCATGTAACCCAAATGTAACGCAAATGTAGCTCTAATGTAACCCGAATGTAACCCTAATGAACCCAAATGTAATGTATATGTAACTCTAATGTAACTCACATGTAACCCTAATGTAATCATTTGTTGCTGATGTTGGGAAAGTCAGTGTGACTCCACTGTGTGTGTTGCACTGCTTTAACTGCTGATAATCCAGGCCTATCGAATAAACACTGACACTCAACACCGGAGAGAATGAAAGAGAGAGACAGAGAGAAAAAGTTCCCCAGTGGTGCCTAAATGTCACATTGCTGTAGTGTATACTGTAGTGAGGCACTTAACATTCTCTTTCTTTCTTTCTGAAAGAGAGAGAGAAAAGTAAAGAGGGAGAGAGAAACTCTAATGGAAAGTCCTTGAGGGAGAACAGAACCCATTCATCCATCTCCATCATCTCTCCACCCTGGAGTGTATCAGCTCCTCCTGACATATTGTGCACCACACACTCATACACTCCCCGCCCCAATACACACAGACATACATGCGCACACACACACACACACACACACACACACACACACACACACACACACACACACGCACACATATGCACACACACCCACATACAAAAAGCTCAAACCGCTACATTACATTGAGTGTACATAATGCATTACAGGAACAAACTAAGGAGACAGAAAGTGGACAGAGAGAGAGAGAGAGAGAAACAGAGAGAGAGAGAGAGAGAGAGAGAAAGACCCCACCCATTATATCACTCTACACTGTCCATCAATGGAACCACCCTAGGACCACCATGGAGCAGATATTATTCAGATCGGTAGATAGTTTTTGCATTGGCAGCATCTTCTACAGTATATTTTATACACATACGCATCTCTGTGTTCCTTGGGTTTAAAACACATTTTAATATTGTAATAAAACCCAAGAAAAGATGAGACCATAATTATATGTTTTTAATTTCTCTCTCTCTTTCTCTCTCTCTGCTCTCCTCCTTCCATCAGAGTTACCATTAATCTCATTGTGTCTCCCTCCATTTAGCAAATCAAACAATCGTGACATGAGAGAGATATGACTGTGACCGTGTGTGTGTGTGTGTGTGTGTGTGTGTGTGTGTGTGTGAGTGAGAGAGAGAGAGAGAGAGAGATTACATTAATCTTGTTAGTTGTGTGTCCTGTGTGTGGAGACATTCTGCTGAATACCTTCCCAGCAACATCAGGTCAAGTCTCCAGGATATAATGCTGGAAATCCTCCATTAGTTTTCTTCTTCCCAAGGAATGATCAACGTGACGGAAGTAACAAAAATTACTCACGGCAAATGATCAGTGTGGTAAAATATTACCAATGCGGCACAACAAACAAGGCAGAAGTAACCAAAACTACATACAACAAACAATAACGGTAAAAGAAAATGACTCGCATCAAACAAGAAAGGAGTTAATGATCCAATGACCAACACCAATCGCTACAGAATGAAAGCAACAAAAATGACTTGTTCCAATAGATACACAAAGTGGACATAACAACAATAAGCAAAAAATTGGAAGTAGTAAAAAAATATATATATCAATCAGTTAACAAAGCGGAAGTAACAAAGATGACCCACGCAATTTGGAATGAAATGAAATGGAAGTAACAGAAATGACTTGTTTGTAAAGATAAAGCAGAAAGTAACAAAATTAACTTCAGCAATACTAATAACAAAGCAGAAGTAACGTACATGAGCCACAGAAACAATAAAGGAGGTCAAAGTTACCGAAATGACCCACTCTAATCCCTAAATACAGCAGAAGTAACAAAAATGACCCATGTGAAGCAAAAAAAAAAGGAACTAAAGAATACTGACATGACAAATATAAATGAGGTCGAAGTAATGAATACATTTATTAATTCAATCAATATTTATCAACCATTTTAATTCCTTGCATTATGGCCAGTTTTATTTCACATTCATGTTTCATTTATAATTTCTAAATATGTCATTTTTGGTATTTTTACTCTTAAGTTTCTGTTAACTCTGCAGTGCAGCAGCCCGTAAGTGTCTGAAAGCCAGTTTGAAACAGCCACAACACTTAATAATCTAATATTCCACCTCATTCACTTCATCAGCTGAGGATTAAACTGTTTACTGAGGATTGAACTGGATGTGTTGGGATGCAGGAAGCGCACTGAAACATGCTCCGGGATTCGTGTACGTTTGTGGTAACGCTGCTTTTTCTCTTTGAAGTCGTGGCTCGGTGCCACTGCAGCAGGTTGATTTCATTACAGCCTCAGTGACACGGCCACAGGTCACACTAATCAGTTTAACCGCTGGCCAAACAAGACAGCTTAATTCCATTGACTCAATTAGCAGGACTAATGTAGGGCTCTCTGAGGGCTCGTCCAATCAGACGAGAGTAATTACCCCAGAGGATTGGAGACGACTCGTCCCTTTAGACAGAGAGAGAAACTGAGAATTATGATGATGATGATGATGATGATGATGATGATGGCCACTCTGTATAATCACACATAATTAACTCTGATTTTCCATCTATAAAAGCCGAACACTCAAATGCTAAAATTAATTCCATTTCTCCAGAAAGCATCTAATCTGATTCCTCTCTAGTGTCCAAAATCGAAGTCTAGTGTGTTCTGATTGGTTGAGAGCATTTTGGACAATAACACACAATAACACATAGTTAATATTTAGCAGGGCTGATGAGATTATAATTTGAATATCATGATAAAATGTCACAACACACTTCTCTGAGACATCTCAGGTAAAATATTTATGTTTTTTTTCCCTTATAATTACAACCTCACACAGGAAGCGACCGATGCAACGTTAACATTTTGTACTTGTATTAGTTTATTACATTCAGTTTAGTACATTCATGTCTAGATTTGTTATTTTGTGTTCATATTGTACTATTCGACGCAGCTTCTCACTTTAATTCGACGTAATACCCGAGATTCAGTTTACGTTTACAGGAGTCTCTGTTTGAGATGCGAACTCTTTACAGCTATCGAGAAAATATAGCAGATGAAAAAACAGCACTTAAATACCGTCTAAACGATCACACACTCGCCTCAAGAGACGTCACTGAGCTCATTTCTGCTTAAACACACCCCAAATCAGTGGCTGTTTTGGGGCAATTGATCACCTCGAGCAACTGATACTGAGAGAGAGAGAGAGAGAGAGAGAGAGAGAGAGAGAATCACAAAGACAGAGAATGAAAAGAAATAGAGAGACAGAGAGAAAGAAATATAAAGAGAGTGAGATAGAAGCAGAGAGAGAGAGAGAAGCAGAAGTACAAAGACAGAGGGAAAGAGAGATGGAGAAAGCAACAACTCTAGAGAGAAAGACAGAAGCACAGAGACACAGACACAGAGAAAGAAAAATAAATAGAGAGACAGACAGAAATACAGTGAGACAGAGCAAGAGAGAGAGACTGACAGACAGAGAGAGAGAGAGAGAGACTGACAGACAGACAGAGAGAGAGGGGGGGAGAGAGAGAGAGATCTTTATTACAATTACTAAAATATTGTCCTATCAATTCTCACTTCGTTAAAAAACAAATTAATATCACAAAAATAAAAATCAAGGACAAAATACATTATACATATACAATTCACACAAAGCCCCTTTATAACACCACATCAAATAATAAGAAATGAGAGAAAGCAAGAGAGATACAGAGAAATAGATAGAAAGAGAAAAAGACAGACAGAAAAAAAAGAGAGACAGACGGAGAGAGAGAGAGAGACAGAGAGAGATGCAAACAGACAGACAGACAGAGACAGAGAGAGAGAGAGAGACAGACAGACAGAGAGAGAGAGAAAGAGAGAGAGAGAGAGATGCAAACAGACAGACAGACAGACAGACAGAGAGAGAGAGAGAGAGAGAGAGAGAGAGAGAGAGAGCTCATCATTAACTTCATCAGCAAGTGAGCCATGACAGCTGGACTGGAAAACAGCACCAGTGTCCCGAACACACGTCCAAAACAAACACACACACACACACACACACACACACACACACACTGAGCTAGAACAGTAAGGTTCCTGGGTTCGATAAAAGTTGTTTATATAATGATGATTATAGCTAAGGAAAATTAATAATCAGATGTTTCCAGATTGTGGTGGTTTAAATTAGACTACTGCTTCGATCATATTGAGAAGCAGTTGAATTTGTTGAACTGTGTGACTGGGAATAAATTAAAGCAGTTCAGGACACATCTCTAGTTGAGAGTGATTATGAACCGGAGGGATGTAGCTGAGGTTGAGGAACTGTCAGAGCCAGAATTCACACACCATGCTGGCACTGCTCACATTCCTACACCCGGGGTTTTATTTTCCACTGACTCTCAGTGTTTGCTGCCTTGGGTTTAAAGCTGAGATCCATTGTTTCTCCAGTTGACGTCTGAAAGCGCCCCAGGCTTCAGCTTGGAAAAACACGGCTGCTCAGAGCAAGACGATATTTGTATGTCAAGTCTCTGAATTTGATAAACACATTAAGAAGATGTGCATGAATTATTTCTGTGCGAGTAATCTCTTGATTAGCGCTGAGAAACGACGCACGCGAGAGATCAACTGTCTTGTTCATCTCTGCTCGTAAAATCTGAGCAGTCTGTCACAACAGTTTTATCGCCTTAATGAAACTGAGCTGAGATCAGCGGAGCTACTTTACAGCTCTAAACTTACAAAGTTGTTAAACATGTTTTCACACAGCAAAAGCTACAGATCGAGTAAAATAAAGTTTTATCTAGTAAAAATGAATGCAGCGGGAATTCTGTGCACCGTTGACACTTTGCCACCATGTTGTTGTGACTTCAGGTGTGTTTATGTCCGAGAACTCAGGATAGGTGGATGTTTGCAGAGTTCTTGACTTGGAATTCGGTTCCATTGCAGTTGTCCATGTTGGAGGTCGGGCTTTTAGGAGGTTTGAGTACCATAGATTCAGCATAAATGTTGAAAATGGCACCACAGTGCACTCATTCAGGCATAGGGGCAATTCATCTTCGCAATCCACCTACTGGCATGTTTCTGGAAGGTCGGAGGAACCCGAGAACCCGGAGGAAACTCACCCGGACATGGGGAGAACATAAGAAGCTTCACACAGACGGTAACCCAAGCTCAGGATCAAACCTGGGGACGTGGAGCTTGTTGAGGCAGCAGTGCTTCCCTCTGTATCACTGGGTAAAGATTTATTAAGAATAAATGAATAAAAAAGATGATTTTCCAGCAGTGTGACACAGTGGCTTAGTGATTAGCATGTTTGCTTCACACCTCCAGGGTTGGGGGTTTGATTCCCGCCCTGTGTGTGCGGAGTTTGCATGTTCTCCCCGTGCTTCAGGGTTTCACTCCCCAGTCCAAAGATATGCGGTGGAGGCTGACTGGTGTTGTGCCCTGTGATGGGTTGGTACCCTGTCCAGGGTGTCCCCCACCTTGTGCCCCAAGTCCCCGGGGATAGTCTCCAGGCTCCCTGTGACCCTAACTAGGATAAGCAGTACAGAAAATGGATGGATTTTCTGGCAGCTAAATCTCGAGGATAACAAGATGTCAGAGAGAGAGAGAGAGAAAGAGAGAGACTTCACTGGCTGGCTTTCCACTTTTAAATTCACGCTAACAAGCGGATCGAACGAGCTGCCTGTTAAACGTGGGTGTCTGAGTGTAGAATGAAGTGCAAACGCTGTGCGAGGTATTTACTGGAACATGGCGTATAAAAAAAACAACAAATGAAAACACACACACACACAGGGTCAGTCCATCATTGCGGATAGTTTCTGCGGCCTTATTTATGGTGTAGAAGGTTGGCCGCTGTCGGAGCGATCCATCATCCCTCCAAGGCCTCTTCAATCTGATTAAAAAGTGGTGTGGAACACATGCAAATGAACGAGTGCGACTGACAGAACGACGTCTTCTACAGAGCAGGCGATTTAGCATGACGCTACTTAAACAGGCTTCTGTGAGCAACGGCTAACGTCATAAAGCTAGAGAATAAGAGAGAGAGTGAGCCTGGACGGTGAGAGGTAAATCAAACACAGCCATTGTGTGAGGGAAACACACACACACACACACACACACACACACACACACACACACACAGACACACACACACACAGACAATGGCTAACACTCACAGCAGGTCTATCCATCAGCGTTAACTGACAAAGTAATCAAGCACGAGTGCACTGACAAGCCGGGCGTCACAGCTGGACGCTTCGCATTCAGATTTATAGGCCTTCTTACATTCAACTGAACAAACACACACACGCGCACACACACACACACACACACACACACACACACACACACACACAAACACACACACACACCTTTTTCTATTTCTATCTAGTCATGAAATGATGTAGTTCTCTGTAAATTTGGAACTGTTTGATAATTACTCCATATCTCGGTTATCAGTACATTATGGAGTCTGATTTCAGTGTACTAATTTCAGCGCTAGAACATTCTTTTTGAAGCCCTGGAGAGATCTGAGTAAGAAGATGAGATCTGAATATCTTGTAGCAGGACGTCATTAATGCGTATGGTTCCTTTTAAGCTGGTTATAAACAACACTAAAAGGTTTGTGGGTTCCTAAAAAGGTTCCGAGTTGCTGAGAAAAATGTTATATTTTATACAGCAGGTTAGAAAATGAATCATTAATCATTAAACAACACTTTTCCAAATCTCAAAAAAAAAAAAATTGTTAAAAAAAATGATAGCTGAAGCCTGCTTTTGACCAATAAGTTGCTCAATCTTACAAACTCCGCCCACAATTTTTTGTGTGGAAATTAAGTTGGTTCCTGTGAGGAAAACATGCCTGCAGGTCCTCAGTCTATTCAAACTGCTGCTCAAGCTTTCACGGGGCGGCGTAACACACTCGGAAGAAAGCGCTATCTGCCCTCTTCCACATACATGAGCTCGCAGAAGCCCACGATTGGCTAGCGTCACTGTGATTGACAGGAGAGAGAGAAACTAAGCCCCTCCCACCCAGCAGGCACAGCCGCTTTTGCTTGTTACATATATTAATTTGCATTAGTTATGCATTATTTAATAAAACAAAAAAATCACTGGATGTTATTAGTTTACTTTTTATTTTTATTATGCTTTATCATTTCTTTATTGTTCAATAAAAAATACTGTACTTATACGCTCATATAACAATGTTTTTAAATCTGTTGTTTTCAGTCTAAAATCTAAAAAACAAAGTTTTCGACATTTTGAGAAATTCCTTTGTAACAGACTTCTAACTTTCAGAAACTAAATTTCATGAATGCAGGTCAACTAGAAACTGGATTTTTAATTCTGAATATAGAAATAAAATTAGAGAAAAGTGTGATCAAAGTGTTGTTTATAAGGTTCTTACAGAAAATGATTCTCATAAAGAGAAATGCTTTGTTGTATATGACATGATGTGCTAAGTTTCAGGTGACATGGTGGTCGTGAGTGGACGAAGCAGTGAGATGAACAGATTTCTGTAGACTGTGGTCATTTTTGTGTTAGTTGAGCGTTGGAGAAGACGTGATGCAGATGTAGTTTATGTAAAATCTGAAAAATGATGAAAGAGATCAACATCGTTTGTATTTCCTGTTCTGTCAAATACAGTTGTGAGAATACTCATAAATTAATCATCATCAACTTTATGTCTGATAATACAGCAATAATAAAGGAGGCATAAATGTAAATGGCACCAATATAAAGCGTGCACACACACACACACACACACACACACACACCAGTAAAATAAACACATTCCCAACACACTCAGCTACAGAAAACACACACCGAGCAGTCACTGTCCATCAAACACACATTTTATTCATCGCAGCGAGCAATAGGCGTTATGTATTCTGAGCGCGAACATGCCCTGTCTTCACCTGTCAATCAAAGTGGACCTGAACTCGTCAATCAAAACGCATCACTCGTCCCGCCTCCCACATCACTGTCACGGAGATCAGACACAGAGTCAAAAGGGAAAATCACTCAGGCTTGACGTCAGGGGGGAAAAAAAAGACTCAAAGCCTCATATTTAAAACAATAAATAAATAAATAAATAAATAGTTTCCTCTTATTACCTCAACCCTGCTTCCTGTTCCTGCCGTTTCCTTTTCCTGTTTTAGTTCCCTGAAGACACTGAGTAAGGACCAAATCAAGTCAAGAGGATCATGCTGTTATAGGACAATAATCCACGACAGTATGCTGCGATACGGCCTGACGTGAAGCTGATTATTTTACTCTAGAAGCACGTTTCAAAGTGTCTTATTCCTCTTATACCGCGACCATTTGCCAAACATTTATTAAAGAATGACACATCGTATGTTTTATCCATTTATAGTTACATTTAATGTTGGAGCGTTCCTTTTCTCACTTACGTTATAGCAGCTATAACAAGAGTAGCAGCCTCTCTTTTTTTTCTGTCTCTCTCTCTTGATGTTAATAAGACAAAAGGAAAATGTAGCTTGCCGTATTTTGTTACCGAGAAACCGAAGAAGAAGCGTAAAAGATGTCGGAAAACTTAACGTTACAGCTTCACCTCTGACTGTTACAAAGCGCTGACACTGGAGACTCCTTCCATACATGTTAAATAAACACATTTCTCCTCACAGATAAACAACTGCACATGTTTTTTAGTCTGTTTATGTGGAGCGTCCGCCGTACACGTCCCTGTTAACGAGCAGTTACTATAGAAACGATAACATATTAGAACGAGTGCATTAATATAATCCTGTGATTTGCAGCTGTACTGCTGTCAGAGCTGCTGTTACAGAAAACAAATCAACACCTTCTGACCAATCAGAATCCAGGATTCAGCAGCGTGGTGGAGTAAAGTGTTATAAATCACACACACTTTACTCCATTTCTCTCTGTTAGCGTTAATCGAGTGAGGGACGAAGAGAGAGTTAAGCCCGCGTATATTAAAATTAAATGAATCGTTCCTGTGAGAGGCAACACACACTCATAAAACACACTCTCCCAGCCCAGGCAGGTCTCCTTCTTTAACACACACACACACACACACACACACACACACACACACACGCTTGCTCTGTGACATTTATCAGAAAGCACACACCCTGACACTTCCATTTGAGGGAACGACTCCAGCCGTTTATAAGAGCAGCTCTAAATGAGTGTGTGTTTTTATGGCTTGTTGGAACAGCAGCTCTGTCCATCACCAGCCTCATGCTGCCAATTACACACACACACACACACACACACACACGCACATGCGCGCACAGGCACGCACACACATGACGCAGTTTGGCTTCGAAAGATCAAAAATACTACCATAAGACTCATCTGGCAAGTTTAATTATTATTATTAATAATTTGTTTTTATTTGCTTCCTGCTAGTTTAGCGGTTAATATAGACGACACATCTGGGGATTAAATGAGACAGAATTTATTAACTGGCTCTTGTAAACCTGCCAAATACGAAATCAAACGCAAGTCAATTTGCAAGGAGACGAATTAGCATTTTATTTCCATTCGTCTTCAGTAACTGCTTCCTCTTGGTGAGGGACGAGGTGGATCTGGAACCGAGCCACACCCTGTACATTTACGGCATTTGGCAGATGTACAGGACACCAGTCCATATCTCTCTCTCTCTCTCTCTCACACACACACACACACACTTAACTTAATTGACCAAGAATCAATTTAAAGTAGACAACTCACTTACCCTCAGGTTGTTTGGAGGTGGGAAGAAGTCGGAATACCCAGAGGAAACCTACACAAGCTTGGGATCAAATCTTAGACTTTTTCCTCCAGGTACTCTGATTTCCTCTCAACACACACACACACACACACACACACACACGCAAATTGTGAGAATGTCATGCCTTGTGATTGACTAGCATCACAGATGTATTCCTGGCTTTCCCCCTAGTTTTCCCAGGATACAATCCGGATCCACTGTGGCCCTGGTGCCTACTGCTGTGTCACTACGACACCATGAAGAATTAGGGAAGTTGCTGGATTTCCACTTGAGATATTTCACTGAGCATATCAAGAACCTTCTGGAGGAGGACGAGGATGAGGAGGAG
This sequence comes from Pangasius djambal, assembly GCA_022985145.1. Classification (NCBI taxonomy): domain Eukaryota; kingdom Metazoa; phylum Chordata; class Actinopteri; order Siluriformes; family Pangasiidae; genus Pangasius; species Pangasius djambal. The sequence goes on along the minus strand of CM040986.1, from coordinate 24,328,126 downwards.
GATACGAGGGAAGAGATCACGCTGTTATTCCCGGGAGAAATTACCTGTCCATGGCACCTGCCCACCTGGAATCTACACCTCTTCCACACATCATATTAGCGATATAGCAGTTGATACAGCAGTTTCCACACACACACCCAGTTAAGGAGCTAGATTCTTAGAAAAAGATGCTTTCCCCGAGTGCCTTTTAATGGTTAAGGGTTCAAACTGTATAATGAAATATTTTATGAAAGAACAGAACCCTGGAACCTTTGAGGGTTCAACAGAAATCTGGAAAAATCCAGTTACATAAAATTCCTTGCTTATAAAATGACTGATGATAGTTTCTGGCTATAAATAGGACAACTCGCAGTGGTTATGTTTTGTTTTTTGCACTTGCGCTTCATGTTAACGCTTTCAACTTGTGCCACGGCCTCTGAAATGATGAGATGTCTTTTTTGTGGTCTTCAATTTCAATTTGATTTTATTTGCATAGCGTTTTTAACAATGGACATTGTCACAAAGCAGCTTTACAGAAATATATAAATTCAGGATATAAATATAAAATTTATAAATTTTACCCTAATGAGAGAGCCAGAGGTGACGGTGGTGAGGAAAAACTCCCTCAGACGATGTGAGGAAGAAACCTTGAGAGGAACCAGGCTCAAAAGGGAACCCATCCTCATCTGGGTGCTACGGAGAGTGCGCTTATAAATCATTCCCTTCTATAACTGTGGACTACACGGACAAATAGTGCAATTGTGTAACCAGGAAATTCATTATAGCTTTATCATGAAGTCTGTTTTGTTGTAAACTGTTCACTGATGGTCTTGCCAATTTCCTCCCACTAGCTAACTCTCCCACCTTCACACTACGTCTACCAACCAAACAAAGTGAACGCTGACACGTGCTTCCTCCACCAGTCAACCTCATTTATTCAAACTGTGTCACAGCCACAGGGAAGAGGAAAAGTGCTAATTGTCCTCGTCCACAAATATGAGCTCACAGACTCCCGCAATTGGCTAGTATCACTGTGATTGACAGGGAATAGAGAGTAAACCCCTCCCACCCACAGCCAGTTTTGCTCTCTTGGAATCCCGCCAAGGGAAGGCTGTGGCACCGTCGGGATTCGAACTCGCGATCTCCTGATGAAAGAGCGAACGCTTTTCTGTCTCGCCTCTTGGGAATCCCGAGACATCTGTTTTGAACTTGATGCAGAAAATAAACGCGTTCTTCTGTATCCGTCTTTAAACATTCTGTCCTCATCTTTAACAAGCAGTGCTGGCAGTTTGCTAATCAGACCAGAAAGGGGAAACAAAATGACATAAATCTCTGAAAGTCTGTGAAAACGCTTCCCTAAAAGACATTGTCCTTTACAGAAATAAATAGATTGAATAAATGTGTGAATTTATCCCTAATGAGGAAGCCAGAGGCGACAGTGGTGAGGGAAAAACTTCCTGAGACTATATCAGGAAGAAACCATGAGAGGAACCAGACTCAAAAAGGAACACATCGTCATCCGGGTGACACCCGATAGTGCGATTATAAATCATTCCCTTCTATAACTGTGGACTACATGGACAAATAGTGCAGTTGTGTAACCAGGAAATTCATCACAGTTTTCACAAGAAGTCCGGTCTGCCAAACCTATCCACCGTCCACTCCGGACTCCTTCAGCGGACAGTGGATAGGTCCATCAAACCCATCCACCATCCACCAATGAAGCCCCAAGCACAAAGCTGCTCATAGGAACCGCAGCCCCAAAGCCACCACACCAAATCCCCAGCTGCCTGCCAAATCCCCTGCCCCTTCAGGTAAATTATACACACAAATGCATGTGACTAAATAAGCCATAATGCAGGATCTGTTACAGAAGCTGGCTTGAGTTTAAAAACCAAGAGTTTTTCAGTATTTTTTAGGTGCTGGTTCAGGATCGAGGTTGTGTTAACGATCCCTGCTCGAGAGGACAAGCTGGAGAACGCTTTAGGGTTCTAGACACTTAGAGTGCAAAATTCATCAGTACATGACATAAGAATAATATAAGAAAGTGCCAGCAAAAGAGTAGAAACAAGTTTAAATAACCTGTAAACATCCTTTTTATTGAATAAACAGAATTGATACGGAAATAGATTTTATGTACAGCGCCTGATCAGTTCTTTGTTACTGTGACAGTGAAGTCGATCAGTGCCATTTTCCAAAAGAGAAGCCCTCTGCTTTTTAAGATTCAACTTAAAACACAGGTCCTCCAGCAGATCTAAACATCTAGAGGTCCCTTAGATTGCTACAGCGGACCTTAAAAAATGGTTAATTTTTGAGATTGTATCTGTAAAACCCAGACACGGGTCTGAGCAAGGGAGCAAAAGAATATATGATAAAAGACCGAGGAAGGGAAGAGGAAGTCCGGCGTGATGAAGTCTGATTCATTTTCAGGTTTTTTTCTGCACAGATTCTAACCGATCCACTTGACACACTCATCATTTTCCTCCCTCATCCTCAAAGTTACAGTCTGTCCCCCGATTGGCACCGATCCAATTAAGCAAAAGCACTTAGGCAAATTTTTACTAAGGTCACGCTAACATCCGTCACGCCAACATCCGTCACAAAGCTACGTGCGGAAAATGATTTAACACTCGAGTGTTACAGAGCTGAAGAGACAACGAGGAGGGGGACGCTGTTGTTTCTTAAGAGCTGGAATTAGCTTCCCTATGGATTTACTGGTCTCCTTTAATGGAATTACTTCCATTAAGACAAAAAGGAAAAGTGTCACAGGCTGGAATTGATCTGGGTCTAAAGCTGTGGCTCGGTAACAGGAAGTGACATTTCACACACCAGGACGCTGCGAGACTTGAACATTTGACAAATCTAGGAGAATATACTGTGGTGGTCTAAAGATCTTTAAAACGATCTGAGTGCACTGTCGCAATGAAAACAGAGCCTTAAAGAGAACAAAGCATTCCCATGTGTGTATTCTGGAAAAATACTAACAATGCTTAAAATACTGTAAAGTTTCGGTATAAAGCCTAAAATCAGAAGCATTAAAGACTCCATAAAAATAAAGAAAAGTCTACCATCTTGGAAAGAAATGGAAGAAATCATGGAAGGTGCTGGTCCAGCATATCGATTAGCTAGGAGGTGTTACAATTTGAAATTTGCATGATATGAGTTTCGATACACGGACGGACCAAAGGCAAGAATCACAGCTAGTCGGAAAAATGGGCCTTGAGTTTCTGAACATGAGCCTGTAATTAACATCTCCATATGACAAACAGAAAGGAAGCTACTGAAGAAAATCTATTTCAGACATCTGACCTTGCTGTGACCTTAACCCTGTTTGGATCAATTCCAAAATCTAATCAGTTCATCAGCTGGTCACGATGATCGTTCTGTCACTCAGACGGATGGACAGACAAGCCGACAGCATAATCATAATCATCACGTCATGGTATTAATTAACCACTTAAAAAAAAAAACCACTTTACAACATCTTTGTATAAATGTTTCTTTGCAAAAGAAAAACATTGAGGGAATCAAATCACCTAGATGTTCTTCCGTTTTCAGGATAAGATCATCTTTAATTAAAATCATTTCATTTTGTTATCATTGGGAGATGATAGAAAAGAAAGAGAGAGGAAAGAGAGACTGGTAAGGGAAAAAAAAGTTATACGGTAAAATAAACGTCCGATCATACAACGTGATGAACCATAAAACCGTGACACCATAACAACCGTACTGATGAACGCAGGGCAAACAAGAGAAGAGCAACTGTACTGGACACCTTCGATGGGAATTACAAACACTCGCCCTTATTGCTGAAAGTTGCACAGAAAAAGTTGTGTAGAAAAAGTTGTGTAGAAAAAGTTGTGTAGAAATTTCAGCGCACAGAACGACGTGTGAACAAATCTGTGTCTGATTCATGAAGCTGTCACGCATCAAAACCAGCACAAGTAATGAATCAGCTTCAGCTTGCAATGGAAACAAGCTCCGCCCACTAATTCACACCCCAATTAACCCTCATATACACCTGATTCACCTGAGCCACACCCCAATTAACCCTCATATACACCTGATTCACCTGAGCCACACCTCAATTTACCCTCATATACACCTGATTCACCTGAGCCACACCCCAATTTACCCTCATAGACATCTGATTCACGCCCTAATTTACCCTCTTATACATCTGATTCACCTGAGCCACACCCCAATTAACCCTCATATAC
>CM040986.1:24272812-24297482 GCA_022985145.1 Pangasius djambal | reverse complement strand
AGCTCCATCACTGCACCTTCATCATCACCATCATCATAACATCAGCTCCATCACTGCACTGTGACCAACATCAACAATACTCTGATAAACATCTGTAAAAGAAAAGAGAGAGATAGAGAGGTTGATGAATGGACAGAGAGGGGGGGTGGAGAATGAAGGAAAGAGAGAAAGTGTGAACGAGATAGAATAAGATACAGAGAAAGAAAGCGAGATGGAGAGAGATACATTGATAAGTGGAGGTGGGGTGAAGAAAAGAGAGAAAATGTGAAAGAAAGAGTGAGAAAGAAGGAATGGGAAATTGGGGAAGAAAGAGGAAAAGAAAGGCTAAGAGGGGAAAACGGAAGGAAGGAGAGTGAGAGGGAGGGAAAGAAAGAAAGAGGGAAAAGTGAAAGAGAGAAAGAAAAATGGAAAAAAGAGAGAGCAGGATAGAACAAGGGAAATGAAAGAGGGAACAAAAAAGGGAGCATGACAGGGCATGAAAGAAGGGAAGGAGAGAGGGAAGGAAGAAAAGAAGGAAAAAGTGAGGGAGAAAGAATGAAAGAGGGAAAGAGTAAAGTTAAGAGAGAATAACAGGGAAAGAAAGAGGGGAGAAGAGAGACAAAGAGGAAACGAACAATGGAAAGAGGAAAGGAAGGGGATAGAAAGGGGGAAGAAATGAGGGGAAAAGTGAAGGAGAAAGAGGGAAAGAGTGAAGGAAAGAGAGAATGACAGGGGAAAGAAAAAGAGAGAAAAGTGAAAAAGAAAGAAAGAAAAGACATTAAGAGAATGACTGGGAAGGAAAGAGGGGAAAAGGAAAGGAAAGAAGAAAAAACAAGGGAAAGAGAGAAGGAATGGGACAGAAAGGGGGAAGAAATGAGGGGGAAAAGTGAAGGAGATAAAGAGAGAAAAGGAGAAAGACAGACAGAAGGATAGAGAGAGTGACGGAGTGACGTGTGGTGTGCAGGTGGCGACGTTAACCACGTCGAAGTGTATCGAGTGGATGGGAGGCGTCGGCTTCACCAAGGACTATCCTATAGAGAAATACTACAGAGACTGTAAGATAGGTGAGTGTGTACAACACACACACACACACATCACACACATATCACACACACACACACACACACAGAGGGAACTACTGTTTAGAGCTGCTGGAACACAAGTTACATCGACATTCCACAACATTAAACGTAACTATAAATGGATAAAAATGATGTACATTTGTTAAAAAACATAATCGTTGGCAAACTGCTGCGGTCTAAGAGAAATAACCCACCTGGGGACGTGCTGTTACAGGAAAATAATCAGGTTCAGGATGGTAACAGTAACTCTGCTTCATCACACCACGCTGATGCTGATTATTTTCCTTTAACAGCACAACACCGAGAGTTTTATTACTCACACGTGTGTGTGTTTTGTCACAGGAACCATCTATGAGGGAACGACCAACATTCAGCTGAGCACTATAGCAAAGTACATCGGGCAGGAGTACGACTCCTGAACACACACACTCTCTCACACACACACACACACACACACACACACACACACACACACACACACACACACACACACACACACACACAATCTCAGGATTTTCATCCGTCTGAAGAGGATAATGCTCAATCCTGCTTGACCTTTGTATCTAGAGTTAAATATTTGACCTCATCCTGTCGAGTCATATTTCTGCTCAAACACAAAGTGTGTGTGTGTGTGTGTGTGTGTGTGTCTGTGTCTGTGTCTGTGTATAAATTTGACGAATAATTTTTTTCCGTTAATGTGTGAAAAAATGACGTCTTTGCAAGCAAAAACTTTATACACAAATCTATCTGCATTTCTTTTTAGGAAATTATTATAAAAATATAAATCACATGATTATTACACTTATCTGAGACAATTCCACCTAAAATGAATAAACATATATATATATATATATATATATATACATATATAAATAAATTTAATAATGTAACAATTGAACAATAATGTCAGATATATTTGCATATGTGGAAGATAAACACCTTCGTGTTTTTTGTTTTGTTTTGTTTTTTTAATTAAAATAGCTCAGGTTTTGTCCATTTCGAGCATTTTTATGTGAATCGGTTTCTGAAAATATTTACTCACGCTGGACTTTAATCAGGTTTCGGTGACCAGAGGAGAATAAACCAGAGGAGAAAAGGTTACAATTATTTACATATTTTTTGTCCAACTTTTTTTTTTTAATTAAAGGAACATTTCAGTCTAAATGAAATAAACACAGTGTTTGTTTATTAATGCTTTAGCTCACAAGTCATGCTCGCTTATAGCTACCAGTTTAGCTTTGAGATCCAAAGTGTCCAGACTGATTTATATGTAGCTGTAACATGGTTGTGAGTTTGTAGGGCTGTGTTACAGACCCAGGAAAAAAAAAAGCACGTAATTATAAAGAAGCTGAATCCAAGCTGAGAGTAAGTGATTATGAGCTGATTAACTCTGTAAATGATACGATTCAGTGTCTTTGTAACAGAGTTTATAGACTCAGTGCAGTAATAACAGGTTTATTATGACTCCTGTATCATCATATCACATGTTCTGAATTTCTGTGAATAAATAAAACTTGTGATTTGTCCGTTGGTGGTTCTGCATGTGTAGATGGACTAACTAAACTGTGAAATTATTGGTAGATTTTATTCCTGCTTTCAACTAAATATGCATTAAGGGGTGATGGAAATGTGTTCCACCATCACGATGTCTGAACCCGAAGTCTACTAGAACACAAATAACCACTCTGTACAACTGTGGTGAGCAGAAAAGCATCTCAGACACACAACATGCGGAAACTCGGGGTTGCAACAGCATAAGGCCACATCTGGTTCCACTTCTGACAGCCAAGAACAGAAATCTGAGGCTACCGTGGGGTTAAATTTACCCTTACAGTGTACGGGGTTAAGTTATTCAGTAGTGTTGGATTATTGAATCAGAGTTGATCAGGAATAAATACAACATTAACTAATGCAGTTAAAATGCAAGGCTTGTTTACAAGTAGTCTGTGGCCACCAAGATCTTGTTTTAAAGCAAATAATCATAATTAAATCTAATCGATTTGTGCAAACAAAGGGAAAGTGTAAGTGTGACAATGTGTATGAGATGTATAAGATTGGGGGAAGGAAAACGGGATGATGGAGTGGATAATGTTCGTACCAGACGATGGTATTGTGGTAAATGGTTATATATTTCAGATGCTGCGAATCAGAAACGTGTGAACTAGTTTCTCCACACCCAGACTGAGAAAAAGGATCATCTCTCTTTTCCAGTGGCTGAACTTTCTGAGACCGTTCCAGATCTTTATGTAGATGTAGCTGAGCTGGACATTTGGCTGAGACCTGGCAACCCTGCCTGCAGTCCATGATAACTATAAGTTCTTAAGTTTAAATATGAAGCCTTAAGGCGATTGCTTTAAGACTAGACAGGAAGCACGGCTTCCCCTAAAATTTCATTAAAATGCAACAATGAAATGTTTACCAAAGTGTCTATATTATTCATCAAACTTGGTGGAATTCAATATTTTAGCGAAACAAATGATCAAATATCTCACTGCAGTATCACACTGTTCGTTTATTAAACTCAAAATGTTTCTGTGGACAGAAAAGTCTGCCTGAAACACACGGTTTCTCTGGGGAACAATGAAGTGCGGGTGAGTTTTTTTTTTTTTTACAAAAAACACATCTCGATGTTTATTGGACAGGGCACTGTTCGTTTGTCCCGCCCCTGGACGCAGTGCTTCTCCTTATTATGGTTGGTCGACCTCACAGAACCTCATAACCATATCGAGAATGAACATGACTGGCATAGAACATAAACATGTAAATAAACTGTCAGTATAAAGTTCTGTCTGATTATTCATGTTCATTTCTGAAATCATGATTATTAAAATAATACCGTGTGTAGAGTATTCTCTGTGTGAAAAGATGAATCTCGGAAAGCATTGTATAGGATTTCATTTTATTTCTTTGATCAGTAATCTGACAGTTTTCTCACTGCAGAAATGACAGACGGAGCTGTGACTAAACACTAAACATGAGGGTCAGAGTCAGTGCTAGAATTCATTGTTTGTTTGTAATCACTGTGAAAATCTTCCAAAGAAGATTAATCGGTTAACAGAAAGAGCATTTTTTTCTTTTTAAGTATGATCACCATAATTTAATTTTAAATTCACTTCCAAAAAGAGAAATTCCCATTGTGCTACCGAGTGTCAGCCCAGTGCCAAGAACCTTTAGCTCCACATTACCGGGATTAACTTTGACACCAGTATCAATCCCCAGGCCCACCTTCGCTTCAACTGGACCAGCTGCAGCTGAGGCACTTCCAAGCTCAGCTCGAGCCATGGCTCCTGCTTCCAGAATGTTAGCCTCAGCCTGGGCAGAAGCATTTGGACCTTTAGCTTCAGTTGAAAAGATGCTCCATGCTGCTCCAGCTCGTCCTACACCAGCCTCGGCTACGGCTCCAGCTTTAGGAACACGCTTTCCGGGCTCGTCTTCGAAAGCATGAGCGTATGTGTCGGTGCCAGAGTATGGTCCTTCAGCATATGCATTTCCTGGTCTGTCATAGTTATCGATCACTTCCAGGATGCCCTGTGCTGCAGTGACTGGAACATGTTTTGAGAATGTAAGAATTATTCAAAATAGAATCCAGTGCTATATCCACTTCAGATTTGCAAACGTTTTCAAAGGCTTTTGACTTTGTACTTATTCGTTTGAAGCCATGCAGTTTTTCAAGTGATCAGAAATATTGGAACATGAGACTGACAGGGGTTTCTTGTTACCCAGGTGAGCCCTGTTAGACTGATTGTTTAAACAATTAATAGCTCTGAATATTTACTCTTGGTTTGAGCCCTGAGTTTCGCCTGTGAAGACTGCATTTGTTGTTAAATAGGTTAAACCAACATGAAGACCAGAGAGCTGTCTATGGGAGAAAAGCAAGCCATTGTGAAGTTGAGAAAAGAAGGAAAATTAATCAGAGCCATTGGACAAGCACTGGGAATAGCCAATACAACAATGTGGCCTTGTCGTTCCAATACTTTTAATGGTCTTAACAACAAATCACTGTTCAGGAAATGAGCAGGGATGAAGCAGATGCACTCCTGAGAGCTCCTGTGCCTCCATTTGCTGGTTTCTTTTTGCTGCAGTGAACTGTTTGTTTGGGGAAAAGCTAGAAACAGGGAAATTCACGTCTGTAGTCTCCTTGTATGCAAATGTAAAATCATGATAATGATTTTAAAAGCTCTCTCATACAAAGTTCCTTTATTTATTTGTTTAATTCTTGCTAATTTCCTGACAAATGATTTTGTCATTTAAATTTTTTTGCCAAGGAGTGAGTGAGTGTGTGTGTGTGTGTGTGTGTGTGTGTGTATATGTATATGTATATATATAGTTTCATGTGAGCTTACCTTTATTCATCTTGGAGACTGGAAGAAAAAATAAAAAGAAAGAAAGGCAGTGAGCTTATAAAGTCATGTAAGTCATGTTGTTTTCTCATTCAGCTTCACAGGTCAAAAAAATTTAAATATATATATATAAATATTTTTTTTTTTTTACTGAAAATCTAAATAGTTATGAGAATAAATGGAATTAATAGTTTATATTTCAATTTATAGACATAATTAACTGAATGTAAGTAAAATGCATCACTCCTAATCTGCAGACAAATAACAGATAATAAATAAGTAAATTGTATGTATTACAGAATTACTATCATACTCACAATTCCGACGTTATCAAGGCTTCTTGATGAATATAAAAGAAACGAACGACAGTTCAGCCCAACTCTTACCAAAGCCTAATTCTCTCCGTTTAGCTCACCTCTCTTTATACATCTCACCTCTGCTCGTCATCATCTCCATAATTGGAGTTGACCCAAAAGTATGCCAGGCAACCAGTTTCACATTAACTCAGCATCCTGTTTTTTGTTTTTTTTTGGTTATGGATTTTGCTGTATCATCATAAGATTCCCAGAGAAGAATCTACTTACCACAGATACCAGTAAAGGAAAGTGTGACATGTTTTCTCCAAAACACATTAGCTGCTGCTAATGCTACATTACAGGGCAGCTGAACATGCTTGGAAGAGACGCTTCTATCCCCCTGGGCAAGTGGAAGTCAAGTCAAGTGGCTTTATTGTCATTTCAACCATAGACAGCTGGTACAGTACACAGTGAAACGAAACAGCGTTCCTCCAGGACCATGGTGCTACATAAAACAACACAGAACTACACGAGACTACACATTACTACATAAAGTGCATGTGCAAACAGCACAAGGCAGTACAATAACTACTGAAACAGGGCAAAAACTAATAAAACAGGACAAGAGACAGTGCAGCGCCGACCAGTACACAGTTCTAGTGTGAAAGTGTCAGATATAACAGTAGTGCAAAAGAATAACAATATAAGAAATTGCTGTGAATGTAAACATAACAACTATGACATAATATTTCAGTAGATAAGCTCCAATATGCTGCCCAGTTATGTGTTTTAGCCCAGAAACCTCATTGATGAGGCAAAAAGTGGTAGTTAACATAATGCAATATGTTGGATTTTCAGTCAGTATAATATTCCTGGCTTTTCTGTTCTTCTATACACAGTGTTGCCATGGTAACCCATCTCATTTCACACCCTCTTTCCTCTCCAAAGAGGTTTAAACCTCTGTCAGTTATTTTACCTTTTAGCCATCACTCTTCCTATACTGGATTGGCAGTTTATTGGGTATAAGATTAACAACATTGATCTGATAAACAAATGAAATGGTGATTTAGTTCATGTAAAAATTGTAATGGACTGTGAATCTTTGAGTCATAGTTCTGTATGAGCATTTTCACACCTTTCAGCACTCCAAATGATCTCAGACCCCTCTAAAAGGACCCACAAACGAACCGTACCGAGACCACCGGGTCGTTTTGTGGTTCGTTTGATTTGTGCCATGTGAACATGAAGACACACGAGTGTGCTTTGCGTTTCGTCATGCCAGAAGTACCTCGAGGCTTGCGATACATAGACGCCGTCTTCTGTCACTGGTAAAAATAAAACTTTTCACAATGTCTGGTCGTGGGGTTGTGGGGTCTCAGGAGTAGACCACTGCACTTATTGATATTTGGAGAGAGGATTGCATTAAACATCAACTATCCTCACCACATAAGAATATCACATTTTTTCTTTTGTTTTCTGAAAAAAATGAAAGATAGAAGTTACAACAGAACGGCACTGCAATGTCGTGTAAAAGTAAAGAAGCTACGTCAGAAGTACATGAGCACCTGGGACAAATGCAAATAAGTGCGGAGTCTGCTGAAGTTAACAATTAAATTTCATCCAATGCTGCACAGAGAGCTGGGTTCTGAGTTCACATGGGTGCCTTTCATGTGTCCAGGGCACAATGAAATCTCAAGGCTATTAAGGCATTCTGGAGCAAAATGTACTGCTTAGTGTCAGAAATCTCCATCTCAGTCGCAGGTCATGGGTCCTCCAACAGGACAAAGACCCAAAACCCACAGATAAAAGCATCCAAGAATGGCTAAGAACAAAACATCAGACTATTCTGAAGTGGCCTTCCGTGAGCCCTGATCTGAATCCTATCAAACATCTGTGGAATCTCTGGAGCTGAAACTTGCAGTCTGGAGAAGATGCGCTTCAAACCTGAGACAGCTGGAGCAGTTTGCTCAGGAAGAGTGGGACAAACTACCTGTGACAGGTGCAGACGTCTCACTGAGAGCCACAGAAACTCTACAGGTTGTGCAACAAAATATTAGGTTAAGAGTCCCATCATTATTTATTTTTTAAAATATTGTGTTGAATGAAAAATCAAAAGCAAAGTCTGATTTTTATTAAATATGGAACAAACAATGCTGGATGCCAATTACTTTTGTAAGTTTCAGGTTCTTTCATAGAAAATTGTGGGTTCTTCTTTTTTTGTGGAAAAGTACTAACAGATTTGTCCATGTCTCTACACTGTGAACACAAAAAGCTCACTTGCAGCTGGTTCCCATTCTGGTTCCCCTTCACCACACTGAGCTTGGTTCATTTAAAGTGTACTATATTTGAAACAACCCTATGACTCAGACCTGTTTCTATCTTCAGAGTTTGTGAGGAACTAGTTAGTTTCACCAAAGATCCCGAAGCAGAAGCACAGGCTGTTTTGTTTGCTGCGAAGGATTTGCTTTGGAGAAGTTAAAATTGCTCCTAGGATGTGTTGTGTTCTGGACTGTTTCCCGTTTAGCGATGAAAATAAATAATTCCGATCAAAATAAAAAATGACCAGCTTTACATTTTTACTAAAATATTTTCCATGTGCTCAGCTTAGTTTCGCTAATGAACATGAACAGCAAGGCTAAAAATAATTCCTACCACTTCGTACCACTGTACTGCCGCTGTTTCTTGTTCTTACTTCACGTCACAGAATTCCAGCTCTGAAGATTCACAGCTCTCGAGAAACTTCAGCTTCTGAGTTTGAACCATGAGGTTGATGGGAAACTTCGGCTTTCACGTTCTAATTATGAGGTTGACAGATTAAAATAATCAATACCTACTTGGAGGATGAAAACTTCCCAGTTCCCACTTAATGCAGTATTACTGCAGGTTATGATATTATAATAATTACTGGATGGGCAACTTTTTAACCTGAAAAAACAACTTGGTTAGACGTTTATAAATCTCTGGTGGAACTTTAGTGATGGATGAATGCAACAGAAATCATTAGATTCATCCAACATTTGTAAAAGAATGAAACACAGGGAAGGTGAGAGATTTAAATTGATCTCATGAGCAGTTTCTCTCAACAAACTCTTTAAAACCCAATTCTTCATCTTAAAGCACATTATTCAGTAACTAATCCAAAATTAACTACTGCTGGACCAATCAAGGATCCAGTCTGACTCAGTGAATGAGAAAGGAGCGACTCTCAGTCAGGACTTAAAAATTCACCGATTTAAACATTAAACCGCAAAAGATCTCACACAATTTGTGCGTCTGTGTGCAACTGCTGGCATTAAACTCATAAACAGGAGATCAACTGTTTGCAGCAGTTTACACACACACACACACACACACACATACACACACACACAACTCCATATACAGCATTACCTTTATTAATGTGTTTCCTGTTTAATTTCCGATTGTTTTACTAATCGCAATATTTGTTGGTGGGTTGGTTGGTTTGTTTGTTTAATGACCGGAATTCCTTCAGGGTGTGTAAGATTGGACAGAATTCCTTCTGGAGCATGCAGGATTGGTCAGAATTCCTTCAGGAGCATGCAGGAGTGTGCAGGATTGGTCAGAATTCCATTGTGAGTGTGCAGGATTGGTCAGAATTCCATTGTGAGTGTGCAGGATTGGGCAAAATACCTTTAGGAGCATGCAGGATTGGTCAGAATTCCTTTGTGAGTGTGTAGGATTGGTCAGAATTCCATTGTGAGTGTGTAGGATTGGTCAGAATTCCTTTGTGAGTATGTAGGATTGGTCAGAATTCCTTTGTGAGTGTGTAGGATTGGTCAGAATTCCTTTGTGAGTGTGTAGGATTGGTCAGAATTCCTTTGTGAGTATGTAGGATTGGTCAGAATTCCATTGTGAGTGTGTAGGATTGGTCAGAATTCCTTTGTGAGTGTGTAGGATTGGTCAGAATCCTTCAGGAGAGGCAGGAATTGTATACCTCTATATTTATGTAAACAGTCAACAGTTGCTTTATAACCTGTGAACAGTTAGTGGTTAATTTAGTGGTAATTATGATAAATCTGGAAACACTAGTGGGAAAAAATGACAACATGACACGAAAAATAAATCATACATAACAATGACCTGCTCCTTCTTTTTTTCCTGTGGAAACACTGAATCGTACTGAAGAGTGACGCATGATACTGAAAGTAAAAGAGGTAAATAAGCTCGAACATGAAAATAAATCTGCTGAATCGTTTGAGGTGTCGGTGGATCTCACTGTTCCCAGAAGGAGGTATCTTTGTCTGAAACATTCTCACATGCAGCGATTAGTAAATCGAAAAGGAAAAAAAAAAACAGCAAAAGTGACTGAATATATGACTTTATTGTATTGTATATGTTTTATGCATCTACAGCAGATCTTTAAAGTAAAGTAATAGAGCATTGCAAGAAATTTAAGGAGTGAATAGTTTTCTAAATAGTTTTCTGAAAAACCTCTTGATGACTCGGGGAGATGAAGCGAAAGTGGACGTTTGCTGGTTATAAAAACTTCTGACGTGTCTATTCAGGACACTGACTCAAACTAACGCTGAGCTGAAGCCATCACAGCAGAGAAAACAGGTAAAAATCAACACGTTTCTACTTTTATGTAGCATCAATAATCCAGTTTAAAAGAAATAACAGAATTTTTAGCTTTAAACTAAATTGGCATGATGCTGTAATTTAATTACGTGTAAGATGTCGACTGGTCACTTGTATCAACAAACCCTTTACAGTGTATTATGTAAGTAATAAGCACTGTGCGTGTGTGTGTGTGTGTGTGTGTGTGTGTGTGTGTGTGTGTGTGCGTGTGTGACAGGGTGGTGTGATGAAGTGGAGTTACTGTTACCATCCTGAAGTTGATTATTTTCCTATAACAGCACGTCCCCAAGAGTTTATTTCTCTTATACCACAGCAGTTTACCAACTATTACGATTTTGTACTTATTAAGGAACATGATACTTTTTCATTTGTTTTTATTCCTGTTCTCACTTACACTACAGCAGCTATAAACATTCATTCCCTCACCAGCCTCTCTTTTTTCTCTCTCTTGAAGTTAATAAGACAAAAAAAAAAAAAACACAAAAACCTCCTCTGTCCTGAAGATGTCGGAAAACTTAAACTTACAGCTCTACCTCGGACTGGTACAAAGCTCTGACACTGGAGACTCCTTCCATAAATGTATGTTTACATAAAAACGTCTCCTTAGTTTAAGAAACTTCTCCTTATCAACAATTACACACATTTTTTAATGGGTTAATATGGAGTTTCTACTATTAGAACGATTGCATTAATATAAAGCTGTGATTTGCAGCTGCACTATTGTCAGAGCTGCTGTTATAGAAAACTAATCAACACCTTCTGAACAGTCAGAATCCACGAGCACAGGGATGTGATACATATAACTTTTTCTTTATTTAATTTAACATACTGTATAATACTCAGCTGTATATGACATGATACACAATAAAGTACAGTATTTTCAAAACCCAGAGGTTAATCGAAACAGGTGAAGAAAACAAACAATCAAGGCAAGAAACAACGGCTCAGAATTTACACAAACGAGAACAATCAGCAAGACTTGTGTGTAAGGCGCAATGTGTGTATTTCATATATTGTGGAAACAGGAAATGAACATGACAATAGAAGAAGTGTCCTAGACTTCAGGGGAGGATGCCCTCTGGTGGAGTGGTGGTGAAATATTATCCTGGGTGGATGAGACCTGGGTTTTGTCATTGCAGTGACATTTGATATTATTCTGCTTTGTAGGAACATTGTAGTGGATATGGGAGGTAGCTACAGCAAGAGACAGTGGGTTCTCCTGGCAGCAGGTTCTAAAGGTTGGGAAAACTACAGACATCAGGTGTGAATACTGTGTTTGGATCACAGTAAAATAATTTCCGTTAAATACAAATCGAAAGTTACAGTTTCTCTTTCAGGCCAACGTGTGCCACGCTTATCAAGTCGTACAACAGAGTGGTGTTCCAGATGAACAGATTGTGGTGATGACGTATGATGATATCGCTAATAATAAAGAGTGAGTATTACAGAGTTTGCGTTGTTTTATTGCTCTGCAGTAGAAGTGTGAAATTTCTTAGACTGCACTGCACAGACTACGGGTCATTCCACTGGTGCAGTGCGATTTACGGTGGATGTAAAAAGTCTACACTCCCCTGTTAAAACGGCAGGTTTTTGTGATGTAAAAAAAAAAAAAAACAAGATAAATCATGTCAGAACTTTTTCCACCCTCACTGTGAATGTATGTATGTATATATATATATATATATATATATATATATGGGATATTTGTATATATATGGGATACATCTCTCTCTCTCCCTGTGTGTGTGTGTGTGTAAATGACCATTTTCTACATAAAATGGTTTTTAAAAACATTTTAAGGAATATTTTTCCTCCCTAAAAAAACAATAGAAACAAATCTATAAATGTTATAAGCTGCACAAGGACAGAGAACATCAGAGAACATCCTCTACGAGAACCAGTAAATAAGAAGCGTCAATCAAAGCACACCCTGAAAAACTCCTGACCAAAAAAAGAAAGCAAGAAGTATTTAACCATTTGAAAAATCTTCTGTAGCTTCTGAAATAGTATGAATTAGTATTCATAAGTAAAAGCATGTTATTATTTGTATATATATATATATATATATATATATATATATGTGTGTGTGTGTGTTTGTGTAGAAATCCTGTGTGTGGAAACATAATCAACATACCAAATGGCCCGAATGTTTACCCTGGAGTCCCAAAGGACTACACTGGAGAGGTAATGTGTTCTGTAATATGCAATTAATAAATTATCAGACTTCTGTGTTTTGTTTGTTTTTTTCTTTTGTTTTTTGGTCATTGTAGAATCATTTTGTTTGATTTGTCCATCATCAGGAGGTATCAGCTGAAAACTTTCTGGCTGTACTGCGTGGAGATTCAGCTGCAGTCAAGAAAACAGGACCAAAAAAAGTAATACAAAGGTAGAAACCATGTCTATTAGATCTCCGTTAGACATATTCATCATTTCCACATCTAACTCAGATGTTCTTTCACCCCATGTACTAATTATTCAGGTGGTGTTGATTAATTTTCTATAACAGCAGCTCTGACAGTAGTGCAGCTGCACTCGTTCGAATACGTTATCATCTCTACAGTAACAGTTCATTCACAGGGACGTGTACAGCGGACGCTCCACTAGTAATAAACTGTCACAAAATCTGAGGGGTTGGATATAAGTTCAGTGTGTTTAAGAGTTAAATAACTAATAAACAAAACAAAAAACCTGGAAAAGAAACAAAAACCTAGAACAGCTAAAACAAGGACTAGACTCAGGCAAGGCAAGCTCAGTATGAAACCAAAAGCTACAGACGATGCAGCTACACCACAACACTAACAATACAACATAATGCTTAGCAACGAAGGAGGGAAAACACAGAACTTAAATAGAGTAACTAATTAAGGGAACACAAAACAGGTGTACAAACACAGGAAGTGAGGCAGACAACAAAGGAAGAAATAAAAACAATGTGAATGAGGTTGCCCTCTGGTGGTCCGGAGGGGAATTGTCCATGGTGAAAGTGACAAACGGAATAAAAAAACGTGTGTGATCATTAACATGGTGACGTTTTCTGTAAGGACATCTTAATTTAACATGTATGGAAGGAGTCTCCAGTGTCAGCGCTTTGTAAAGGTCAGAGGTAAAGCTGTAACTTTAAGTCTTCCGACATCTTCAGGACAGAAGAGTTTGCGCTTCTGATTTCTCCTTAACAAAAGACAACAAGCAGCATTTTTTTCTCTTATTAACTTCAAGAGAGAGAAAAGAAAGAGAGGCTGGTGAGGGAACGACTGTTTACAGCTGCTATAACGTAAGTGAGAACAGGAACTAACTTGTTCGCAGGATGTTCCACAACCATTAAATGTAACTAGAAAAGGATAAAAAGTATGATACAGGAATTGCTGTGGTTTAAAAGGAATAGAAGTCTTGGGGACATGCTGTTATAGGAAAATAATCAAGTATGATTATCATATAATACATATGTAAATATCATTATGTTCCCTTTTAGTGGTGAAAACGATTCTATCTTCATCTACTTATCGGACCATGGAGCTCATGGAATCTTTGGATTTCCTCATTCCACAGTAAGTTTAGAGAATTTTCTCCTCTTTCTAAGGGCCGTATTCAGAGTTGAGTCACACAGTGAGGATTTAAAACTGATATTGTTCACATTGATATTCAGATGTTCCAGAAGTCACGTGAGAGTTACACACACAGGGTGGAGTTTAGGTAGAACAGGCATGTCTCAAATCACAAATCAGATCTTGAATTTAAGGAGCAGTATTAAGTCCAGCGCCACTGTCTGGCAGTTTGATGCAACCACAGTATGTCATGCTGAAATGTATATTTGGCTGTAAACACACTCAAGAGCACTATGAAATACCATTCAAGACCAATACTGAATTCTTAAATCCGGCACTAGTAATTAATAAAATAGTATTGTCTCTTTAAAGTGCACAGAAAGGCTTTAGTTCACCTGTTTGAACTTCCAGGTGTGGTGTTTAACACCCAGATAGGCTCTCAAGACCTTCCAACAAAGTCAGAAAAGTGACAGTGAAAGTGAAGTATTTGCATTAAATACTTTGCACCAAGTCACTTCTTCTCCTTTTCTCTACTCACTTTGGTATATGACGGACCCCATTTACATCCGGAACTTTGTTTGGATCTGCAGGTTTTCTGTCCTCCAAAGCTGTGATAGATTTCAATTCTTCTCTTCTCTTCTTTTGGCCTTGTAGTGTATCCATAGAGACATCCATTCATTCTCTGTAGGAGTGGTGATCCACAGGTGCGTCTCAATCAGCTCCCTAGTTCAGCACTGATCAGGGAGGCGGCCATTTTAAGTTCTGTCTCAATCGCAAAATCCTTCCAGTGCACTGGAACTTTCACTCCCTAAAAAATCCCACAATTCACCACAAAAACCAGGGAGCATCGATACTCACTATGTTCCCTTACTGGAAATGACCTCATATTTTCTGAAGCCACTCAGCTCGAAAGAAATGGTGGACGAACTCTCTGCCAACTTTGTCTACAAATATAAGTAGCTTGTTATTATTGTTGTAGCTCTCAAATGATTACTTACGTTAGTGATTTTTAACTTTATTTGACGTTCCATATACGGTTTGTTTGAGTCTAACGACTTTTAACTGATTAATGATTTTAAAAAATCCACTAGCTAGCCTACGATCCTGCTTGAAGAACCATAACAGAAACAGATATCAGTCCTGCCTGTTGTTGATAAATGCCAGTGGTGATGTTTTACAATGCGAGTACGTAGCCATGTCGCCAGAAACCGAGTCATCAGTGACCCAGTGTGTAGTGAGACAGGGTCCTTACCAGCGGCAGAACTCGTGTACACGATCTACTGATTCAGGACCTAAGGAGCTAGCGAGCTGACTGAGACACACCCCAAGATAGATAGACTGTTGTTATCTTTCTAGCAGCTCGCACTGGCTCATGCAACTGGACCTACTGGCGCTAGCAGGGCCGGAGTGGTTTATTCCACTGACTGGACTCACTCAGGCACTCCAGTTCGTGAAATAGGCATGGTACATCCCTCCACGTCCCTCCTACAACCGGAGCTAGTAATAAGCCTCAGGATGCCTGTCTCCTCCACTGCCTAATGCCACTGTGCACATCTTCTCCAAGCCAGAAACCTGAACCACCATGGATCTACACCCATGCAACCTGTGCCTGAATCTCCTGGAACCACAGATCTGCCATCAGCTGTGTTCCTGCTGTCTCAGTAATGACCACCCGCGAGGCTTTCTTCTCATTTTGGAGGATCTGAATATGGAGAACATAAATATTGACATAACCTGTGAACTTAAGTTGCTGCCTCTGAGGTTCTGATGGTCCTCTGTGAATTGAAAAGTGCACTGTTGTAATAGAAGTAATGGTTAGTGAAAGAAATGTTGCTAAAAACAGTTAGCCAAGGACTGGTTTCCCGACACCTGCTAACTAAATAAAATGTATTGGCGAATGAACTGGCAAGAACAACTTGGTGAGAGGATAGAGGCTCTAAAACCTTTAGACTCTTTAGCTCATTATAATCTTATAACACTGAGATCATGAAATGTTATAATCAGTTGTTTTCTATTACAGCTTTATGCACATGACCTCATTAACACGGTGAATACAATGTCATGGAGCGGCAAATTTTCAAAGGTATGTATTTTACTGTCATTTTACATTTTTAAAAAGATCTCTGTATTAAACTTTCCTGTTAAAAATAGATATAATAGATCACAGATGTCACAGGTTATATCACAGTGCTGCTGAAATCTGGCCTGTGATTGGTCAGAAGGTGTTGATTAGTTTTCTGTAACAGCAGCTCTGACAGTAGTGCAGCTACAGATCACAGGTTTATATTAATAAGTTCTAATACGTTATCGTTTCTATAGCAACAGCTCATTCACAGGGACAGCGGATGCTTCGTATAAACAGATTCAAAACATGTCTAATTGTTGATACGGTGAAGTTTTCTGTGAGGAGACGCTAATTTAACATTTATGGAAGGAGTCTCCAGTGTCAGCGCTTTGTAACAGTCAGAAGTAAAGCTGTAACTTTAAATTTTCCGAAATCTTCCGGACAGACTAGTTTACACTCGTTTTTTTGTATCCTACTCCTGTTCCTGAGTGTGTGTAAATTTACGCATAAGAAAACTAACTAAATTAACTCTTGACTGATCGGCTTTGAATCTAATCATTTACGATGAATTACTGCATTTTTATATAGGTATATGGTTGTTTAATTTAGATGAAATGCGGGTGTATAAATGGAGGACAGGGCCAGGTATTATTGGAAGTGTTTAAGCACATGATGTACTGAGGAGGCAACGTATATTTACAGACCAGTATGATTTATGTTTTCAGAGGATGAAAGTTGGCTTAGAAATCAGTTTTGTTTGCCACGGCATCTGGTCAGTTTTAAAAAGCTTTGTCATGGTTTGGCCCCCGCTAGCAGAGAAACTCTGTTTTTGTGTCAAACCATTTTCTTTTGACCTCACTTATATTCCGATGGATGGACGAATTCATTTCCGTAATTTCTCTCCATACTTTGGTCTTTTGGTCTTTTCAGGTGCTGTGACTCACTGATGTGAATCAAAAGAACTTTAAGCCTCTTCTGCCTTTTCTTTTTTTATAGCCATTTTGTGCTTTCTGCTCTGTGAATTTGGTCTTTTTATGGAGTTTAGTGGGCATCACAAACCCAAAGCAGCTGGGTGATTACCATTTATCAACTTAAACATATATGAATATGAAGAAAACCAGCGTATAAATACGAAACCTATGTAAATCCAGCGTAAAGTTTGAGCTCGGTTTGTCTTGCTCAAACATTTACACACAACTTTACTCAAAGATTGATGAATGAAGCCTGATGGTTGCAGATGGTCATTTACATGGAATCGTGCCATGCTGGATCAATGCTGGACGAGCTGTCAGACAGAAATGGTTAGCACTTCTTCTAATTACTGAGTTCTGACATGTTTAAATACGTTATTCTCGTATGTCTGTAAAGCCTTTATTATCTTATTTCAGTGTATTCAGTCGGCTCATGCAGTCCTGATGAATATGCTTATGCTTGGTTCTGGGACAAGGAAAGAAATACCTATCTGGCTGACGTCTTCACTACTTACTGGCTGCACCACACCGAGACAGTTAGTGTTTACACTGTTATTTTCGAGGAGTTAAAAGTACTTCTGTAGCGCTATAGTGCACTTTGGATTCAAATCCGACGTTTACGGTAAGTATTTGAAATTAGACACCAGGCATTCTTCTTTCTGTTCTTCTTCACTTCACTCTAAAGGCAAAGCTTAGCTTGACTTCATTTGAAGATCAGTTTTGCTACCTGAAGAAAAATGTCAGCGAGGCTGTGAGAAAGGATGTGGGGAAGACTCAGATGCCGTGTAACTACGGGTACAAGGTACGTACAATACGGAATAACTTCAGTATTTTAAACCTTATCATGACAGCTTTCAGTGAAGCTTTACATGACTAAAAATATAAAGTCATTTCCAGGGTAGATCATTTCCAAACAATGGAGCACTAACACAAATTCATTGTGTAGATTGTGTTCTGTAGCAAAACAAATTAACCAAAATGGTACAACAATGTTCCAAAAAAAAAAAAGACATTTTATTTACTAAAATTTTAAGCGTATTTGCTTCCTTACTCGGCGTTATTTAGGGCATGCTGAAGTTAATGTTGAGTGAAGTTCTTGGAGAATCCCCTGCCTCGGTCAGAGAGGCCTACACGCCCCAGCCCCTGAACGTTCAAGTGTCCGATGTGGTAGATGCTACAGAAGTTCCACTGATAATCCAAGAAAACAGGATTAAAAAGGAAAAAGACCCAGAAAAAAGACAGGCCCTGGAAAGACAATATGATGATCTTAAAAGAGTGAGTAAGCCACTTCCTCTGTACTGCATTATTTACAGTCCTTATTTCTGAATAGATTCAATACTCACACTCACTGTATCTATATCCTGAATCTTATTCATCAACACAACTCTACATTATAGAAGTAATAAACACTGTATGCATATCCTGACTCTTATATCTGAGACTGACACTGGAGACTCCTTCCATAGATTTTTAATAAAAACATCTGCTTACAGAAAACTGTTTATGTGGAGCGTTCACCGTACAAGTCCCTATGAATGAGCTGTTACTAAAGAAACGATGACGTGATTGGCGGCTGCACTACTGTCAGAGCTGCTGTTATAGAAAATTAATCAACACCTTCTGACCAATCACAATCCAGAATTCAGCAGATCTGTGGTTGAAATTATTTTATCAGTCAAGTCCATTTGATTATTCTAATAAAATAGTTGTTAATTTTGTAGATTAATATGAACAGGAATAGTCTGCATGATAGCACTTTACAACAAATACATATTACCATATAACATGTCATTTTAGATGGCTTTATAGATTAAATTTGCATATTATGATCATATTTGTAGAAGAGGAAGATAATGGATGAAGCGCTGCAGAAGATTGCTGAGCGCACAAACGCTTCACGAGCTCCGACTGAAACACGGGAGGTGACTCGCACGTACGAGCTCAAAGCCGTGGCTGAGCATTTTAGGAAAAATCTCTTCAACTGGGAAAAGGAGCCGGTGTGTTTGTGTGCATGTTTGTGTGTATTTGTTTGTTTGTTTTTGTAAACTAATTTCAGACGAGAAAAACACGTTAACGTTAATATTCCACTGCACAAGGTTCCTCTAACATCAGCAGTAATGCATCATTAGTAACCTTAACAAACTAATGAACTCCTTTATTGTGTGTTTTTTTTAATTAAAGAGCCAAATAATCAAAATAATAAACTGCTGCGGCATCTAATGCTTTTTCCACCATTAAATCAAAACGCAACAATAAGCAGTAAGTACTTAATGGCTTAATTCATATGTTTTTGGTGGTAAAATTTACAAACGAGGCTAAACAGTGCTCCAGTAGTTACACTTGGAGACCTGAGTTCAGTCAGTTAGCTTCAGTAACATGCTGCAATTGTAGTTAAATGAACTAAATAAGGTGTTATTGATTGATGTTAGCAGTGTAGTGTTTAATCTGTTTGAATCTAAACCTGGTGTGTTTCTCCACCTCGGTGCGGTTCTTTAATCAGATGAGAACGCAACAATCACACTCGGGTCCGAGAGATTATGGGCTCAGAGTGAACTTCAGAGTGAACCCTGATAAGAAAGTGATTCAATTCAGCTTCAAGAGCTGCCCGTTAAAGGGTGCGGGTTTTATGTCAGACCATACACCTGAAGTCACACTCTTCTGATTTCTGATGTATATGTCAAGTTCAAAATCACTTTTTTCAACCTGCTCTATATAACACCCATTGTTCACCTTCTTCTTACAAAGCCTTGTCTAACTCTAGCTTGTGTAAATTCTTAGCCTTTTTCCATATTTGCTCTGATTTTTGGATTTTGGTCCTTGGACTGTTCCTTATTTAGTTACAGATTATCCCTCCCCTGGAGATTTGCACAATGGAGCTTACAAAAACTACTCAAAATTTTAGTGTGAGACAGGGTTTATATAACAGAGTGCAACAAAAGAAAGAAAGAAAGAAAGTGATTCAACCATCAATTGATTCATCTGCAGAAAGTGCAGCATTTTTTTGTATTTCTGAGCTGCTAAACTGAGCCAAAGCACAGAGCTGTAGAGCTGCAGAAATGCTGTGTGTTCTGAACAACAAGAACTACACAAAACACCTTAAACTCTAGTAATTGTAAACTTTACAAATAGTAAACTTTAGTAATTGTTTCTCACTTTTTAGTTTGTTTAATTACATGCAGTCTGAAACCAAACCAAAACAAATAGCAAACAAACCAAAAGAATCAGTTTTCCTCCTATTCAGAGTCAGCGATCAGCTCGTACTTTATTACTTCCTTTATTACTTTAGTTAGTATCATTAATGCTGAGGTTTAAGGTTTGTTCAGTAATGTCATACTGAATCTCTCTCTCTCTCTCTCTCTCTCTCTCTCTCTCTCTGTCGGTACAGTTTGTTGTCACTCGTTCACACCTGCAGGTTTTAGTGAATCTGTGCGAGTGCGGGTTGGAGGTTGAGAGGTATGTGATGTTTAGTTTTTCAGTATTTTAATCTGGAATTAAACACGTCCAGTCATTTCTAATTTCGTGTTTATTTCCATCAGCATCACTGAAGCCATCACTCACGTGAGCCGGGAGACGACTTTCTGAAGAAATCACAAAACACTTCCCAATCATTCTCTTTTACTCTTTTTCTTTTTTTCAATATCGCAAAGTCGTCTTTGAGATGGTCTTTTTTTAAAATCAATATTTTTACTATTTCTTTGATGCTGGTAAACAAGAAATCATCATCATGACCTATTTGCAATGGAACATTTAACCTTTTTTACTGTAACCAAAATGGGTTTAAATGTCTTTAAAACTCAGAATGACACATTTGCAGCTGGATGTAATTGCAACTGTAATAAATTAAAAACATGGTTGGAGTATCATTAATGCGTGATCATACTTATACTGTATAATTCTCCACAACAGGTTTTACTTACTAGGTGGATTACTTACAGGTTTTTAAGATGGGTTAGTAATGTCTCTTCATGTGTACTAGTACTGACAGTAAAAGCTTCATAGTTTCAGACTGCCAGAGACGGTTACAGATGTAGTTGCTTCTGCCTTTCGCTCAGCTCCAGCAGCTAGACCCGACCGGATGGCGTGTACGTTGGCAGCGATGGCCGATGCACAGGAGATGGGTCTTGGTAACATGTCTCCACTGGAGGTAGTGGTATTGTCCCCTGATGAGGCCTTCAAACAGAATCATTGATGTCCTAAATCAGAATGCAGATGTAGCGATGTAGATGTTTCAAGGTTGAGTTGGGTGGAGAACTCTTTAGCCCACTTGATGCTTGCACCTCATTCATCTATGACTAAGGCCCCCCAGTTCCCCACACTCCTGATGGCACAGCATCAGAGCTGCTCGATGCTTCCCTGCAGGCCTTAGGTTCAATCGCCTTTTCTAGTGGAAAGCCCATGGGCTACTGACGTAAGCTAGCTATCTAGGTGGTCTGTCTGCTGGAGCTAAACGAAAGACAGAAGCAACTACATCCGTAACCGTCTCTGGTGGTCTTCCACTATTCATAGAACCACAGTTACACCAGTAACCAGCGTTTTTTTTAATGTTCGTTTCATTTCAGTAAACTGTTAATCCACTACAGTGTGCCGCAGTACCATTCCTGACCACCAGAGGTCACAATCTCCTGAGTTTCAGTCAGATACTCAACACTACTCCTTCTTAGTACTAGTCACTTACCTGTTAGTGTGAAGGTCCCATTTAACCAAATAAAATAATAAACTTTATTTTATATAGCGCCTTTAAAAAGGCCTCTCAAGGCGCTTTACATAAGAGTATATAACAATAATTTAATAACAAAACAAAACAAAGTAAATAAAATAAAAGTAATCCTAAAAAATAAGTTTTAAGAGAAGATTTAAATGTACTAAGGGATTGAGCTTCTCTAAGATCAGATGGAAGGGAGTTCCACAGTTTTGGAGCGTAAGATGCAAAATAAAAGCATGTTTTACTGTTCTAGATTCAGTGAGAATGCTCGGCATGCTGTCACTCCAGTGTGTAGAGGACCTTATCATGTCTGCTAATCAGTTTTAATAGGCAGCTATGGGGGTTCAAACTCCTGCGAAGAATGCTTGGCTTGTTAACCACAGCAGCAACAGTAACTCTCCCAGGAGCTGTTAGAATTAAGGACGTGAGTTCAAGCTGCATCTAAACTCCAGATACCACAGACAGAGATGCATCTCCAAATTCATGTTCCAAGGTCATATCAGCTGGTTAGAATGCAGGGTGGTCTGGCTGGGAAGAAGCAGTTGAAGGTTAAGCACTGAACAACGGCAGCTTGAGCATGCCTCAGTCATGTGCTCACCATCGCCCTGAGTGATGACCCTGTCGCCAAAACCCGAGGTCCTAGCTATGGTTGTGGGTATCAAATATGTTAATCTGCAGAACACGTCCTACCATTTACAGAACATGCCTTATAGTACTATTTAATCATGGAATCAGTTACTGATCTGTCATTATTCTTAGACCACTCAGTGAACGGTCACCACCATGGCCTACAAGCTCAGTCCCACACTGATGAGCTATTCCACAAGGACACTACTAAGAGGAATGCTGCTGTATTGTGACACCCAGGTCTGCGCAGCACAGACCACAATTTAGTTTCTCCTGGCTGCAAGTTGTGAGCATGAGTACCTGTCGGAGAGCAATATACACTCACCGAATACAACCGTATATAAATTTATCAATACAACAATATACAAAATTAAAATACAAAATAAGTCTGTGCTGGATCAAGTGCTATTCTTTGCGCTGCTGAATAATGAGTGGGGAAGGCATTTTGTTAAATTAAACCAGTGATTAATGTGAAATATTATTCTTCACTTTTTAATTTGATTTCATGTTACCTTTTATTACATTTGACAACAAACAAAAAAAAAACACTAATTCCTTCTTTATTCTGTATTTTTTGTCCCCCCTGTATCTTTCTGGGGAGCTTTAAAGACAGGTGCTTGTGTTTAAAGATAGTTGTCCAGACGCTACTGATAAACCCTGTCTTGGACTTAAAATGAGATTAATTATGTCATTTTACCCAAATTAAAATACACAGAATGCCTAACACAAGACGCGTTTCTGAAATCCTCAAGGTGTTGACTATGGGCTTAAATTTAAACCTAATTTACTGACATTTCTGTAATTTGAGAAGCATACGGTATGTACAGTATGTTCATTGGTTTAGGCTATACCATATATTTATATATTGTCAGGGACGGGAGGAGAAGGCGGATACACGTGCAAAGTGCAAACAAACAACCAAAAATGTGAAAACAAGAACCATAAACATGAACTGTGGATATAAGGCAAAAATATACAGACTATTCAATTCAATTCAGTTTTATTTGTAGAGCGCTTTTAACAATGGACATTGTCACAAGGCAGCTTTACAGAAATAAATGGATTAAAAAATATATTGTAAATATGTGAGTTTATCCCTACAGCGATACAACAAACGACAACTACAACAATAACGCCAGAAGCTTGACAGTGAGACTGAAAAAGTAGAGCTTAAATAGTGGTGCTAATCAAGGTATAATGAGACGCAGGTGAGAGTCATGTGACATGCTGGGGCTGATGGGTAGAGTAGTTCAGCACCCACTGGCGCTACCAGGACAATTATATAGCATATTTATTCATGACAACAATAAATCATTTCCATAACAGGATTAGAAAAATCCTTTTCCATGTTTAGCATCAGTTTATTCTAATATTGTATGTAGACTGAGTATCATTCTATAATTTAATTCTTACAGCAATAACAACAATAACAGGGTTTAGAAAATCTTCGATATTTACCAAGTTCATGACCAATTTTTTCTAAAGTTCAGTAAGAAAAGAAAAAAGTAAAACACCACTAAGAAATTAAGTTACATTTGATCCCGCACCTACATAAAGATACCAAGATTCTGGATATTCAGCACCTTAAATGACATCTTGGCCTTTACACACACCATTTTATTATATTTTTTATTTTTTACACACAGCATGTTGTCGTTGTCGTGTTTCTTCATCACTGTTACAATTTTTTCACCGCGTATACGTGCTTTTCTGAGACGCTGATGGAAACAAGAAAATAAAATAATATAAAATCTGAAATGAATGAATAGACTGTTCTTTTCAGAGTATGAATCGTAGAAAATGATCTGAGTAGATCGTCGGTAAACAGATTATTGTACCAGAAATTTGTCACATACCTGTAAGTCTCAGTTCCGGTCTTAGTAGGAACGTTAACATGTTTTTTGCTCTTCAAGACTACTTTGGCCTGCGAAAGGAAGGAAGAGTGAAAGTCAAGATCGCACAAATAAGAGAAATAAAATATAGCATCCGAATATTCACTAAAACAAATTCAAAATGTATGATTATTAAAGAAAAATCAACATT
This sequence comes from Pangasius djambal, assembly GCA_022985145.1. NCBI lineage: Eukaryota > Metazoa > Chordata > Actinopteri > Siluriformes > Pangasiidae > Pangasius > Pangasius djambal. The sequence continues at coordinate 24,273,236 of CM040986.1, read as the reverse complement.
TCTAGGCTCTGATGTAGGTTGGATGAATAAAATCACCTCATTGGCAGATATTTGCTTAGAAGCACTGGATTCATACTGGACAACTTGATTTTTTGCTCCAGTATTTGCAGAGTACTTCTTGAGGCTTTGACTCATTCTCCTCTTCTTCTGCAAATTTCATTATAACACACTCTTAATTATGATATATATATATATATATATATATAAATATATCATAATTATACATACATACATATATATAAAACAATGTACTGTATATTTATACCATAGCGCTGTATAATTCTGATTGGGGTCCTGACAGTAGTGCAGATGCAGATCACAGGTTTATATTAATGCGCTCATTCTAATACATTATGGTTTCCATAGTAACAGCTCATTCACAGACTCGTACAGTGGCGGACGCTTCATATGCAAGGATTTAAAA
>CM040986.1:24245533-24272712 GCA_022985145.1 Pangasius djambal | reverse complement strand
CTGTCATTGTCCAAATACTGAGTCTTTGCCCATGATACCCTCAGATTCTTGTCCTTGGCTGACAAGAGTCGAACCTGTCACGTCATGATGCTTTCAATGGTGCGGTGATAGAAGTTGACTGGCAACTGATGGGGTATTCTGCACCTGTCAGCCTCCTCAGGTAGTATAGCCCTCCTGAGCTTTACCAGTGATCATGGACATGCTTTGGCCCAATACATGTCCTCAGTGATGTTGACCCCCAAGGAGCTTGAACCTGGACACCACCTCCACAGCCTCTGTGTTTATGAGCAGTGCTGTGTGTGTATTCCTCCTGGACTTCCTGAAGTCTATGATCAACTGTTTGATTTTCCTTTTGTTAATTATCACATTATTGTCACTGTACCATGCTGCTAGTTTCTGCGCTTCCTCCCTGTAGGCAGACTTCTTGTTTTGAGAGTATGCCGCCCTTAGTCACAACGCGAAGGCTGAGGTTCCGTTCACAGATGTTTAATGCACCCATCGACATAGACATAGACACTAACACCAACACCGTAGAACTAAATAAACAGGACAAATATAACAAACATCAGTCACACACTGAGTTACATATAACACGCATACGACTTTAAACTCGTGAATGAACAAGAAATACATCTACATACCACTTTTGCCTGCTTGTGAACTAAGAGATGGGTTTACATCTTAAAGTTTCTTTCTTAGATCACTTATATTCATGAAGAGAAACAACTCAATCCTTGCGATAACATCATTGCATTATTGCATGTGAATGGCAAAACAGGAAGCGACGTACAAAGCAAGATGGGAATAAAATAAAACAACTAAAACTCTCTAAGTCTTCTCAAATAATCAACAGTTGAGTGTAGAAATCACAATAAGCATTATAAAATAACCAAAATATAAAATTATACAAATTAAACTAATCAAAAGTTAGTGAAATGAGTGCGTGCTTAAGTACACAAGTAGTGGAAATAGATATAATCAACTCAGATACCCTTTGTGAAATAGAAAACTTTGAGGCAGCAAATACAGAGAGATTAGTCTGATCACTCTTGTGTCATCTGCACTCTTGATGATGGTGTTACTGCCATAAGTGTAGAGGGTGTAAAGGAGCACACATACCCAGGGGTGCTCTTGCATTAAGGATTGGGACGGAGGACGTATGTTGGCTGAGCTTGACTGAGCACATTTAATTAAGAAGTCCAGGGTCCAGTTGCAGGTTGCTAAGCTGAGGCCCAAGTTGTGCAATTTAGTGACCAGCTTTGTGGGATTAAATGTGGAGCTGTAGTCAATAAATAGCATCCTGGAATATGACTTTTGATGCTCTAAGTGATCCAGCATGGTGTGGATGGCAATGGCCTCGTCAGTTAGCCAAACTGGTGGGAGTCGAGGGCGGGTGGGACAATGCTCTTTATATAGGACATGACCAGTCTCTCTAGGTAATTTGTGATGATTGAAGTAAGTGCCACTGGTCTATAGTCATTTAAGCTTGTTCCCCCTGATCACTTTGGTATGGGGATAATAGTGGATGTCTTCAGGCATGTGGAAACAGGGAGAGGTTGAAGATGTTGGTGAAAACATCTGCGAGTTGGTTGGAATAGTTTTTAAGGACATGCCCAGGTTTGCGGTCTGTGTACTTTTCATTATTCTATTTTTAAACCGAAATGAAAAACCAAGACTGAATGGTTTTCTGATTTTTAAAAATGTCATAATGGACATGTTAATGAAAAAAAATTGTTCAATTTTCAATCTGTAATAATGGAAAATATCTATTCTACGAATATTCAAAGGTAGGATAAAGGGTAGGCTGTTGTAGCCTGGAAGTGATTTAGGTCCCTAGCCTGGCTAGCTAACTTGTCCGGTGGTAATTTGAATGCCTTCATCTTGGGATCAAGTACTAAAATGGCTTCTGCCACCAGAGGAAAGCAGCGATCACCATTTTAATTATAATCAGTGGCCATCAGCACCACCAGTACCTGAGTCTATTACAGGAGAGCTCTCCACTCACCCTGTGCTCAGTCTACTGCTGAGCTATTCTCAGACTGTAACTCAGGTAATATTCTCCTGGGTACATCTGGGTAATTTCTCTTGAGCTCTCTGCAATATATAAAGAAAGTGTAAGTGGCTCACTGGGTTGAGTTCTTACTTCTGCTCTTTGGAGACTTTGCGGTGACCTCCCTCATTACAGTAGTGTCATCAGTTTGCATGTTTGAAAGAATGCAAGCTTTTTCCTTAAATAACCCTAAACAGACAAACAGCCTCAATTTCCACTCCTGTAGCCTTTAGCTTGGAGGGTTTCCAAATTTCTAGCTTTGTTTTTTCATTTATAAAATTAATCAGACTACATTTAACCTTTTTCTCCTTAGTAATCATAGCCTTTATAAATAGGAAGCCCAATCTTTCCAGTACTTGACCAGTTAGTGTGAATAGTAGACCTAGCCTGGAATGGTCACAAAATGTGTGAAAGACATTATCAGCATCATTACAGGAATAGCACGACTGTGAAATCTTTGGATTGAACTTGACATGATGGTGTTGGCGGCCTTGGTGCTGTGTAAGATCCTCCAGTGAAGAACCATTTGGTTTCCATTCTCTCATTCAAGTCTCCAAAGTACATGGTTTATACATATGGCTTATTGTGAGCTGCTGAAAAAAGCACCTCCAACAATGTCTTAAATGAGAGGAACTCTCTTTTACACACACCGTCACAACAGGGATAAAGTATAGCTCTGGATAACCAGTGCAGCACTGTTGATTCACACAGCTAATCAATAACAGTCCTGTTAGGGGATTTCACAGAGTGCCTCTCTTTCTGTTTTACAGAGAACACTACCTACCAGAATGCACTGTGCCGACAGTAAAGTTTGTTGAAGGAGAGGTAATGGTCTGGGGCTGGTTCTGATTAACTTTAAGCAGTAAATAAAGAGCAGATAGAGCTTTACCAATATAGATAAGCTACTTGCATCATAATTCCTTTAAATTCATTTACCTACCTAATAACCTAATAACTTTCTGTGCTTTAGTAAGCCCTAAAACCAGACTTAAATATTTCATTTAGACTACTGGAATTGACTGCTGAATTATTTAACTGAATGGATGCCACTTTCTCAATGATTTTGCCTGGAACTGGGCTGGCTTAGGTTGATACACTTCCAGTGTTTGCTTCCAGCCCCTTAGCCTCAGCTTTGGCAGAAGCATATGGACTGTTAGCTTCAGCTGAAAAGATGCTGCAAGCTGCTCCAGCTCATCCTACATCAGCCCTGGCTCTAGTTCCAGGTTTAGGAACACACTTTTCTGGTTCTTCTTAAAAACCACATCTATTTTTAAAAGTAGATGTCTGACTATAGTCCTTCAGTTTACACACTTTCTGTCTTTTCATAGTTATCGATCTCATCCATAAGAGTTTGTGCTGCAGTGCTTGCAATATGTTTTGAAAATGTAAGACTTCTCTAAAATAGAAATAACTAAACTCATTAATACCACAGCACAACTGAATTCTGGATTATGATTGGTAAGAGTGCAGTTACACTGAATATTGGCACAGCTGTGTTTTGGCCACAGGCTGAGTGCCATAGCTAATCACAGCCACGCTGATATCCAGTATATCCTCACTGTCATGGTGCAGGAATTGAATACAGGTCTCTGAAGTGATAGTCCAACACCGATCCACTAGACTATTGGGGAATATAGGCTCAAGTGCAGAGCAACACAGGTAGCGTCCAAAAGGTTTCAAAAGTTTCAAAAAGGCCAATCCAAAAAAAGCACCAAAGATCAGTCCAGACATGAAGGCAAACAAATCCAAAGGGAAAATCCAGAAATAGTTATTACAGAGGCAGGCAGAGAATTCAGGAGACCAGGTAATCCAAAACAGTAACAAAAGACACAGAGCTTGCAACACAACAGAATACAAAGACTTAGCAAAGACATGGACCTGAGACAGGGTTTAAATACACTGAAGGTAACAAGCTAATGACAAGCAAATGTCTCCCTGTCATGATCACATGACAGGGAGACAATGAGGTACAGGTGAGCAAGGTAATTACAAGGCTAGGCAAAGTCAACAACATAGAGAGTAATTTGGCGACCTCTGGTGGTCAAAACTGTTCATAAGGTGACACTCACGTTTGCAAGTAGTGGTTTTATAAATAAGAAATTGATATTTAGTAACTGATATTTCAGACACAATATAGTCGAATTTGTTTATTTTTGCTCCACCAACAAAAATGGATCCCTAAGAAACTACACTCACTTTATAGCCCCTCAGCTAGATGGCTATGTAGATGTACAGGTGCATCCGTTAAAATTGGCTTCCCTTCTTCCTTTTCACTTTTTTCTTTCTTTCATATTTCAAATCAGATGTTATATTCATGAAAAATTTATCATTAGCCATGACCACTGATGATGTTGCTAACTTTATTGTAGTAATGGTTTTAGTGGGACTGTTGCTCGAAGTGGAATGTTATGTGGTGAACACAAACATGTGAAGTGATACACACATTGAAACGTCCCAGTGTGGTTATCCTAAATATAAACACTCTTGGAACAGTGCTTGTTCAATTAAATTAGTGGACTGGGACTAGCTGTTGTATAATTTTCTATAACAGCAGCTCTGACAGTAGCGCAGCTGCTGATTTATGTTACCATAATACATTATCATTTCTGTAGTAACAGCTCATTCACAGGGAATTTTAATGGATTAAAAAAGGTGGAATAAAAAATATGTGTAACCGTTGATATTGCAAAGTTTTCTAGTTTACTGTGTGTGTATCCCTATTTGTTTATTATATTGTTTATTATATTATATTTATTATTAATTTTTGTCACCATAATATTCTGTTCTTCTATATACAATGCTACATGGTAACCCATCACATTTCATGTGTTTTGGAAAGTGCTCTGAAAAGTGCAGAGACAATATATGTGAGTCCTAAGCTCACTGACATGCCACCTGCCTCCCAAGTCTTCCGGGTTCTACAGTGGTGCCGAAACCCGGGATCTGGAAAGACTCGGACGCCGCCATGGAAGCCTCCCCTCTCTGCAAGATCATCATTTCCCTTCAATTCAATTCAATTTCAATTTTATTTGTATAGCGCTTTTAACAATGGACATTGTCACAAAGCAGCTCTACAGAAATAAATGGATTCACAAAAAATATATATTGTAAATATGTGAATTTATCCCTGTGAATTTATCTCTAATGAGCAAGCCAGTGTAGACGGTGGCAAGGAAAAACTCCCTGAGACAATATGAGGAAGAAACCTTGAGAAGAACCAGGCTCAAAAGGGAACCCATCCTCATCTGGGTGCAACGGATAGTGCAATTATAAATAAATCCCTTCTATTATTGTGTACTATATGGACAAATAGTGCAATTGTGCAACCAATAAATTCATCACATCCCTTGCCACCCTCCACCAAACCCGACACCAAGCACATCTTGACCTCGTGGAGCAGGCCAAAAGCCGACGGGCACTCCAGAAGCTGCTGCAGCCCACCACATCTCCAGATGTGTCCCCTGCCACCGTGCCAAACCATGGCCTGGAGTGTTCCAGAGTCAAGAGGGTGGTCCTACAGTGTGTCGGCCCAACACATGAGGAGCACCACCAATGCTTCAGGGCACCAAGCTGGTGGTACTGGAGCAATCCATAGCTCGACTTCCAACAGGAACAGTGGAGTGGGTCCAGTACTACTGGCTCACGTCCCTGGACGAAGCCATGAGGCTGGCAGAGGATCACTTGGCAGTGGTCCCTGGTCCAGGTGTTCCTGGTTTCTCTCTCCCTCTCTTCTTATCCCCCGGTTCTGGTTACCCGGAACCGAGGTTCCAGGGCCCTGAAACTGACACCCTGGACCCGGTTTCCACCTCGCTTTTCCTCCCGTGCCTCTCTAATGCCTCCCCATGCCCAGTCTCTGTCTCCACAGGGGGAGCATCCCATGCCCACCAGAGCTGGGGCAAAGCCTGGGCAGGTTTGTGATGCGGGGAAGCCAGGGATTTCCAGGATCAGTGTTCCCTCACGTGTGTGATCGCTATACCAGGGTGCTAGCTTTTTCTCCCTAATTATTTTTCTTTTAAGTGGAGCTACCTTATCTAGCAAGTTGCAGAACGTTGATTCTAAGCATTCACTCACCTGGTCAAGTTCTTTGGGATCAGACAGTGATCCAATCATGGTTGATAAATCTGGGAGATTACTGATAAAACTCTGTGCAGTTGTTGACGTGAACGTACGTTTGACACGGTGACGTGGCAAGGTGCACATATTATGATTAAGACACATTTTAAATGAGATGAGGTAATGATCTGAGATAGCATCAGACTGTGGACATGAGACTATATTTTCTATATTTAATCCAAATGTTAGTATTAAAATCAAGAGTGTGACCACAACTATGGGTGGGTCCTATTACATTCTGATTAACCCCTACTGAATCTAGAATGGACACAACTGCTGTTCTCAGAGGGTCTTCTGGATTATCAAAATGAATATTAAAGTCTCCAACAATTAATGCTTTGTCTAAAGAAACAACCAGGTTAGAGATGAAATCCGCAAATTCGCATAGGAATTCCGAATATGGTCCTGGGGGTCTGTAAATAATAATCAGTGGAATCATCTGGGTAGGCTTATTTTTAGTGGCTACAAATGTTATGGTAGAATAAAGAACTTCAAATGCGTTGAATTTGTGAGTAGGTTTTTGTGTGATGTCTAGATTATCAATATAGATGACTGCGACGCCTCCTCCTTTGCCAGTTAAACGGGGCTGATGTATGTAACTGTACCCGGGAGGACTAGCTTCATTTAATGCTACAAACTCGTTTGGTTTAATCCATGTTTCTGTTAAACACAGTACATCAAACTCCTGATCAGTAATGGTTTCATTAACAATAAGTGCTTTAGACCTAAGAGATCTAACATTCAACAGTCGTAGCTTCAGATCAACGGTGCTGGCTATGTATTCGGTTTGATTAAATTTTATGTTAATTAGGTTGCTAAAACAAATTGTCTGAGTATGTCTATAATTTAGTTTAGCTCGGCAAACAGACACAGTCTCAATACGGTGGAACCTAAGTGACGACTCATTTCAGCTAGCAGACGGTCGGTTTAGCCTGCTTGTCTGCTCCCTGGCCTTGGCTCTGGATTGTCACCGATTGACTAGGCCTGTTCTGAGACTATGTGCTATGCTGCAAGAAATGAGAGCAGCACCTTCCCGAGTGGGATGGATACTGTCCCTCCCTAAAAGGCCAGCCTTGCCCTCAAAGATAGTCCAATTATCTATAAAGCCCACATTGTTTTCGGAGCACCACCTGGACATCCAGCAGTTCAGCGACCATAACCTGCTGTAAGCTACATCGCCACGCCGCATTGGGATGGGGCCAGAGCATACTACTGCATCGGACATTGCCTTCGCTAATTTACACACCTCTACCATGTTACTCTTAATACACCTTCATCAGAGGTTACATCATTAGCTCCTGTGCTTGCCTAAGACCCTAAGATTACCTGCTATGTCCGGCGCCCTGGCTCCCGGTATACAGCTAACTAAAGCTGCTGGTGCCCCTAAAGGCCTGGCTAATTTCACGTGCCGCAAGATAGAGTCTCCTATAACCAGAGCTCTTTCAGATTTCTCAGCGGGTACTTCACTGAGGAGAGCAAACCTGTTAGACACATGAAGCGGAGAGGAGTGGTGCTCGTGTGGGCGAGCCTTAGCGTTAGCTTTGTAATTATGCCGCCAAGTCGTCACCCATTCGCCCCGCTGTGAGGGCTCTAATGCCGGAGTTGGGGGATTACTAACTCCGCCTAAGGCATCCAGACTTTCCCCTGCAGAAATTACGCTGCTCTCACTCTCACTAACTCTCTCTAGAGTCTGGATGCGCACCTCTAATGCTGCAATCTGCTCCGTCAGAGAGCTAACTAACATGCATTTATCACAAATAAAGCTATTACTAACGACGGAGGAAGAGTGACTAAACATCCTGCACTCAACACACTGAACAAGCTGAATGTTAGACATGCTGTTTAACGCACCTTAGTCAAAGGTTTGTTGATATTATTGTAGACGGCGTGGATCCGTTGTGGATGGCCTCCGCTCGCTGTCTTAACAAAATAGAAAAGCGCACTTCGAGAAAATTTTTTTTAAAAACGGTAGAAGAGAAAAATGAACAATACAACAGATGAAAACGATAGCGCAAAATTATTGATTTAAAAAAAGAGAGAAACAGTATAGTTAAGAGGCCGACGCAGGCAAGAAACTCCCGGCAAAACAATTAAAAAACAGGAAGCGACGTCACTGTTTACTACTGCTACTCGATAAAGTGATGTGTGGCCAAGTAAGGTGACCCATACTCAGAATTTGTGCTCTGCATTTAACCCATCCAAGTGCACACACACACACAGAGCAGTGAGCAGCCTTTTTTGCTGCAGCACCTGGAGAGCAGTTGGGGGTTTGGTGCCTTGCTCAAGGGTCTCACCTCAGTCGTGCTGGTCATTCACTCCCCCCACCTATAATTCCTGCCGAACCTGAGACGCAAACCCACAACCTTTAGGTTACAAATCCGACTCTCTAACCATTAGGCCATGACTGCCCACGACACCCACCCCTTTTAAAAAAAGAAAGCAGGGCCCATCATTCACTCTCATACACTCTTACACACTCGCTCAAGCTTTCCTGCAACATTCAAACCAAAGATGTGCATCAGACTTTTAGACTTTACAACACAGCACAATGACAAACTCGAGGCCTTTTACGCAGACAACAACAGAATTCTACTCACTGAGGGAAACCTGTATAAAGCAGCTATTGGGGCAGCTGTGGCTCAGGTAATAGAGCGGGTTGTCCACTACTACTGCCACGGTTGGCAGTTTGATCCCTGGCCCCTCCACATGCCAAAGTGTCCTTGGGCAACTTGCACCCCAAGTTGCTCCCAATGGCAGACTGGAGAGTGGGTATATAGTATATGGGCTGCGAGGAATAGTGGTCTCAGCCATATGCGATTGCACAGTTGTAGGGGTGGTGAGGCAGCAGGCTACTGGCCTTGGTCTTGCTGAACACTTCCTTGAACTTTGAGTATTCAGGTGGGATGGATATCTATGAGCTGGGTTCAGGACTTTCCACAGAGGTAGAGGCAGCTAGGAGATGGGGAACATGGAGACAATGCGTGAAAAAGTGGGAAGATCAGTCTGTGATTTCCTTGCCTGTTATGAAGGTGTATCGGATGAGCAGAGTGATGACCTTGTGACCTTCTGCTGATCAGAGACACCTTCCTGGCTGGAGAAATAAAGGAAGCATTGCAGCATGAAGCCTTTGCACTGACCTGCCTGTCCTGAATACTTTTTGGGACGGGAGATGAGGGAAGGAGCTGAAATAGCTGGAGGTTGTCGTGCTGTGAAAGCCGTTGGGAGCATGTGGATGAACTGTGTCAGCTTGGTGTCTAGCATTGCTAGGTGCTGTTGGTGCTCCCCAATTAGACAGCCTTGTGCCGCGACAACATTATGCGAGTCTTGCTCACATGCATGTGCTGGCGAAGTAATCGGTCAGGTGGCAGAGACGGGTGCAGGGGAGGTTTATTAAATTTCAGCAAACATTATAAATCATTAGGCAAGAGCAAAGTCAGAATCAGGTAGGAGATCAGGCAATCAGCAAACAACATGAGCTACACAAATCCAAACTCTTGAAAACCAGGAACAAACAAAGTCAGAAACCAGAATAGCATGAACAATAAACAGAGGCTTGATAAGTCAGGCACTGATACACTGAGCATTACTTCATGGTGAGTGAGTGTTTTGTGTGTGCTTATATAATGTGGTGATGACTGAGTCCAGGTGTGTGCCATCAATAATTAGTTGACTGTGAACATGTGCTGTGCTGGGAATCATAGTCTGTGGTGGCCATGTTCGTAGGCTGCAAGGTGTTCTGGGAATTGGAGTTCGGTGCTGAATCTGGCCCTGACATGACAGTAGTTTATTCGCAGTGGTTTGATAAGACAGTGCCAGTGAAAGAGGAGTGTAGTAATATTATTATTCACAAATACTATAAAAAAAATTACAATTACCAAAACCAATAGGTAAAGAAAATGGGGTTTAATGAACAGTCCTTTCAGATGCTAGTTACTGTTATGGTGGTGCTGATGGTTAGTAGATGTCTGTAGAAATCTCAAAATACCAACAGTCATAACATAAAAAAAAAACTAAAGATTTTCACGATATTGATATTTTATTGCTCTCCAACCAATTTCTGCACTCGACACAGAGAATCACACAGGAGTGGGTTCACCTTGTGTTATTTGTATAAAAAAAGTGCTCTTTATCCAGGTGCCTGTTCACAAGCACTGAAATTCCAGAAATCCTCCACAGACACACACACACACATGCACACACACACACACACACACACACACACACACACACATTCTATTCATGCTAAATGTTTTAAAATCACTTCCCGGGCCCCCGGGAGGCGAGCGGGCCGGAGCAATCATGCTCTCGCCTTTCCCCCATGAGGCCTGCATATCTATTTCACCACAAATGGCTCCAAATTGCCACATTGTCATTTTAGATCTCCATTTTTCTGCTGAGAGAGAAATAATTGAGGAGAGATGGAAAGAGAGGGGGAGAGAGAGAGAGAGACTGGTTGGTCATGCCCATGAAAATGGACGGGGCCGGTGCTGGTGGCGGGCGGCGGCACTCAGACTGTACATGTACATGAAAGAAGCTCATGGCGAACTGTAAATGACGCCTCGCTGAGTGAGCAGCTCACGTCTCCGTGCCCGGCTCCTGCAACAGGATCCGCCGTCAGATTGGCAGATAGAGCCGCCTGTCATCACTCCCCCGCCCAATCACGTCGACCCGAGGCCTCCTGAGCCTGCTTAAGGCTCTAAATCCGCTTACAACCCAGTGTTAGACCTCAAACAATACCTGTCCTGATCAACAAGCTGTGCTCTCTCTCTCTCTCTCTCCGCGAGGAACCTTTTTATGCCGTGTAGCCCGGAACAATCCTGGGTGCTTTAAGGAAAAGGTTCTGAATTGTTCAGAACACAAAGTAGCAAATCTTTTGGCACCGAAACATCTTTAGTGCCAAAGATGGCGGCTCCCGTAAATAACGTACCAGTGTTCAGCTACACGGCCAAGTTTAGTTCATGTTTATAGACGACAGGAAGTTGCACTGTGTCTGTGTGACATCATTGTGGAACTGGATGTGATACGAGATTGAAAAGAATTTTGGGCAAAAAAAATCACCTTTAAACTATTAACTATTTTAAGCTATTAAACTTGTAGCTCCACTTCAAAACTAAAGAAGTTTAGAAACTAAACACATCCATTTTTTATTGTTCTTTTTGCTTTTCTTTAAATAAACTTCCTTCTATTTTTGTTTTTTTTGGCTTTCTTGTTTTTTTGTTTGTTTATTTGCTTTTGTTTTTATTTGACTTTCTTTACATTTATATAGATAGATAGATAGATAGATATACATTACATTATTTTTATTTGAATTGACATATTTGTAATTATCTTTTTTTCTTTAAACGTAATAAAACATTATTTTTTTCAGTTTTATGTTTTTTTAATTTAAATACACTTTACACACTTCAGTCAAAATTATACATTTCTTTTTTAATAGAATTTGCTTTGTTCTTTTTTTTTTTTACTTTTTATTCTACTTTTTTCTTTGTTTTCAAATTTTTACGTAAATGTACATTTTTCCTCTTTATTTGTTTTTTTTTCTTTACATTTACACTTTTCTTTTTTGTACAGTCTTTTTGTTTGTCTTTTAGTTTACACATTTAGTTTTTTCTACTAAATTTACATGTTTCTTTTTATTATTCTAGTTGTTTTGTCTTTCTGAAACCCTTGAGATGCACCAGTCTGATGCTGAGTGTGTGCATCGGTCTGATCTAAGTCTGAAATGCGTTATCAGGATTAGATTAGAATTGTTTTTTCATCAGATTCCCTGATGTCTTTTTGGACGTTTTGATCGCTTGATAGCTGTTTTGTCTGGGAAAATGTGCAAATCAGATTTTTTTTTTTTTTTTTTACCAAACTATTCTTTTAACTATTCATAACTCACAAATCTTACCATCATGAGTGCTAGTGAGAATTTCCATAGAATTTAATTTGACTTTTACGTGATTCAGGTTGCTACAAGAGCGATGCGCCTCTTTCATCACCTTACAGGTTTCAGGAGCCAAAACTCCTAAGGTTTGCGCTCTGATTTACTTTTTGTCGTCGATAGATCGTCTCCATTTGATCAGGAACATCAAAAGAGGTGGAATATTTTCCATTCTTGTGAGTATAATGAGGGCAGAGTAACGACAAGACGCACAAAAGGCCCACAGTTTCCTCTTGGATTGGAGCGCAGCGTTGACGTGAGCATGAAATGAAGCGCTTAATTCTCCTTCTCAAGTCTCCGGCCGCCATCATCATCACTAAATGATGAAAACACGGGGATCAGCCTCTGCTTCCTGTCCCGACTCTCCAATACGGCTTACTGATGGACATCACGAATTTAGATTGGAAATGACTTTTATTTTTTTGTTTTTGTTTTTTTTCAGTCTCTGTGAAAGTGTTATATTAAATCATTTTAAAATAATCTGCTTAATATTCAATTGTTTATTTTGTTCTTCAATGTTAGAAAAAAATACCTAAACATCTCTACACATTTACTCTCATTAAAAACGCCAAGTTCTATGAATATATATATAAATATGCAAATTTAGAAATGCCTCCATGTCTTTCTATCACTCTATCTATGACATCATGTGGCGTCTTCTCGTGAGGCCTGTATTAGCTACTTTCCCCTGAAAGCTGAGTTTTACTGCAATATTGCGATATGCTAATTTCATCCCTCATGCTAAAATATCACAACGACTGCTGTTCAACAAAACCTTCGCTGCCAGTTCAGAACCTTCCTCCTCCACACCTACTGTACGTTTTTCCAAAATCCACATGCAGGGACTTTCAGGGGATGGTTTAGCCAAAAAAAAAAAAAGAGAGAGATGTCCACAGTTAGATTAAATAAAGTCAATAAGATGTTTGGTGCTAATGGGGATAATCTGGTTTAATCCAGCATCGTGTTTGGCTTCAAACATTCAGATTATCACACAGATTATTATTTTAGGGTTAATTTTGGCTGAATTGACACAAAAAAGTGTCAGAAACCAGAATGAGGCCTAAGTGCAGCTCCTTCAGTTCTGTAAAATGTCCTACAGAGGGCATGAGAAGCTTAGCTGAGCTTACACACACACACACACACACACACAAACCTACAGTTTTGAGAATAAAAGCAAACAGAAACCTGATAACAGGTTCATTGATCCAAACTTTTAGCCCCTTTTGACCCAAATGAGGTCAATGAGCCATGACATGTTTGGTGTGTGGCTCATTTTGCACCAATGCTACTCGGCTAATGTAGCTAACGAGTAAAATTCAGCATTGTGTCTAAATTATCACACACATAGTTCGGTTATTTCGATTTTAGTTCTGTTATTTTGAAGTACAAGAAATAAAAGATTGAGGATCATAATTACAGCTTCTTCAGTCCTTTAAAACATATCTAAGGAGCATTTCTCCTCCATAACTCTCGTAACGTTTTCTTCCAGACATTAGCTAGCTTATTCTTAACGCTCATTATCGTTATTATTTTTCTCAGTTACCTAGCAACAGTGTTATGGCAAAAGCTTATGCTTGGTGTCCGTGACGTGTTTGGTGTGTAATTAGTTTGTCACTGGAGCTTTGAGTTTAAAGTTTAGCATTGTGTAAATGTTCTAAATGATCACACACAAGGTTATTTTGATTTTTTTGGCCAAATCGTCATGTTACAGTAATAAAAAAAAAAAATCGTTCGAAACAAGAATGAGTTGCGTAATCACAGCTCCTTCAGTTCTTCAAAATGTCCTACGCGGGGCGTGAGACGCTTAGCAGAGCCTCCACACGTTTCTTCTCCGTACCTTTCGTTCAGTTTTTCCAAATCTGCAGTGAAATACTGAAACACTTTTAGCATACAGGAACTTTAAGGAGATAAGGAGTTGGCGAAATTGTGCCGACCACATTCGCCTTTAATGAAGTCGGTAAGATGATTGGCGTGTTTTGCACTGCGGCTACGTGGCTAAAGTTGCTAAGAAGTAAAGTTTAGCATCACGCAATCTGAAACGTATTCCTAAATCACACACTTAAGGTTCAGTTATTTAGATTTTTGTGCAAATTGTCATGTTAAAGTACTAAAAACAAAGTGGCAGAAATTCAATTCAATTCAATTTTATTTGTATAGCGCTTTTAACAATGGACGCTGTCGCAAAGCAGCTTTACAGAAATAAATGGATTCACAAAAAATATATTGTAAATATGTGAAGGCACTTTAACAGTGGCGAGGAAAAACTCCCTGAGACAATAAAGAGATAAGAATGAGGCCTAATTACATGTCCTTCAGTTCTTCAAAATGTCCTACAGAGGGCATGAGAAGCTTAGATGAGAAGCTTAGCTGAGTCTACACACACACACACACACACACACACACACACACACACACACACACACACCTGAAACCCAAGAGACTGTCGTCTAAAGCGGGCCACTTGCAATCAGAAAGCCCCTCCATTTAATTACAACAGACAGGAAATGGGGTGCTGAGTGGCGCGCGCGGCGATAAGAGCGCGTGCGCCCGGAGGAGATGACAGGCACGCCGAAATCCGATCGGCCGCTTAACAAAGAGCCGACTTATCACAAACCTCACCGAAATACCGCCCGCTCCGGCTGGACGCATGACCATCTGATCATCAACCCTTATTCATAATTAATATATTTATCAAATTAATTACTGCGGGAACAAAAAAAGGCTCCTCCAACTTTTTTTTCCGCCGCCGCCCGAAACACTGGGCAAATTCATCGGCGGTTGGCTCGGTTTTCTGCTATAATAACGGCGCTGTCAGTTTAATGGCGGCCGGGAGAGCTCCAGCCCTCTGCGGCCATGACAGACAAATTGCTCCCCCTGTGCAAAGAAATGATATGAGGAGGGGAATTTCAGAGGGAAGAAAAGAAATATGTCGTTGTTTGGTGACAACCTCAATTGCGCCGTTGTCTCACAGAGAACTCGGTACGAAACATGAAAGAGGATCTTTTTCTTCTTTTTTTTTTTTTTTTTTGCTTTTCCAGGAGATTTTTTTTCTCTCGCTGTTTCTGTCGTGCTATTGCTCAAAGCTTGTCTGATTTCCACACTAATATTGTGCAGATACACTTTTCGTATTTAAGTTAGCGAAAGGTTTTTCCGTCCATGCTGAAAAGACTCCTGTATTAAGCACCGTGTTTTATTCGTAAAATAGACGAATAAAGCGAAAGATTAGGTACAGCTATCAAACAAAATATTAACATATGTCATTAGCTAGGAAGCTACATAATTCAAAATATTCAAGGCTAGCTAAAGAGTTTAATGACTTCGTTGATACAGATTAGCAGCTTCACGTTCATGTCACATTACAGTAGTCAAACCTTTTGTTTTATAACATTACCATATTACAACAAAACAACATATTAAACAGCAAAGAATATTTGGAAGCAGTATTCATAGGGCTACATAACACATGACACATGACATAACCCTTCATAAACGTTTATAAAACTTAAAACTTGTAGTAGCACTATGTAAGAGGTGTTCATAGACATACATGATACCTACATAAGCCCTTCATAACAACTAACGGAGCCTACATTAATGTGTATATGGGTAGAGTTCAAATGGCATAAACACTGCATCAACAGTACTTAAGGAGGTGTTCATAGAGATACCTGACACCTACATAAGCCCTTCATAACACCTGACATAAACTTACATATGTAAACCATTACAAAAGCATATTCTAACAGCGGCTGATGGTATAAAGTCTGCATCAACACTACTTAAAAGGGTGTTCATAGAGCTACATGACACCTACATAAACCCTTTATGACAACTGTTATAAACCACCGTAACTATTCATAAAACATATTTTAACAGGCCATAAATGAAAGCCAGAATTAGCACAGCAGTTGACTGTTAGGATAAACTGTCAGAAATGCTTATATAGTAGTAATCAATGTCTTATGCACAAGGGGGTGTTCATAGATATACATGACACCTACATAAGCCCTTTATGACAACTGACATTTTACTATTTTAACAGGCTTTAAATGGCAAAAAGACCTAATTAACAAAATGTACCAGAGACCTGTTAGAATAAGCCTATGTAGTTGCCATGATTGTAGTTGCTTATGATGGTGTCATGTAGCCTTATGAACACTGCCTTTAAATAAAGCGTTAAATAAAGTAGTTGTACTGGTTTAAAAGGAGGGAGTGAAAGGTTGCTCTCTGACCGGCGCTGCCCTTTACACTCAGCTCTCTGGTTCCCCGTGTGCTTTAACATGCGTCCCTGAGAGCTACATGCCCTCTAACGAGTGCCTTTTGTGGCCAGGGTGAATGAAACGGGCCCGCTGAATGCCTCACTCTTGTACTGCCATTGACGAGGACATGCCTCGAGGCCCAGAGGAGAAAAAAAAGCAGGATGGAAGGATGGAGAGATGGCGTTGGAGTGGTGGTGGGGGAGACACGTCTCGCTTCCCTGCTTCTTGACAAGACGTCCATTCATACGCTGCTTTCTTTACTCAACTCTCCTACTCTTGCTCGCTCTTTGTTTCTTGAACCCTCTCTCCATCCCTCTCACTCTCTCCCTCTCTCTCTCTCTTTTTCTTTCTTCCCTGGCCAGATTCTTTGGCCTTTAATCTCAGAGAATGTCCGAGGCACCTGAGCTACTTAACCGCCCAGGTCAGACACGCTACACGGGAGTCGGACACGACCGAGGGGAAAAGATTTGAACAAAAGAGAGCGAACCTGACCCCAGGCCGAGAACAAGCCGACTTCCTTCGCTCCTCCTTCACAACAATGGCCTACACGAAGACTTTCTCCGCTATCTGTGTGTCACTGAAGTGGGCCGCAATTTGTTCCTCCTTAACGGTACTCAGGGAACGGGCTCTATTTAGACACCAGAAGTTCCCAGGGCTGTCAGGGATTTGTAAAACCTGACTCTGAATGCCAAGATTGAATCCCAAACCAAACGAGCCGCTTTTATCCGCCCGGGCAGCGCAGTGTAAGTTATAGTGATCGTTTCCTCTTTAAGGGGGGGTTGGAATTGAAATGCTACTCCATTACCCCAGTGCACCTGCTAGCATACCCCACACACACACACACACACACACACACACACCCTTCAGCTCTCTCTCTCTCTCTCTCTGTTTTCCCTTCCAGGTCACGCAGGGGTCAAAGTTATTCATGATCAGTGCGTCTGGTTCCCAGCTGCTCCTGGTTGACCCCGTGATTAACACTGACTGATCGCGCTTCATTTTCACATTGTGTTTACACTCCGAGCAGCGCAGTTAGTGTCAATACTGAGAATTTACAAAAGGGTAAATTAGGCTAAACACACTGTGGAAAAAAGCACTGCGTCATCCAGATATAAATAAGTAATAACTTGATTCGCTACACAATGGGAACTCGTGACAGAAAGCTAACCTGGATTCTGATTGAAAACCTAGCAGCAAAAAAAAAAACCTTAAACACAGGCTTTATACAGTGTGGCCTTGTATTTAAATAATAATAATAATATGAAAATAGAACTTATTTAAATAGCACTTTCATTTTGAGTCCAAAGCACTTTATGAATAAAATATGAAAACAATGTATTAATAAAAAACGCACAGCAATAAAAATCTATTAGATTTACAACAAATCATTGCAAAAACGTATTTAACAACATAACACATTTTTACCTATTATTTTATTTCCAATTTCTTTTCCATTCTAATACATTTATAAAATCATTTAATAAACGTATTAAGCCAATTATGATGGATTAAAATATACTGTATAAAAACAGCTGAGAATAAAACCTAGATTATGCAGGATTATTTATTTTACTCCAGGATCTGTACCGTTCTGTTCGTCTGAATATATTTCATTTTCTTTCCTTCTTTCTTTCTTACTCTCATTTTTTCTGTCTTTGTTACTCATGATTATTTTTATTTCACTTTAATTCTTGCAGGTTAATTCTATTCTCAGAGATAAATGAAGCTAGTGTTGCTGTTTTTTTTTTTTTTTCTAATTCATGTCAACACTTAAATACAGTACGACAAATTCCAGCAATTGTGTTCTTCAAGTTGTCTGTTTGGTCTTGTTCTGTCATTTCACTATATTTTAATAACTTTTATTCATAAAACGAGTAACGTGAATAAAAATAAAAACTCTGTGCGTGCCGTTTAAAACTTGTTAGCGCCCCGTTTGATTTATTTATTTATATTTGACATTTTACACGTTCAATCCACTGTGTTGTGTATAAATTATAAATAAAGGTCACATGACTTGATTTCTGGGGTGTAATTTGTCTTCGCTCACGTGATCAAACTGCAGACGCTGCGACTGGCCTTTAGCAGGATTAATAGAGAATTAAAAAAAAAAAAACAACACAGAGATTTGAAAAGAAATTAGATATATTATATAAAATAATGAAATGAAATTAAATGTGTGTCTCCATGCCTGAGTTAATATTTTGCATAATAAAAATATTAAGTAGGTTCAGTCCGTATGCTGATCCTGTACAAATCCTGTTTAATAATGTCCATATACTATATAATACATACAGTAATAGTCTATAGTGTAGCATAGTATAGTGTAATATAGTATTGTGTTACTGTTATACACACAAAAGTGTTAAACCACTTCACCTTCATATCCCGTAGATAAAATCCCTTAGAGAAATATTTAACAAATATCACATTACATTATGTATCCACGTTACAGGAAGATGCACTCTTATCTTACTATATTGTAGAAATGTTTCTAAAAGTCAATATAAAGTGCTTTTGTGTGGTTTTATTGCTAATTATTCCCACATGAGAGTCATTCGTTTTCATCCTTTTGTGAGTTTTTCACTACATGGTGCGCTACTTAGAGTGTTTCGGGTTTTAAAAATCATATCTGAAAGCCTAGTGGAGAAAATCCAGCACACTCGTACAAAAGATTCCCCACAATGCCCTTACTTTATGAAGAAGAAAAAAAAAAATGTAGCTTATGATTTGTAGAATTACAGAGCACCCATAATGCACTTGGGCACTATGCAGTGTGTAGTGTGTAGGGAGTAGGGCACATTTCAAGGTCCTTCAATCTGTAAGTGTCATGTCACCTTTTAACCTCATTTTCTCCCAAGAGTCAAATTAGTGACAGGACACATATGATTCACTTCATTAGCGTAAAAGGAGTGTGTGTGTGTGTGTGTGTGTGTGGAGCTCAGCTGCTCTTTGAGTGCCTCAGTCGGGCGTGAAATAGACGCAGCTGATTGGTGATCATTAAAGCGATATTGTGTCAGTAATTAGGTGATAGATGGTGATCTACAGCACCCAGGAGACGCTGGAGGGAGCGACGTAGGGAGCGAGATGTAGTGAGCGAGACGTAGGGGACGAGGCGTAGGGCGCGAGAACATTCCGAAGGGACTTTTTTACTTTCCCCACGGCTTTGGTCTGGTTTTTGTTTCAGCACCTGTGTGATGCGTCTCAGTATCAATGCCTTTTTTCTTCGGGGCACCATTTCCTGTTTCTTTTGTTTTCCACTTTTCTTTTTCTCATTTCCATCAGGTCTTAGTTATAAGGGTATGAGTTAAAAAAATATAATAACGGTGTACAATTCCAGACTTTAATCACTGTATTTTGTCAATAATCATTTTCTCCTAAATCTACTCAAACGGTCAGGACATGTTTAGTGTCTGACGTTTGCTTTTTTTTACTTTATGCACTTTATGTAAAAGTCGATAAAAATCTACAAAACTTCAGCATGTAGCAGAAGAGTTTGGTACGACTCCGCCTCCAGAAGCCACACTATTTATTTAAAAACAAGATTGTTGAGATTAAAAACGTCATTTGGAGCACGTATATGAAGATTCCAGTGTGTGTTTATTTACGGAAAAGATTTCTGCTGACTTCTATTCCCGGTAAAGCTACATCAGCTTCTCGGCAAACGTCAGGCACCAAACGTGGCCATTATTGTGTGCGTTTAAAGTTTTTTCTTGATTTTCTTGAATCTCAAATAAATAAATATAGGCTCTTCTTTTTCATAAAAACACATTAATAATTCTTCTCAATATATGGTGAGAGTTTTCACATATTTTAGTATAAATTTAATTACGAGAAAAATATCTTGTTAATATATAAAGTTAATAATAATAAAATAAATTCTTAAATAGCAGTACTTTTTTTTTTTGGAATAAACAGGATATTTTCCATTTTATATATATATATGGAATTATCAATTTATTTGTTTTTCTCTGTAAAATTGAAAGTGCATTTCCATTAATAATGGATTTCCAGAATTCTAATTCAGTGTAAAGAAACCGAAGAAGAAAACTATTCTTATTCTTTTTTTGTGCTAATTTATTTTAATTTATTAGTGGATAATTAATGCATGAATTATGGATAGCGCTCAACACGGCGGCTGTATCATGCAAGTCTGTGTTTTAAATGGCATCTCGTTGACTCCTTTCATGTAGATATCATCAAGTCTTGTATGACTAAAAAAAAAAAAAAAACTGAAACCAAGATGGCCGCCATGAGGACAGACTATAGTCTCAAAAATCATCTATATCAACATATGATCTAATAATAGACTATAATGCAGTACAGGAGTGTTTTAATGTATATTATACATGATACATCATACAATACTATGTCTTTATATAATGAATATCCGAGTCTTTCTGAGATCAGGTCATTAAAACTAGATGCAGTGTTGTTTTCAATAACGCCCTGAATAAGATTTGGGATTGTGTTTACTTCCCGGGTCGCTGGGCTGAAATAGGGAGCTTGTTCGAGTGCTGTTTTCATTAGACGGACTGTTGGAATCGAACACAACCCCATCATGACAGGAAACATCACAGAAAACACACGACACAAATAACGGCACTGATATAAACCTCTCCTCTGTAATAAACACACAGCCGTCAGACAGAAGAATGAGCCATTTAATGCTGATTGGGATTACTGAGAATGGAGTGGATGACCTGTGTGTGTGTGTGTGTGTGTGTGTGTGTGGGTGTGTGTGTGTGTGTGTGTGCTCTGCGATTAACCTCTAGATGGCAACAGCAGCTGCAGTTTAGGTTTTAGCTCCTACTCCAGTTTCAGATTCAAACTGTGCAAAAGGTGCCAATACTTATGCTGTGTTTTTCACCTGGTTACGTTTAAATAACAGTCTACAGAAGATCTTATACAAAAGCATTATTTCACGACAGAGACGCCTGTTAATGATTCGTACAGTGTGAACACTAAAATCCAGTAAAAGACAGGATTTTGTAGTAAAGAAGAGGGAAAAAAATATGTTAAATATCTTTTTAATCATAAACCACCATATTGACTCCTAAATATGCGTCAGACATGAAATTCACATTTAAGGAAATCTCAGGCAGGAAATAATTTACTGAAAGCGCAACATTTACAGCGAGCACAAAGTCGATCGAACAGCGTTAAACATCTCGATTTCCTCTAGAGTGAAAGAGTGACTCTGAAGACATGACATTTTTAAAGAACTAAAATATGGGCCAGTTTTCACGTGTGTGACAGCTAATGTCTAATGTGTAATGCTTTGACGTTAGCTAGAAAAGTTTGAAAAAATATGCTAATTAGCTTAATGTTTGAATGCCAGCTAGGTTAAATGTAGTGAGCGCAACAGCCAGCTAGTCAACCGGTGACTGATAGCTAAACGAACTACGTAGCTGGCAACTTTAGTGCAGCAGGCAGGGTTTAGTTTTCTGCCTCGCTAATGCGCTAAACCAGGATGTGCTCAGGCGCGAACACGTCCGTGCTCTCGGTGCAGAAAGCTGTATAATGTTTGACCGTTTTTTTTTAAATTACTTTTTGGCTTTACTTTCATTACCCCTGTTGTTTTACTGGGTTTAAACTGCATCTGCTAAACCGTCTACTGAGGGGGTTTTAGTTTCTCACTCATAGAATTAAAAGCACGACACTTTGTTCTTTTAAAAAATATATCATCGGATGCAGCCAGTGCAAAAAAAAAAAAAAAAATGTAAAAAAAAAATCAAAGGCATAGCTATCTGTCAGTTTCAGTCGGTGAATATGAGCGTAATTACACATGCAGTTTTGTATGAAATGCCTTCATCAGCCTGGCAGGATGATCGTCCCAGCGGCTAGATGTTCATTCCACAGTGTGAAAAACAGAGACAGGAGACAAGACACAAAAGAAATCACACCAATTAGCCTCGCGGATTCTCTTACAATGTGGCTAACCGACGTGAGGAATTCCGTAATTGATGCCGGAGCATGTAACCAAGTGCAGCGAGGAATTTGCGCATGCTGGTATTTATTTGTGCACCATGTGGTGTATGTGTGTGTGTGTGTGTGTGTGTGTGGTGTAAATTATCATCTGAATGGTTTATTTAGAGACAATTTGCGATGCATGACATGGAATGAAGACGGAGTGAGGATCGTTTTCTATTTTCTATGCTACATAACATTCATTCATTCATTCATTCATTCATTATTTCAACCAACTTCAAAAAGGGAATACAACCTGCATGGGACACCAGGGCACCGTTCACACACTCATTCACACCTAGAGTCACTAAATCCACCCACTGGCATGTTTCTGGGCGGTGGGAGGAAACCAGAGAACCCAGAGGAATCCCACACAAAGACAGGGAGAACATATGCAACTCCACACAGACAGGAACCCGAGAGAAATAATAAAAATACTAAATTAGCTAGGAGCAAGGAATGACAAAAAGACACAAATATATGGTATATCCCATAAAAAGAATATGTTAACATGTAAATTATCTTGACTACAGGCAAACATATCTAATATTTCTCTTTAAACATCAGCACTGTTCAATCCTGGATTGTGATTGGTCAGCTCTGACAGTAGCGCAGCTGCAACTCACCGGTTTATATTAATGTGCTCGTTCTAATACACTCCACATAAACAGATTTAAAAACGGTGTGTAATCACTGATACAGTGACGTTTTCTATAAGGAGATGTTTATTTAACATTTATGGAAGGAGTCTCCAGTGTCAGCGCTTTGTAACAGTCAGAGGTAAAGCTGTAACTTTACGTTTTCTAACATCTTCAGGACAGAGGAGTTTTTTTTTGTGGGGTTTTTTTTTGTCTTGTTAACTTCAAGAGAGAATAAAGAGCGGCTGATGAGGGAACGACTGTTTATAGCTGCCATAACGTAAGTGAGAACAGGAACTAACTTTCCATAGCATTAAATTGTAACTATAAATGGTTAAAAAGTACGACATGTCATTCTTTAGTAAATAAAACATTGTAATCATTGACAAATTGCAATAAGAGGAATAAAACACTTCGGGGAAGATGTTCTGGAGTGTTTTAATCCTCCTTTACCACAGCGATTTGCTTTATTCCTCACACATCACGTACATTTGCCTTTATTCGCTTTGTTTTGTAGTGTAAAATAATGCCATTTTCAAATGGAGAAATGATAAAACTGTAAACTTCCTGGTCAATAATGATTACACACTCCGCCTTTTAGCACATTCATGTTCCATATGTGGTGCTTTTAAACCCAAAGACTTAACTTATTTGTGAATTAGATAATGAATGTGGTCACACTTTGTGATTTTGTGCTTTCATACACACACTGACTCCCGGTGCACAGGGTCGACCTCGGCAGATGATTTGTGTCTGTTCCTGTCTGGTCTCCCCCACAACAAACGCCGCTAATTTATCCCCGTAAATACACCGCGGAGCCGGCGAGGTGCTGAGGAACAGCTTTAGCGAGAGGACCCTCTGTATAATTGCCCGCCATTATCACTAATACAGGCCTGAAAAAAGGGCCTCGAAATTGAGGCTTCAGTGCTGCAGGGTTCCCGCGCGCCAGCAAATGATAATTGAACAATTAAACTTTAGCAAAGCTGGCGAGCACTTTGAGGTGACACTCTGTATTGTACATGAACTGTGGAGAGGAGCCATGTCCACATTTAGGCTCTTTAAAAAGAGGGTCTTTTTAAAAAACATACTCATTTTTTATTCCCAATATGACTCACAGGCAATTGCAGGTCTCTCAATGTGTGTGTGTTAATAACATGTGAAACTAAAGGCCATTATAATCACAGAAAAGCTTTCAGGCTCAGCATCGCTTCCTTCTGGCTCTATTCATGACATCAAGGAGATAACAAAATGACAGACAGACAGACAGACAGACAGACAGATAGATAGATAGATAGATAGATAGATAGATAGATAGATAGATAAAAAACAAGGCAAAGACAGACGGAGAGACAGACAAAATGGCAGAAAACAAAACAATAAAAAAACTAAATGAAATAAGGACAAACAGGCAAACATACAAAAAAGACCAAATGACAGAATGACACATAGACAAACTGACAGACTAAATGACAAAAAGACAGACAAACAAAATGATAGAAAGACAGACAGACAAACTCAACAGAAAGGTAAAATGGCAGAATAATAAAAGGATAAAAAAAAAACAGACAGAGACAAAATTCCAGACAGACAGGATGATTATATAAAAAAAAAAATCAGAATAACAAGCAGAAAAAAGACAGAAAGAAAGAATAAAAGCAAGACAGACCAAATGACAAACAGACAAAATGACATCTAGACAAAATGATAGAAAGATAGATAGACCAAATTAAAAACAAAGATTAAAAAAGACAGACAGAATTACAGGCAGAAATACAAACAAAATGACAGACAAAAAAAACAGAATGACAGACAAGACATCAGGAAGACAGACAGAGAGACATGTTTATTGTATGATGTTTACATCTTTAGGTTTACACTGGAGTTTAAAGCTAATGTAGCTAGCATTAAACAGAAGTCTCACCTAAAATCTTTTCTATAAACATACACACACACACACACATACACACACACACACACACGCGCGCATCATCATCATAAGTTCAGTGTTTCCAGTGGAAAAGCCAATTCACTGAAGGGGAAAGGACACACACTGTGAAAGACGTGGATTTGCTTCTGGAAGCCGACTTTATCTAGGTGACCTTTGACCTGAGAATTTACGAGCCTCGGTCTTGTGAGCCAATAGAAAAGAGTGGGCGGGGCTGTGGGCCGTGGTTGTTAAAAATAATAAGTAGTGATCACATGAGATGTTTGCCTCACTGTTTTCTCTAAGGTTGCTTGATGCACATCTGAATAAAAAAATAATAATTAGCTATCCAGGTAATGTTACTTGCTAATTCTCTCCAAAATCACATGACATCAGCACACACACACACACACACACACACAGCTGACTCTTGCTAACGTTAGAAATCAGATGATTAGCCGTTTAGCTGTTAGCTGCTACCTAGCCGACGATTAGCAGATGAAGTGGTAGGTATAGCCATCATCATGAAGCTGGCAATACGTCACCTTAAATCCTAAGGCTCTTAACCTTAAATTTACTTTTAAACAAAATGATTTCTAAATGGACATTGTGACAGGAAGTGGTATTTTTGTTCCCTCAGGCCTTAAAGTGTTTTTATGTTTTCTTTCATTTTAATTCATAAATACCAATTCTTCAGTTAAATATTCTGGGGTTAAACGATTTAAACGATTTAAAGTGAGTCCATTGCTTGAATCTTTACCAAAATCTTTACACATTCAAATGTAAATAAATTCAACAGAATGAAAATGTACAACCTGGTCACATAAAAATATCAATAACTCAAATTCATTTGTCTGTTTCCACATAAAACGTATGTCTTTTTTGTGTGTTTTTATATGACGTGACTGCAGGCGAGCTTAAGATTAAAGACTTAAGCACTAAAGTCACTAATAATGGAATTTAAAACATGAGATCTGACTCGTCTTCCACTGACACGGGAACAGGAGGCTATAAATGAGAGAAAACAGAGAGGCGGTGTAAATGGATGGAGATCTTGTGCTAAACGGATTCAGGCTGTAATGTGAGTGACTGTAATGGAGCATACGGCAGCTGTGACCCTCTTCAGCTCCCTCATTACGTCCTGATTGAATAATTCACACTGATAATCCTCGCCCTTAAACACAGCCTATTTACAGCAGGATTAATGAACACGGAACATATGGGGAAAATCCCGTGGAAGTGTAATTGAATTAGAAAAGGGGAGTCAGTCGGCGTTTAGATCGTTACACTGTTTTCACCTCGCAGATCTTCTGAAATGACAAAATTTAATTTCTCTGAATCACCTATTTAGAAAAGTAGCTTTAACCTACAAGGAAGCCCTGAACCGCAAGTCATTACTGAACTTAATCTTCCCATTTTTCAATGTAGTATCTCAATATGATGTGTAATATCTCCCTATTTCAACGTAATATATGTCATTATTTAACTTAATCTTCTCATTTTTATAAATAGTATGCCATTATTTTATGTAATATCTTGTTATTTCAAAATACCTAATATTTCATGGTCAACATATATACACTATAACATTATTTACCTTAAAATCTCACTCTTTCTACATAGTATGTTGTTATTTCCTCTTAATATCTCGTCCTTTGAATGTAGTATGTAGTTATTTAACTCTAAATCTCGTTATTTCAATTTTATTTCAACAGTATCATGTTATTTTATGTAATATCTCATTATTTCAACATATCATTATTTGACTTTTAACTGAGTATAACATTATTTACCTTAATCTCTCACTCTTTCTATGAAGTATGTTGTTAGTTCGACTTCATATCTCGTTTTTTTTCAATGTAGCATTTCAGTTTTTAATTTAATATCTTGTTATTTCATAATAGTATGTCATTGTTTAACTTAATATCTCATATTATTTTAACTGCGTGTGATGGTATTTAATTTAAAATCTCTCTATTTCTATGTAGTATGTTATTTCAACTTAATATTCCATTATTTCATTGTAGTATGTCATTATTTAATGTAACATCGTGTTATTTCACCAGAGTGTATCATTATTTTAACTTATCTCATAATTTCAAATGAGTGTACCATTATTTAACCTAAAATCTCATGATCTCTATGTAGCATGTTGTTATTTCAACTTAATATCATGATATTTCATTTAATTTATTTTCACATGTGATTTTTACATTAAGTTTACACATTATGGATTTATTCACAATGTCACAAGTGTTAACTTAAGCCCTGCGATTTCAGTGATATGTGATAAACATATACTATA
>CM040986.1:24201855-24226949 GCA_022985145.1 Pangasius djambal | reverse complement strand
CACACACACACACACACACCACAGGTTAGAGTATACACACACACACACACACACACACACACACATAAATTATATGTATAGAGATATAAAGCAAATAGTTATTTTTCACATTTCTATCTATCTGTCTATCTATCTATCCATCCATCCATCCATCCATCCATCTCATTTTCCTATTTATTTATATTGATTTATGGTATTTGTTTGCTTCTTTACGGATTTCTGGTCTGTGTTTTCAGATCATTTATTTATTTGTTTGTGCATTTAATTAATTGATTGATTGATTGATTGATTTTACAAATTTTATTTCTTTTTCTTCTTGTAATTTGCAATCTTTTGCAAACACACACATACACACGCACATATAAATGAATATAGCGACAGGACTACATCTTCAGTGACCTCACTGAGCGCCGATCCCTTGCCTCTATTTTTTATTTTTAAAAATAAATAAAGCTCACATTTTGAAAAAAAAAGAGCATTTTCCCTTTCGGCCAGGAGCGAATATGGATACAGTGTCATAATGTTAGTGCTTTCATCATCCCGACATTAACAGAGTGTCTCTCTCTCTCTCTCTCTCTCCCTCTCTCTCTCTCTCACACACACACACACACACACACACACACACGGAGGCAGTGAGTGAGTAAATAACAGAGAGGTGGTGTGCAGCAGAAACACGCAGACATTCATTACAGTCCTGTTTACAGAAATCAATAACAACACCGCGGGCCTGCTGCTAAAAAACGAGCCACAACTACATACATTACACACTGAACACCCGGAGAGAGAGAGAGAGAGAGAGAGAGAGAGAGAGAGATAAAGAGAGGGAGGTAGTGAGAGTGAGAGTGAGACAGAGATAAGCAGAGAGAGATAAAGAGAGAAGGACAGATAAAGTGAGACAGTGAGAGAGAGGGAGAGTGATAAAGTAAGACGGGTAATGGAGAGAGAGGCACAGAAACAGAGAAAGAGAGATTGTGAGAAAGAGAGAGAATTTGTCATGCCAATAAAGCAAGTTTTTTTTTTATTGAGAGAGAGAGAGAGAGAGAGAGATGAGGGGAGAGAGATGAAAAGAGACATCTAAAGACTCAGATAAAGAGTGAGAGATAAAATGAGACAGTGAGAGAGAGAGAGACAGATAGAGTAAGGCAGTTAAAAAGTGTGTGTGTGAGAGAGAGAGAAATAAAAAGAGAGATAAAGAAAGACAGCGAGGGGGAGAGAGATGACGAGAAAGGCAGACAAAGTGTGGGAGTGCACTCGGAAAGTGAGCGAGACAGAGATGAAGAGAGACAGATATAAAGTGAGACTGAGAGATAAAGCGAGATAATGATTATGAGATAATGTGAGATAGTGAGAGAGACAGACAGAGAGACAGAGAGATAGAATAAGACAGTGAGCGAGAGACAGATAGAGAGATAAATTGGGAGAGAAATAGATAAAATGAGACAGAGAGAGAGAGAGATAAAGGGGCAGAGACGGGGAGACAAAGGAGAGAAGGAGATAAAATAGAGAGAGAGAGAGAGAGAGAGAGAGAGAGATGTAGGACATAGTGAGAGAAGTGAACTTCAGACGTGGAGCATGGGATACACTTGGGCTAACATTTTACACTGTGGACTTTTATAAATCATAAATAAATAAATAAATAAATAAATAAATAAATAAATAAATAAAAGGATTGAGAATGTACACAGTGTTTAAAGTGATTTATTTGTTACTCACCATCCATTTTTTTATCTCATATTCACCAACAGATGGCACTGCAGTCAAGTTATAGTATCACTGACATTGTGTGTATGTGTGTGTGTGTGTGTGTGTGTGTGTGTGTGTGTCTAAATCCTAATGTTTACTTTTTTAATAATCTCCGGTCATCGTTTTAGCATTAATTAAACGTTTATGTCATTTTAAATGACCCGAGTGTGTGAAACGCATCGAGACGGACGTGTTAAAGGCTCTCAAAACACACACACACACACACACACACACACACACACACACACACACACACACAGACACACACACATACAGAGTTATTATATTATCAGCTCTTTTGTAATCACTGTCAGTAAATGACACCAGTCAACTTTTTGGGCGAGGTAGAGGAGTGTTTACGAGGCAGTGAGTGGCGAGTGCAGGACAAAAGCACACGGCTTGGTTTACAGAATGGCGTATTTGTATCGCAATTTCAGCGTGAAGAGCGAGGACGTGATGAAAGGAGGAACTGTTAAAAGCCCTGCATTGTGCTCACACCTGCACCGCCCCAGAACAACGTGCTGAGGACCAGGCGCTGCGTGGCGTAGCCTCACCGCGAGACCGCTGCTCTTAATTACAATATACTCATAAAAACATCATCAAAATCAGTCACATCACTACAGCAAAATGAGTCCGAGCAATCACTTACAATCTAAAGGAACCGGTGCAAAGGATGAAAATGAATCGATACGCTGAATTAACATGAAACAAATCAGTAAATCAAAGCCAATCAATGCACTAATCCAAAATGAACTCAGTGATTTCAGGTAAAGGATTAGACTGAATCGAAATGAGTCAAATCAAACAAATAACGTGTGTCAAAGCAGTGAATCAGAATAATTTAAACTGAAAATGAGTCAAATCATCAAATCAAACTGAATCAAAATTAAATCAAAATAAGTCAGTGCAATGAATCAACATTAATTTATGCACTGAATTAAAGCGAGTCACAGCAATAAATCAAAATGAGTCAGTGCAATGAAGTAAGATACATATAAGCAGCGAATCATTATGAATCAATGCGATGACTCGAATGAATGAACGCAGTGATTTAAATGAATCGTGCACTGAAACAAAATGAGTCAAAGCAATGAATCAAAACAAAACAGTGCAATGAATCAAAAGGAGTCAATGCACTGAACCGAAGAGAGTCGACGCAGTGAATCAAATATGCAATGAAGTAAAATACATAGAAACAATGAAACAGTATGAATCAGTGCAATGACTTAAAATAAATTCATGCAACGATTTAAATCAAAATAGTAAATGCGGTGAAACGAAACGAGTCGGTGCACAGAACCAAAATGAATCAAGGCAATAAATTAAATCAGTCAATTAGTGCAGTGATTTAAAGGAATCATGCACTGAATCAAAATGAGTCAAAGCAATGAATAATAATTATAATTATAGAATAATAATAAATAAGTCAAAGCATTTTCTGTACCACTTATCCTACCCCAGGGGACACCAACCCATCACAGGGCACAACTGCACACACACACACACAGCAGATAGTTTGGAAACACCCATAATGTATGGCTTTGGAGCAAGGAAGGAAACCAGAGTACCCAGAGGAAACCCCCAAAGCACAGGGAGAACATACAAGCTCCACACACACACATATCAGAGACAGGACTCAAACCCCTGACCCCAGAGGTACAAGGCAAATGTGCTAACCACTAAACCACCAGAACCAACACACTGAACTAAAATACGCTTTTGTGATGGAAAACCTATTTATTTATTCTGAATTCAAGCTAAATAAATACGTTTTCCATCACAAATTAAAAATTGTTTCTCTTCTAAAGTTTCTGCCATGTTTTAGCTTCACACTGATCTGAAATTAGTGGTCATTAATTAGTTTTAATTAATGTGAAATTAGTTTTAATTTTTTTTAAAATCATTATTGAGACAGTGTTCGAAACCACACCCATACATTCAGAGTGTGTTTATTTAGTGAGCTGAGCTTGCCTTGACTCCACCCTCACCACGCCCTGCTTTGCCCCGCCTACTCCATATATTCTGTAAGCGAGTCGTGTATTATGTGAGCTTTGTGCTGCGCTGTACTGTAGCTATTCAAAGCTGTCTCGAAGCTGCAGATAGCGAGTCAGCGGTATACATTCGGTGCAGGGTCTCTCCCATCTCCGACTCGACTCGACTCGACTCTGTCATCTGTCTCTGAATCAGAAACTTTTACCCGTGTTCTGGCTCTCATTCTCATGGTCCTACGTGTTTGGGCAGATAATGGTCATGTCTGCAATTCACTAGAACTTGTGCTCCATCGGCTGCATCGTGTGACAGTGTGTAAGAGAATATGATAATTAGGTGATGAAACTAAGAACCGTAACTCTATTACATTTCATTTGATCCAGTTTGCTCTTGCAACACAGGGCACTTGTTTTATTGAGAATTTTCCATTGCAATAAAATACTCACAGCAATTCAGCTGAAAAACTCTGGGTTAACACTGGCCTAGGTGTTTATTTATGTTTTTAGTTTTATATTATTATTATTATTTGTTTGTTTTATAACTACAGTAGAATATTTTCTGGCACCTTAGCATTTTAATTCAGGGTTTTTGTTTTGCTATTTTGTTACTACTACGTTAAAAGTCATTTTACATTTTTCCATTTATTTATTTATTAATTTATGTCTTTATTTTGTATGACACGCCAACATGGCCACCGTTCCCCTCCTGAGCGATTGTTGACTGTTGAATATTTGTTTCTCCCGCTCGGCTAAGTGCCTCTCTTCTCCGATGCAGACTTTCTTTTTTTTTCTCCTTTCAGATCGTTCCCATTAACATCGCCATGCCGAACCGGCAATTACTCACTCAGCTCTGCCATTCAGGGCCACAATCCGCTCGCTGCCTGCAAGATGCTCATTAGCCCAATCCAGTTAATTGTATAAGAAGATAATTGCATGTAAATGCCAGGCCTAAAAGCAGCCTTTCGAGCCTCCTCGCTGCCTCAATAGGCGGCTGCTTCGGGGCTTTCTGGGTAGTTTGCTTAACGGGAAGGCAATTA
This sequence comes from Pangasius djambal, assembly GCA_022985145.1. NCBI lineage: Eukaryota > Metazoa > Chordata > Actinopteri > Siluriformes > Pangasiidae > Pangasius > Pangasius djambal. The sequence goes on along the minus strand of CM040986.1, from coordinate 24,222,181 downwards.
ATTGATTTCGCTAATGAAGTAAAATACTCCAGACGCACACTGCGCATGCAAAGCGGCGAGGATCAGCAAATGATTGCAGCAAGTGAATAAAAAAAAAAACACAAATAAATAAATATCTGGTGAAGGGATAAAATAGAGATGATATTAGGGGAAAGGGCTTATTTTAAAAAAGGTACAATATCAGATTTTCAGTGTAAGAGTAAAAAAAAAAAAAAAAACATAAGAATAACGAATTAGCAGGCAGAGAGAGAGAGAGAGAGAGAGAGAGAGAGAGAGAGAGAGAGGAGGGCCCAGAGTGGTGTTTAATTTGCTCTCTGTCAAACAGAACAATACTTACTGCCATGTTGACAGAGTGAAGTCAAGGCTAAAGACTGTGAGAGGTCAAAGGTCACAGTGTCTTGGGAGATTCTCACCTTACAGGCCAATCTGGAGCCAAGTTGAGATTTACTGAAGCTTTTACATTCCAGTATAATAGATAGATAGATAGATAGATAGATAGATATGCTCATTTTCGTGAAGGGTGCCAAAAATAATGAAACTGACTGTAGATGGTCAGTTAAATAAAAGCACAGGTTGACATAATGTCATGGATTGGTAGAGGAGGTGAAGGTGAATGCAAGTGCAGACAATTTATTAAGTAAAGTGCAAACAAACAACCAAAAATCTGAAAACAAGAACCACAGACATGAACTATGGATAGAAAGCCAAAAAAAAAAAAAACTCATACAGACTAGAAGTGATACTTCTAGTTGTCACTCACTCACTCACTCACTCACTCAGCAACAAACAACAGCTACAACAGAAGCTTTACAATGAGATGCTGCTGAAAAACTAGAGCTTAAAAAGTGTTGCTAATCAAGGTGAAACAGGAAACAGGTGTGAGTGATTAGTGACATGTGACATGCTGGGGCTGATGGGTAGTGTAGTTCTGTGCCTCTTTGGTGCTACCATGACACAGACAGACAGACAGACAGATAGATAGATAGATAGATAGATAGATAGACAGATAGATAGATAGATAGACAGATAGATAGATAGATAGATAGACAGACAGATATATGGATGATGGATGGTTCCAGTTTAATAATAATAATAATAATACAGACACATTTGGACAGAAAGACAAATCAATAGACAGAACTTCAGAAAGACAAAATGATGGACAGACAAACAGAGACAGACAAAGTGACAAAATGACAGAAATAAAAGAGGACAGACAGACAGACAAAATGACAGATAGACAGACAGACAGAAAAAAACAACAACATAAAGACAGGCACTCAGTTAGAGCTAAAATAACAGAAATTGACAAAATGGCAAAAAGACGGAACATCGGTCTGACAGACAGACAGAAATAACAACAGACAGAGAGACAGACAGAGAGACAGACAGACAGAAATAACAACAGACAGAGAGACAGACCGAGAGAGAGAGACATGTCAGTATGTAACAGCAGGCCATGCTCCTCATGTCCACTTCTAACCTCTGTATGACCTGGACTTGGAGAGAAACAGACTGATCACTGTGCATGTCTTCATTTGGCGATTTTTGATGATGTCATCATGTGGCGCCTCTTTGCAGCAGATAAGACACACATGCTCACATGTTTGATCAGACTTTAACATGAAACAGAACAGCATTTATTCCTCTGAGACCATCATCCTGTCCATCAGCTCAGTGCTCGAAAATCCTCTATTACAAATCCATCTGTATGACATCTGCTCGGCCCCCCTACAGCCCCGCTGCCCCACCCCCCCTGCTGCCCCACAGCCGCCCCCCCCAGGCCCTCCCCAGGGTCCTCTCTGCTCTCCGGGGGGAGATGCTGTGTTAAAATATCATCTGCTATTTTAAAGAAATATTTGTAAATTGAGGCTGTTGTGTGGATCAGCGTTACACAGTAACATTGATAACACCATTAGCATCGCCTTTCACTTACAGAAACACCAAACCAAACCTGCCCAGAGACCTGCCGAGCTGTTTAAATAATAATAATAATAATAATAATAGTAAAAGAACAGTCTGTACTGTCCGTATGTACTTTTTCCACCTTTAATGTGAAAAAGCAACCAACAAGTGAAAATCAATCAAAAAACAAAGAGAAAAGTTTTAGGGGGTAAAAAGGAAAAGAAAAAACATACAATAACCTGGTTGCATAAATGTTCACACCCTTTTACAACGGGTCATGTGACTGTGCTCAGAATTATCACATTCATATTCAAACTCATGTTCAAAAGTAATTATCATACAGCTGTCATCAGTGAAGTGATTCTGTTTAACCTCAATATAAAGATCAGCTGTTTCCGCACTGTTTCTTCACATCATCTTAGTTTCATCTGATTGATGAAGCAAAAAAGCTTACAAAGCATGTACAGGATCTCACTGTGGAAAGGAATCGATCAGGAGAGGGGTACAGAAGAAATTCCAAAACATTAGATGTACCATGGAACACCGTGAAGGCCATCATCAGCAAGTGGAGAAAATGGAGCACCACAGTGACATCACCAAGAGCAGGACGTCCCTCCAAAACTGAAGACAAAAACTTACCAGGGAGGCTGCTAAGAGACCTACAGCAACATTAAAGGAGCTGCAGGAACATCTGGCGAGTACTGAACACTCCCTGCATGTGACAACAATCTCCGCTACTCTTCACATGTCTGGGCTTGGAGGCCACATACATCACCCCAAACCAGGTAGCAAAATGTGTTAAGATCTGATGAGACCAAGGTAGAACATTTTGGACGTAATTCTAAAAGATATGTTTGGCACAGAAACAAGACAGCTTATCACCTAAACAACACCATAGCCACGGTGAAGCATGGTGGTGGCAGCATCATGCTGTGGGGCTGCTTCTCTTCAGCTGGGACTGGGGCTCTAGTCAGGATAAAGAGAAACATCATCATAGCTCCAAATACAGCTGAAGATGGAGAAAAATTTCACCTTCCAACACGATTACGACCCAAAGCACAAATCCAAGTCAACAAGGGAACGGTTTCAGAAGAAGAAGATCAGTTTTGGAATGGTCCAGTCAGAGCTCAGATCTAACTGGAGCATTTTTACAACTAAGAGTAGAATAAAATGACTAAATGAAGACGTGCTAAATCGGTAGATTCTTACCCTAAAACACAGAGTGCTGTTGTACAAGCAAAAGGTGCTTTAACAAGGTGTTAGTTAAGGGGTGTGTTTACTTATGAAACCAGGTTATTGTAAGTATTTTCTTGTGCTTATTTTTCCTAAAACATTTCTATTTGTTGTTGGATGCTGCATCGCAGTTGAGGTGGAAAAAGATCTGACACAAAAACCTGCAATTTTACCAGGGGTGTGTAAACTTTTTTTATATCCCCCGTGTGCACTGTCTGTCTGTCTGTCTGTCTCTCTGTCTATCTATCTGTCTGTCTGTCTGTCTATCTGTCTATCTGTCTGTCTCTCTGTCTATCTATCTGTCTGTCTATCTGTCTGTCTGTCTGACTGTCTATCTGTCTGTCTATCAGTCTCTCTGTCCCTCTGTCTGTCTGTCTCTCTGTCTCTCTGTCCGTCTCTGTCTGTCTGTCCCTCTGTCTGTCTGTCTGTCAGTCTCTCTGTCTGACTGTCTATCTGTCCCTCTGTCTGTCTGTCCCTCTGTCTGTCTGTCTGTCAGTCTCTCTGTCTCTCTGTCCGTCTCTGTCTGTCTGTCCCTCTGTCTGTCTGTCTGTCAGTCTCTCTGTCTGACTGTCTATCTGTCCCTCTGTCTGTCTGTCTGTCTCTCTGTCTGTCTGTCTCTCTCTCTGTCTATCTGTCTCTCTGTCTCTTTGTCTATCTGTCTGTCTGTGTGTCTGTCTGTCTTTCTCTCTGTCTATCTGTCTTTCTGTCTCTCTGTCTATCTATCTGTCTGTCTATCTGTCTGTCTGTCTGACTGTCTATCTGTCCCTCTGTCTGTCTGTCTGTCTCTCTGTCTATCAGTCTCTCTGTCTGTCTGACTGTGTGTCTGTCTTATCTGTCTGTCTCTCTGTCTCTCTGTCTATCTGTCTTTCTCTCTGTCTGTCTACTGTACATGTCTCTCTGTTAGTCTGTGCATAAAGTCTGTCTGTCTTTTTATGTGTTTCTGTCTTAATATTATTCTGTCACAATATTAAGAACAACAACAAGAATAATAATAATAATAATAACAGTAAGTGACAGCAGTGTTTAATCTGTGTTGTATGAGAAGGTAAAAGGTGTGTGTGTGTGTGTGTGTGTGGGTTTGTACTAGGGCTGCACAATATATCGAAATTATCGAAATATTGCAAATTTAAATATCGTGATATGCAGATCGCAAGGGCTTGTGATAACTGAATGAATTTAATACTTCAAAAAGTTATGAAAAGTCAAAGTTTTAGGCGACGCAGACGGCAGGGAATGTTTTCTTTTCCTCAGAAGAACATGAACGTGTTTGTTGGTTATGTCACTTTCGGTTTTTAAATATATAAATATATATAAATAGAGTTTAAATTGATTTTACGCACTTATAGCATTATCGTCCTGCATATCGAATATTGCAGTATTTAACAAGTTATCGCACTTTTCTTCAATATCATGCAGTCCTAGTGTGTGTGTGTGTGTGTGTGTGTGAGTGTGTGTGTGTGTGATGGTGCTAGTCACAGTAACAGATATAGTGTATGCTAATCCATACGTCCCCTGTGGACGTGTAAATAAATCCTGCGTGTGTGTAATAAATTGATGGTTTTATTAGAGGCTCTTTTTGTTATCCGAGCTCTGAAAGGGGAAAAGGATCCGCTACAGGGAAAGGGAACACTGCGGAATATCGATCCCGCCTCGCTCCGCTGCCCGCGAGAGACGATCCATAATGCATTAAGCACTTGAGCTTCAGAGACGGCGAGCTGCACAGCGCCATCCAACAGACGCGGCGTCTCTGTCCTTGTCCTCTCAAACAAACTCACACACACACACACACACACACACGGCTCAAATCAGAGCACTCAGGGATGAGCTGTTTTCACCTTAATGTCTCACACACACACACACACACACACACACACACAGGGGACAGTAAAACGTTTTGTTCAGGTATTAAATATGTCACCTGTTAGTCGCTGTTTCATTATTTTACCCACAATAATGATGTCAACTGTTTTAACGAATTTTATTCACTCCATGTGCTCACTACCTAGGGTGTAACCTAGCAGCATTATCCACCCTACCTAGCACACTATACAGTGTGTGACAGAACAAAAGCATGACTCCTGCCCCTGAAAGATTCTTCCTAGTGGCACCTGCGATTTCTGTTGCAATTTAACATCCTGTTTTCCTTACGAACAAAGTATTGGCACCCCCGGCTTTGATTGACTCGCTGTGACTCGTGTTCAACATTTCACCCTGTGAAAGAGACACCTGACCGAGACGCATCCATTTTAGCATCAAATAAATCTTTAAATGTTTTATTTATTGCAGTTCTTCCTGCATAAATGAACGTAGACGACTTTCCCAATCCCAGCTCACACAAGAGACGTTTTTGTTCGGAGGTTTTAATGTGCAAATGTAAAGTTTGTGTAAACACAGGTGGAGGGAAAGCCCGATATAAGACGCTGCGCTGGATTTTAGCCAGTGTAAAAAAAAAAAAAAAAAACACAAACAAGCCCTCGCATAAATGTATTAAAAAGGTGTGTAATCGTTGATATGGTGAAGTTTTCTGTAAGGAGATGTTTATGTAACATGTATGGAAGGAGTCTCCAGTGTCAGTGCTTCATAACAGTCAGAGGTAAAGCTGGAACTTTAAGTTTTCCGACATCTTCAGGACGGAGGAGTTTCTCAGTAACATGACAAGCTGCGTTTTTTTGGGTTTTTTTTGTCTTATTATCTTCCAGATTGTAATCGTTAAGAAGTTGCTGTGGTGTCAGAGGAATAAAACACTTTGAAACATGCTGTTATAGGAAAATAATCAACTTCAGTGTGGTAACGGTGTGGTCTCTCACACCACAGAGACTTTTAATATAAGATTAATATAACAGTTGATAAAAAAATACTGTTTCTGTTTTTTCCTCATTTTCTTTGAACAAGCACTTTAATGGGAGCTTAAGATCATAAATGTGTGTGTGTGTGTGTCTCGTCATAGATAAAACACAGCAGAAATTGTTAATGGCTGCTCTCTGAAGGCTCCATTCATCTAGTGTGTGTGTGTGTGTGTGTGTGTGTGTGTGTGTGTGTGTGTGTATAAGAGCAGTATTGTGGTTCTGTTCTGCTGCTGATGGCGAGATACGCAGCACGCAGCACAAATATACGATTCATAAAACGCACAGTTTAGTCTCAATCCAGAGCTGCTGCAGTTGCTTCTGCTGTTCGTGTGTGTGTGTGTGTGTGTGTGTGTGTGTGTGTGTGTGTGTGTGTGTGTGAGAGCCACTGCTTTATGTTGTTACAGAGATTGCAGCTTAATTGACAGCTTGCCATGACGGGGAAATCATGTGATTTCTCAAAGCGCATGTCAACAGGGCGGAAGATGCGAGCGTTTGCCGGAAAGCGGCCTAAACTGGTTTTCTCGCTGCTGCTTAACGACCGTCTATTGGCTTTCCAGTATTTGTGTCAGTGTGTGTGTGTGTGTGTGTGTGTGTGTTTAGAGCAGGAGTGTGTCTCTTGGTGTAGAATTAAAACATGTCTATATAACACCAAACTTAAGGGTTTTATTTTAAAGCATAGAGTGAAAATTAAATGGGGGAGAAAAAAATACAAGACAGAAATGAAATAAAAGCTGAACTCACTGATCAGATGTGGGCGGGGCCTAATATTCTAATGAGCATGCTTGATTGACAGCTCTCTGTCACAAGCCATTTATAGAGTAAACAACAAATAAGTAATAAGTACGGAATAAATCACTCGGTGTTGTGCTGTTAGAGTAAAATCATCAGTGATGGAGCAGAGTTACTGTTTACCACACTGAAGGATAGTTTTTTTAGTTAATAAAAAAAATAATACGTCATAATTTTTATCTGATTATAGTTACATTTAATGTTCCTCTCTCTCTCTCTCTCTCTTGATTTAATAAAAAAAATCACAGCTTGTCACATTACTGAGAAATCACAAAGTGTTTCAGAAAACTTCTACCTCCGACTGTTACAAAGCGCTGACACTGGAGACTCCTTCCATCTCCTTACATGTTAACGATTACACACGTTTGTTTAATCAGTGTATGTGGAGCGTCCCTGTGAATGAGCTGTTACTATGGAAACGATAGCGTATTAGAACAATCGCATTAATATAAACCTGCGCTACTGTCAGAGCTGCTGTTATAGAAGATTAATCAACACCTTCTGACCAATCAGAGTCCAGAATTCAGCAGTGCCGTGGTGTAAATACTGATAGATAGGTTCCCTAGGTAGGCAGCATCTCTGCGGAAAGTCTGCACTCCCAGTTGCATGAGTTTTTTAAAGGTTCTTTAATGGTTCCTAATAAACGTACAGCAGATCATTGTGCTAATCTAGTAAACGTGGTGTGAAGATTTAATTGTGTGGGGGGTTTTTTCGAGCTGCTCAGACAGAACACGCACAATAGCGCGAGTCTACTATTAGCGCTGCTACTGCAGTTAGACAGTGATCCAGCACAAAGCTTCTCCTCTGCTCTTTTCTGTGATGCTGTTCATTAGCTATCTCTCCTCCGCCTTTTGTGCTGCTTTGTTCGCCGTGAGCGCGCTCGTCTCTTTCACGCGTCGCTCGGCGCTAAGCGATGACGAAAGGAACGCGAGCGGCGGTCAAATTAGCATTCGAGAATCCCCGGCCGGTTCAATTACGAAATTTATCCTGAAATGTATCTGTGGCAACCGGCAGATGCTCACCTTCCTGCACACGACGCGAGCACTCCGGACAAACACGCGACGAGCTCGTTAGCAAGGAAAAGAAGCTAAAAGCATTCAACAAGATTTAAGAGGTCCAGACTGATTGTTGTGGCAGAACAGATTACAGCTAAAAAAACACCAGAGTCCACGACCAGGAACTGGTTTTAAATCCAAATCAGCTTCATATTAACAGAATCAAAGGAAAGGAGTTACTGTAAATAAAGACGTTCCTGTATTATTACTTTACACTAAGTTACCATTAATACATTAATACTATTATTCTGGGATGTTTTAGTTGTTTCATTACAGCAAATCCTTCCTCCGAGTTACTAAATTTAAGCGCTGCTGAATCCTGGACTGTGATTGGTCAGAAGGTGTTGATTAGTTTTCTAAAGCAGCAGCTCTGACAGTAGCGCAGCTGCAGATCACAGGTTTGCGTTATTAATGCGCTGGTTCTGATACGTTATCGTTTCTATAGCAACAGCTCAGTCACCGAGACGCGTACAGCGGACGCTTGGTGTAAACACATTTGAAAAAGTGTGTATTTACTGACATCTGTAAGGAAACTTCTCTTTAACATCTCTGGAAGGAGTCTCCAGTGTCAGGGCTTGTAACAGTCAGAGGTAAAGCTGTAAATTTTACGTTTACGTAAAATTGTGAAGTTTTTGTGCGTTTCTTTTTCCTATTAACGTCAAGAGATAAAAAAAAAAGAGAGGCTGGTGAGGGAAGGACTGTTTATAGCTGCTGTAGTGTAAGTGACAACAGGAACTAACTGGTTTCGTGGACATTCCACGACATTAAATGTAACTATAAACGGATAAAAAAGTACGTGTCATTTTTCAAATAAAAATTGTAATCGTTGGTAAATTGCTGTGGTATAAGAGGAATAAAACACTTGGGGACGTGCTGTTATAGGAAATGAATCAACCTCGGGGTGGAAACAGCAACTTCACACCATGCTGTTGTTGATTATTTCACTATAACAGCACAACACTGAGTGTTTTATTCGTTATATAACGTTAACTAGAATTAATCAACATCTTGTAGTCTTAACACCCTCTGACCAATCAGAATTGAGAATTCGGCAGCGCTGTGGTGTACAGAAGAAAACTAACAGGAAGTGTGTGTGTATTTACGTTAGGGCCTTATAGGGTTAAGCGATTAAAAGTTCTGACACCCTTCAAACAAACCCAGTGAACTATTATATCAGAAAACCGAAACGTCATGCTTCAGGATGATTTAAAGCTGTTAGATCTGAGCAGAGAGCTGCACAGAAGTGCGCACTACTCAGGGAGCCTACTCAGTGGACCACGCCGGCGTTTCCACGCACTCCTCCACGTTAAACAGCGAGAGGTCAAGAGCCGCGCTCAGAGACACGTGCAGACGAAGCTCACGTGGCGTGTCGAGGTGCACGTCCTCAACATACGTGTTTCACTGTGTTGATTTAAACATGTTAGGTTTAATAAAAAAAAAAAAAACTTCTTCCACAAGTAAGTGCTGTTTTTGTCAGTGATCGTTAGAATATAATGTGGGGAAAATACGCTAAAGGAATAATAACAGAATGATCAGTGCGCAAGGAGCAATAAAAGAAACTCAAAACCAAATTGAAATAAAAATCAGTATATAATGTGGAAAAGGAATGTTTTTTTTTTAATACTACTATTACTACTATTACTACTACTAATAATAATAACAATAATCATAAGAAGAAGAAGAATTATAACACAAGTAGAAATAACAGAAATTCAAAAGACGGAATTTTAAAAATCTGAACATAATGTGGAAAAAACAAGCACAGCAATAATAATAATAATTAATAATAATAATAATAATAATAATAATAATAATGATTATTTACCATTGACATTGCGGGTTAGTGCACAAATTGCAAAAAAAAAAAAAAAGACAAAAGATGAAAAATTGTATTTTAGATTATTATTATTACTTTTATGGTGTTTTTTTGAACAAAATAAATGTCGGAATATAAACAGAAGAAATTCTAACAAGCGATCCATAAAATATTATTATTAATAATAATAATAATAATAATAATAATAATAATAATCCATTTCACGAGGATGGTTTAATGCTGATTAGCACTGAGAGTTTAGTAGCATGTAAGTGAAATGTGGAAGACGAGTTTGAACTCCAGCTGCTCATCTGGTGTCTCTGCCACAAACTGAATTAGTGGCATTGATTTTAAAATGAACTACTTACCATGTCCATTATGTGTTTAGTTTGATTTACAGGGTGCGATGAACGCTTTTAAAACAACATGGCCACAGGCTGGAGCTGCGGCTCCGAACAGAAGGGCAGCCGGCACCTGTTTCGCTCCGGGAGCCGCCTCGGCCTCGGCCTCGCCTTTGTTTACGTGTTTATCTCCCTGTTAAGTGTCTCAAGTGCAGCTATTTCCCCTTTCTGCATTTTATTTACATCTCTTACGTTGATTTATCCTGTTATTTCCTTTTCTCCCAGATTAATCAATCAGGACGCTGCGTCTCGTTTGGTCAGAGTTTTGTTTTGTATCATCGTCATCATCATCATCATCATCATCAGCTGCGTCAAATTTAAAAAGCTCTAAGTGCCGTGATTGCTAATTACAAACCTTTCTCATCGAGTCTTCTCCGCTTTTGTTGTTAATATTATTTGTTATTAGCGTAGCCGCACGGCCGGGGCGGGGGCCTCGTCTCTTAAACGCCCATTTGTTTCGGAGTCTTTCAGTGCAGGATGCTATCAATAGACACTAAAGAAAGATCAATAAGCGTTCATTTATGCAGTCAGGCAAGTCGCCGCAGCACAGCCACTTCATTATACACGCCGAGCAGCATTTGCTTTAATTGGCCCCGAATCAAAGGAGTGAAGTGGATGGAGTGGACCGATTTGCATATCTGTCAGCGAGTCGGACCTGCCGATTGGCCCGGTGCGCATAATGACGCCGAAATTTGCAAGTCATACATCTGGAAACAGGAGGGTTGAAACGAATCGAGGGCTTTTGTCAAGTCTCTGTGGTTTCATCTGCAGCGAGCATTAACACTGCAGTCTCAGTAAATCTTCTGCTCCTCTCGTTACTTATGCACAAGCCGACCAGGAGTGTGACGATCAAGCCGAACAGTTGGGTACCATGACTAAAAAAAAACTTTAAACAACATTCTAGCAGTTTCCCTGAAGGAATAATTGAGCCGTTGTTACAGTTGTGCTATCTGGCAAACTGTAATATTGTACTATTGTGCTGACCATCGAATTTATCAAATAAAACACACCGTGTCATGCTGTTGTAGGAAAATAAGCAGCGACGGGGTGCTGTGATGCAGCGGAGTCACTGCCCTGAAGCACGGCCTGACGTCTTTAATTCCGTTTATACCACAGCAGTTCACCAACGATTACAATCTTTCATCTGTTAAAGGATAAAGAATGACTTTTTATCCGTTTCTATTTACATTTAATGTTTATGGAACGTCCTCAATAAAAGGTCCTTTTCCTGTCATTCCCTCTCTCTTTTTTTTCATTTTTTTCTCTTTGGAAGTTAATAAGACAAAAAAAAAAAAAAACGCAAATCATCTTCTTACAAAGCGGAAACTCTTTCTGTCTTAGACAAATTCAAATGACAACTTTGTCACGAAAAGCACTGACACTGGAGACTCCTTCCGTAAATGTTAAATAAACATCTACTTACAGAAAACGTCACCGTATCAACGATCAGATCTATCGTCCAAGTTCCTGTGAACGAGCCGTTACTATAGTAACGATGACGCATTAGAACGAGCGCATTAATGTAAACCTGACGCCTTCTGACCAATCAGAATCCACACTTCAGCAGGTATAATAATTAATATTATTGACCTTTTTTACGAGGTGTCACTTATCCCAGGACCCCAAAACTGCACTTTGCCCTTTTCTTTATGTTTCTTTTTTTTTTTATCCATTTACATGACGAGACGTCCAATGCACTTTCGGTCACACCTGTTCCCCTCGCTTTCATTCTGCTCCCCCAATTACGAGGAAGCCATTTTGCTGCGACCCTCCTTATCTACGGCCTGCTGCATTTCCACATTACGGCTGAAGTACAGTTCTCCACAGCAGCAGCAGCAGGCTGTAATTTACTGCCTCGGCCATCTGTTGTGGCTCTGCGAAATTACACATAAACTGGTTAGCGGACACTTTGGCCCATTGTCTGTTGTTTTGATAATCACCCTTAATAATGCTCGGCATCAATATGGTCTTTAAACCCGATTTGGTGGGTTAATGGAATAAGACGGAGGCAGTCAGTGTATGCAGCGGGACTAATGTCATTAGGAATGTTTGCGAAGAGCCAAATTAAATCAGCCATAAATTGCGCTCTCGAGTTTAGGCAGAAAAAAAAAAAAGGCTGCAGCCGTTCAGCCCAAGAAGTGCGCTTCATATTTTAACCTCTCGTGGTAACCGCGCATAAAATGGACCAGAATAAAGGAAGCATAGCGTGAATGGATGGTAATAATTATTGCCGTTGCTCTAATGCCTTCAATTTAAAAAGAAAAACAATTTCGGAAGAATGGCTCAGGTTAGGGAAGGATCGTGAAATGTTCGTTATGAAGCCGTTTCTAGGAAACGTGTTAATTTCTTGAGTTGAATTGAATTGCAAAGACAATTTATTTGTGCATTTTTTGGGACTTGTGTGTCAATGTGTCAGATTTTGCTGCAACACTTTGCCAACAGGTTTCATCTCAGGACAGTGAGGAGAGCAAAGAGAGTTTTTTTTTTTTTCCCTGTCTACATCTTGTTTGAGACATGACAGAACAAAAGAGTCAGACGGTGTGAGTTTACAGCGAGTTCACCTGAAACACGGCACCTGTAGCTTTAGGTAACACGCCCTTCATACCTGCAGACGAGTGCCAGGATCTGTAACCGAACGAAGGGTGGGTCTGTTGCCAAGCGTACAGGTGATCACATGCCACTGTGAGATAGAGTGAAGTGTTCACCTTCTTCGCAGTGATTGAAAAAAAAAACATACAGACTGGATTCAGCTTAATTTGCATCCGAGGGATTATTAAATGCAAGGAGTTCTACTTATCAATATATTAGCGGCGTGACACGATAACACTATCTGTAGTGGAATATTTGTATATGGATCTGTAATTGAATTTAAACCCAAAGTTTTTTGTCTTGTTTTTTCACTGAGGCAGGACCCACGCTCATAAACTTGGTGTGTTGATCGTTAAAGTGGATCCGAAACAAGTCATCGTCACAGTTCCTAGTTGAATCACAAGCAGGCAGTGTCAAAAAAAAGATCATCCATAAACGTAAACCGGAAAACACACAGCGCTAGGAAATAAAGCTTGGCAACGCACGTATACAGTGAACGACATTTCTCAAAGACTTAAATAGGACATGAACAGCAAACTAATTACAAACGAACATAAAACAGCTGGAGACAATCAGGTGACACGCAAACGATGAAACCGGGTCAGAGACAGGACCAGGAAGCGGAAACAGAATCACGTCACAATAAGAGCATGTGACCTTTTTGTTTGTTTGTTTGTTTGTTTCTTCTCTTTGTGTTCTTTTAATCCCAGTCCTGCTTTCACTGTTAGGATTTTTGTTTGTATCTGGCCTTGCGACTTTTTCTCACAAATTTCCTAAAATAATCTAGAAATAATCTAAATCAGTAGCGTAATTTAAACTTAACGATAAAGGAATGAACGCTGTGTTTGTATCTGTTTAGAAAACATTATGTCATTCTGTATAAGCCATATTTTCATGTACTGTCTGCAAGGCCTGGAATTGTAGCTTTACAGATGTTAGGTATTCCTCAAGGTTTAATATTAAGCACTTTATTATTTAAAAAACAAAAAACAAACAACCCTCGGTACTTTGTGCAGAGTGTGTTAGGACACGGCTAACACGCCTGTCTGTGACCCGTGTAGTCATCCGCAGCTTGTCTCGCTTCAGGCAAACGACAAGCGAGTCAGACGCACGGGCAGAAAGCGTATAGTCTTCCTTATCTGACTGGATCTGAATGAATGTCGAACAAAAGCGCCATGTTTTGTGAGGTGCGTCACTTTAGGCCAGGTGAGTTAGAGGTGAGAAACCTGTGATTTATGACCAGAGGAAAGCCTGTTGAAATGCGCAAGGTGAGGTCATTTTTTTCGCTTTCTCTCTCCCTCGATTTAGAGAGCGAGAGTCGGTTAACTGAGCTCTCGTCCCTTTGTGCGTCTCCTGTCCGACAGCCTCGGGCTCTGGACCTGAAAAACGCACGAGAGAAACAAATAGCGCTGTCTCCCCGAGGAGAAACGGAGAGAAGACGATACAGCTTTTGCCCAGACGGCTGTCGAGAGAAGATGTCACCGTTTAATGGAAACACTCGAGGGAGTGGTTCGAAAAAAAGACACTTACAACTACTTGTAACTACTACAGAGAGGCTTAGAGAGACTTTATGCAGTTCCAGGAAAGACAGGACGTATCTGTCCTCATATCATGTGACACACAACACTGTGAGCTACTGGCGTTCTCCAAGTGCCAGGACCAGGCCCTTTTGTCCTCGCTGGCTGTCGTTCAGTGTTATATCGATGTGTCCTCGTCACCTTTTCGCAAATAAATTTCTGTTTCATTTTGTAAATAATAACCACTTTGAACAGTGGACATGTCAGTGATAAAAATGTCCAAAACTGTTGTTTCCTTTTGGATTTATTTTACAAATAATAAAATATTACCCTAGTTTCTCCTCACTTTTTGCTCATTTGTGAACTCACACCACTAGCTAGTCCTCCTCCTGTTACTCCCCCTCTGTTTCGCCACTCAGAACTGATAAATATCCTAAAGCTTCAGAAACAAGATGACGTACACTGTACCTGCATCATCATTTCCTCATAACAATCTGTCTTTATCACTCTTAATGCCACGGCGCTGCTGCGTTCTGGACTGTGATTGGTCAGAAGGTGCTGATTAGTTTTCTAGAACAGCAGCTCTGACAGTAGCGCAGCTGCATATCGCGGGTTTATATTAACGCGCTCGTTCTGATACGCTACCGTTTCCGTGGCAACAGCTCATTCACAGGGACGTGTACAGCGGACGCTTCACATAAATGGATAAAAAAAAAAATCAGAATCAGAATCGTTTTATTTGCCATATAGTACATTTCCATGTATTAGGAAAAAAGATTGATATTTTGAAGTTTATTCTGTTTATTTAACATTTACGGAAGGAGTCTCCAGTGTCAGCGCTTCTCTGTAACAGTCAGAGGTAAAGCTGTAACTGTAAGTTTTCCGAAACACTTTGCGGTTTCTCGGTAACATGATTTAGAAACAAAGAGAGGCTGGTGAAGGAACGACTGTTTATAGCTGCTATAACGTAAGCGAGAACAGGAACTAAGTTGATTTGTGGACGTTCCATGATATTAAATGTAACTATAAACGGATACAAAGTAATTCAGTAATAAAATCAGTAAAAAAATTGTAATCACTGGCGAGTTTGATTTGCCCACTTTGCGGTGGTAACAGTAACTCTGCTTCATCACACCACGCCGTCACTGATTATTTTTCTACAACAGCATGACACCAGAGTGCTTTATTGCTTATATATTCCTTACATATCACATGATCTCTTAACTTTTGCAAGTATTTTAGGCACAAAAATGTAAACATTTGCATAAACCCAGGTGGACAGAGAATCCCAGTAATCCCGTGTTCCCTTCGCTCGCACTGCATACGTGACACTCGACACCGTGTCTTGCTCCGAGTCATGCTTCTGCGGGTGAACTGGCACAGATTGAGGTTTTGGCTGATATTTTAGTCGTATCTGTCTCGTTGACTGAGAAATCCCTGGCAGCCATGTTGAGCAGACCACACAGCGTCGCACCGCCGACTCCGCGCCAAAGTTTAGTTTACAGACGACTCGGCATCGCGCTGACATTTCGCTGGAAGAATCCCCGCGGTCCTGCGGCTAACCGACGTGCGGCGGTGTTTAGAGAGCATTCTGGAAATCCCCCTGTTGTTTTGTCTTTCTAACAAGCAGGACTCCTGAACCCCCCGAGTCCTGACTGATACCCGCTGTTACACATGTTCTCTCAGCGCACGACACCACAGCGCAGACGTTATTAGAGCTTCTCGCGTTGCACCGTGTTGGCATCGAAACACTTGTCATAGCTCACATAAAGGTTCAAACACAGTTCTCACTCAAATGCCTGGCGTACTTTGTGAAGACGTACTCGCCCTATCGAGTGTAATTGATCATTATGCACTGATTTAGGACTTGGCAGGAAGCTCGGCTGTCTGCGTTCGGATTACACACGTTCATAAAAAGCGACAGGAGCATCGCTTTGAAAATTTATAGACATGTCTGTGGAAAAAAAAAAGAAAAGAAAAGAAAAGAAAAGAAAAACCTCTTGGAATGAAGCTTGACACAGAAGACGTTCCATGTCTGGCGTGTCTGCTTTTGTAAAATATCCAACATCATATGAGGAAGGTTGCGAAACTTTGGGTTTACATCTGAAAGCTATTTAATAAACTTGTTTCAGCAGTTATCAAATACTTTCTTGAGGTATTTCGCTAACGAGATGCTTCTTTCCTCGTTTAAGGTCAAAAGAGTGTGTGGTGTGTAGGGCCGTGAAATATGATGAAAATCACCGAGATAAAATAATATTTGAAATATTCGTTCAATTTGATTTTATTTTTTTTTATTTTATTCTGTTGCCTTTAACAGTAGACATTGTCACAACTGAGAAATATAAAAGATAAATAAATTAACAATAGATTAATGAATACATTTGCATACCGGAATAAAATCTTTTTAATAATAGTAATGTTAATAAATTGAAAACTGAAATAAAATGTATAAATAAATAAAAATAATAAAGTATCGATTTTAAAAAAAAAAATGGAAAAAGATAGAAATCTTGTCTTTAAAACAAAGGACAATAAAATAAAAGCACCGATGCTGTCTATTTTTCCTGTCTATTTCATTCATTAAAAAAACACACACACACAGTAAGAGATCTCTCGGCTGTGTGACTTGACTTCAGCTGGATTTATTTCACGTAATAAATACTCAGAGTTAAAGAGAAAAACATCAGGGAGATGTTGCATCAGGAATTCCTACACAGAGACACAGAGAAGCTTTGTGTTATCAACAACAAGACAACAGAAAATGTTAGTGTATTTGTTTATAAAAGTGGGCGTGTCTACGAGATCATGACTAACGCATGTCCAGCTTATTCGATTCAACTCGATTTTATTTGTATAGAGATTTTTAACAATGGACATTGTCACAAAGCAGCTTTACAGAAATAATTCTGGATATAAATTTTTAATTTATCCCTAATGAGGAAGCCAGAGGCGACGGTGGTGAGGGAAAAACTCCCTGAGACGACATGAGGAAGAAACCATGAGAGGAACCAGACTCAAAAGGGAACCCGTCCTCATCTGGGTGACACTCGATAGTGCGATTATAAATCATTCCCTTCTATAACTGTGTGCTACATGGACAAATAGTGTAGTTGTGTAACCAGGAAATTCATCACAGTTTTCAGATGAAGTCTGTTTTGTTGAAGTTATCAAACTGTTCACTGACGGAGACTTGAGTGTAAAACTGCTCGCAAAAATTAACACTAATTTTGACATTTTAAGCTCATTTGAAAAATATCTAACTAATCTGTAAAAAGTGTAAATTTTTAAAAAAAAAAAAAGTTAAATGATTTTAACAATTAAAACGGATCATATGGGTTGAAATGAAATCAGTGTCTACGGTAATGTGTACGAGAGACGAGCGTAAAGACTGAATCGGTATCAGGCGTTCATCGTTAACGATTTTGCTTGTGTTTACGCGTCGCTGTTTACAGTATAATATAATACACGGTGTCCGAAAATGTCCGAGTGTATGTTGTAAATAATAAATACAGAATTAAGTATATGTAGTTTTACTCTTATTGGTTCCTGACTGTTCGAACACCCCGTAATACAACATACTAAAATGATACTAATGGTATTAAACTAGTGTAATACGTTACTCTGAGGATTTCTTCCCCAGCGTTCAGTCTGAGGAGCTCCATCTGTGCAGCGGCCATTTCATCTCAGACACAGCAAACAGCTAACTATCATATCATATCAGTGAAGTCGGCTTGCTAACTACAAATTTACGAGGCTCATCTTGCTAGTTAGCTAAAATGCCTAATTTATATTGCTTTAGCAAACCTACGTAGCTCGCTTAAAACCTACAGCAAGAAACTAGCGAGCTGATGCTAGAGATCCAGGTTACGTTCATCCTGAGGAGTTGCCGATAACGGACACGTTTAGCTAGCTAACTTGATTCAGCCTGTAAATGAGTTTATGTCACTTCGGTTTCTCAGTATGTCCGGTCATTACAGGCTAGATCACCGCTTAGCATCATTTAGCCACCGACAGGATGCTAAGCTATAAGAATCTTCTCGAGTTACACCATGTGAAAGTGTTCGTTTAGCCGAATAGCACTCGCTGTCTTTTAATGCTAATCCATAATAATAAGTGGAGAACATTTTAGCTAACGTTAATCCCATTCCTAAATAAAGTTCCCGATAGATTCATGTAGCGTCAGGTTGCTAGGATACTCAGGTCTCTTTGCAGCCAGGTTACACACGTAGCTCTATTTGCTTACAAACAATTAAAGGTTCTATGTCTTATTAATGACCTCCAATTTTTTTTTTTTTACAAGATTCATGTTACAGTTTATAAAATTACTTCCAGAAAGGTCACCACAAAGTGAGGAGGTGTGTGTAAGGTGTAAGGTGTAGGAGTGTGTATGAGTGTGTAAGGTGTAGGTGTGTGTGTGTGTGTGTGTGTGTGTAGGGATTAGGGGTGAAGTGTGCACTACACCTCAGGGTTTGTCCTGATTGCAGTGTGGTGTTAATTTGAGTTCAGGAGGAAGTGGCCCGAGGTGATGTGATTATCTGATCTCGGATCAGTGTGTGTGTGTGTGTGTGTGTGTGTGTGTGTGTAATTCAGTCAGAGCTCACACCTGCCTGCTGAGGACACATACCTGACAGCAAACAGGAAACATGCAGAAATCTCTTTATTAATACACTGAACATCAAAAAGGTCACATGAAGGGCCTTTAAATGTCAATCTGTCTGTCTGTTTCTCTGTCTGTCCCAAGGTCTGTATTTCTGTCTATCTGTCTGTCTATCTGTCTGTCTATCTGTCTGTTTCTGTGTCTGTCTGTGACTTTGTCTCTGTCTATCTCAGTTTGTGTCTGTGTCTCTTTGTTCTGTCTGCCTGTCTCTTTCTTTCTGTCTGTCTGTCCCTGTCTCTGTCTGTCCCTTTGTTTGCCTGTCTGTTTGTCTCTCTCTGTCTGTCTGTCTGTTTGTCTCTCTCTGTCTGTCTGTCTGTCTCTCTCTGTCTGTCTGTCTGTTTGTCTCTGTCTGTCTGTCTCGTTTTGTGTCTGTGTCTCTTTCTGTCTGTCTGTCTGTCCCTGTCTCTGTCTTTCCCTTTGTTTGCCTGTCTGTTTGTCTCTCTCTGTCTTTCAGTCTGTCTGTCTGTTTGTCTATCTGTCTCGTTTTGTGTCTGTGTCTCTCTGTTCTGTCTCTTTGTCTGTATGCCTGCTGTCTCTATGTCTCTGTGTCTGTTTGCATGTTTCTATCTGTCTATCCGTATTTTTTCTAGATCTGTCTGTCTGACTCTTGGTTTCTGTGTCTGTCTGTCTGTCTCGGTTTGTGTCTGTGTCTCTTTGTCTGTCTGTCTGTCTGTCTATATTTCTGTCTGTCCCTGTCTCTGTCTGTCCCTTTGTCTGCCTGTCTGTTTGTCACTCTCCATCTGTCAGTCTGTCTGTCTGTCTCTGTGTCTGTATTTCTGGCTCTGTCTGTCTGTCTCATTTTGTGTCTGTGTCTCTCTGTTCTGTCTCTATGTCTCTCTGTCTGTCTGCATGTCTCTGCCTGTCTATCTGTGTTTTTTTCTAGATCTGTCTGTCTGACTCTTTGTTTCTGTGTCTGTCTGCCTGACTGTCTCTGTGTCTGTCTCTCCTGTCTCTTTCTTTCTGTGATCTGTCTGTCTGTTTGTTATTTTTACAGAAGAACTCTACCTGATTAAAGCTGGCTGTATCAGTAAACTCACAGTGTTGAATATATTGTAAATACCGGCCAGACAGATTGTTGCTGTGTGATGTTTATTAGATGAAAGGACTTTCCCGTACCTCCCTCATCGCTCTGCACATCAAACACAGGAATCCCTGCAGTGTGGAAACATCACTGAGGCTCTGCCTCAGAGTCGAGACTCATAACACTGTCCTGATTGGTGTGATGGTGAATATGAGGTTCTCGTGAAGTTGGACATTTTGGTGTGATGGTGAATATGAGGTTGTCCTGATGTTGGAGGTTTTGGTGTGATGGTGAATATGAGGTTGTCCTGATGTTGGACAGTTTGGTGTGATGGTGAATATGAGGTTGTCATGATGTTGGAATGGTTTTGGTGTGATGGTGAATATGAGGTTGTCCTGATGTTGGACAGTTTGGTGTGATGGTGAATATGAGGTTGTTATGATGTTGGAATGGTTTTGGTGTGATGGTGAATATGAGGTTGTCCTGATGTTGGACAG
>CM040986.1:24174840-24199758 GCA_022985145.1 Pangasius djambal | reverse complement strand
GGACAGGTACAGAGGCCACGCCTCCTTCACTGAGAGTGACAGGTACAGAGGCCACGCCTCCTTCACTGAGAGTGACAGGTACAGAGGCCACGCCTCCTTCACTGAGACAACAAGCATTTTTGATATCGGAAAATTTTTCAGTAAAAACTTAAAGCCACATGATATTATGAAGTAGTATCTCCTGTACTGCACACACACACACACACAAACATGCTTTTCTGCTGTTTAAATGACATTTTCTGTTACAAAAAAGAGACTAAAACACATTTTTACAGAAATGGAGATGAAAATTTCAATTCCATCTTTCCTCTTTTCGGTAGTTTATCTACCTTTTGATGTGTCGCTCATAAAAGCCTCGGCGCGCGTCTGCAATAAGCTCCACTCGCTGAACCTCGACCTGCGGCCATTAGCCAAACACCCTCGCCGGCACACGCCGCTCTCACACAAACCATAATTGAAAAAAATTGTCCATGTTTATAACAAAAAACATCTCTCACAGAGTGTGTGTGTGTGTGTGTGTGTGTGTTGTGGAGGTGGACACGGTTGTACACTTTAATCTCGTGTATAAGGCGCGTCAAACAGCAGAAGTGCTGCAGATTTTTCCTTTGAAATGGAACAGAGTTCAATTATCCGGCCACGCAAATCTCATTAAGGCGGCCATTGTCCAGCCGGATAACCGTGTGTGTGTGTGTGTGTGTGTGTGTGTGTGTGTGTGTGTGTGTCATGCTGAGTACACACTTCGTTAAGCTGGATGGAGAGCGAGAGAAATCCGAGTCCAATCTTGGCCTGTTCAAAGATGCACTGCTTTTCTCTTTGATGCTGAAGTGTGTGTCCTGCTGAATCACCGGCTCAGTGAGTCACACAGCGGGACGTGAATACACACACTGACGCAAATCACAGCTTATTCACCTTTTATTTAATTTAATCACGGACTCCAGAATGATTCATATAACATCCCTCTTGAGTGTAAACTCAAACCTTATTGTTGAGCTATTGATGAACGGCGCGGCTCGGAGCCTGGTTCGGATCACAGGTGTGTATCCGTGCGCTCGTTATTGTTTCTATAGTAACAGATCGTTCACAGGGACTTGTACGGCGGACGCCCCACATGAATGTGCGTTGATGTGGTAAAGTTTTCTGTAAGGACATGTTTAGTTATCGTTTATGGAAGGAGTCTCCAGTGTCAGAGGTACAGCTGTCAGGACAGAGGAGTTTACGCTTTGCGGTTTTTCAGTAATGTGACAAGCTGCGTTTTATTTTTGTCTTATTAGCTTCAAGAGAGAGAGAAAAGACAGGCTGCTGAGGGAACTAACTAAAATCGATATTGATAAAAAGTATGACGTCATTCTTTAGTAAGTAAAATGTTGAATATTTGGTCAGTTGCTGTGGTGTAAGAGGAATAAAACACTCGGGGAACTCCGCTTTTATTTCGGAATTATTTCTATCTCCGCTTTGAGATTTTGATGATGCTCGTGTCCAGGTGGCCTCTAACTGGATCGAATCTGAATCAGCCTGTGAGCAACAGCTTGGCCTGCAAAGGTCAAACATGAAGGTCACGGATGTCCGGAGAGGGCTAGACAGATATGACAAGGTCTCAGTCAGGGTCATGACCTTTATGACCTCTAGAGGTCACTAAAATCTGTTCTTTATCATTGAAAATAATTTTTTTTCTCAGAATCAGAATCACTTTTCTTGCCGAGTACCGTGGGTTTAGATGCACAAGGACGTGGTGTACTGGTGCTTAGTAATAACAGTAAAATACAAGAAATAAAAATAATATTAATAACGTAAGATGAGAACGCAAAAGAGAGAAGAGGAAGTTATGAAATGAGAAGCATAAATATAAAGAAACTATAAAGCTATGAAAACTATGAGCACAAATATAAAAATATAAGCATTTAGGAAAATAAAAATAGAGACATTAACTGTACATCAGTTCTCTTATCGTATATTACGTCTGTCAAGTGAATAAAAACAACTCTGAAATATTACATTTTATGAAATAATCCTGATGTTTTCATCTGAAGCTGCTGTGAAATAATCTGTGATACGGCAGCTGAAGGTCGCTGTGCTGCGCTGCTCGGGGGAAAAGTGTTAATCAGGATGAAATGAAAGTGTTACGGATGATTAATGTTTGTAAACCAAGAGGAAGAATCTGAATTAGAAACATAACTCAGAATCAGAATCAGAATCAGAATCACAATGTGAATTACAATATGAGTGAAAATTTGAATCTGAACCAGAATATTTAGAATCAAAATCTGAAATAAAGTCTGAATTAGAATTCGGATCTGTATCTGAAATAGAATCAGACTCCACCAAAATTTGAAACTTAATTAGAATTAGATTCAGGTTTTACAACTGAATTAGGATCAGAATGTGAATCCGAATTCGAATATGGATCGGAATCTGAATTAGAATATGGATCAGAAATCAAATGAAATCTGAATTAGACTCGGAATCAAAATCAGAATCAGATTTTGAATTAGAATCAAAATCTGAATCAGAAACAGGATTTTAATCTGAAGCAGAATTAGAATCAGAATTTGTATTAGATTTAAAATAAGAATCTAAATTTACATAAGAATCAGAATCAAAATCAGAAATAGAGTTTAAATCTGAATCAGAATCTGAATTAGATTTAGAATCTGAATTTGAATCAAAATCTGAATCTGAATTTGAATCTGAATCTGAATTTGAATGTGAATGTTAGAATGTTGATGTTAGCATGCCGATGTTAGAATGTTGATGTTAGCGTGCCGATGTTAGAATGTTGATGTTAGCGTGCTGATGTTGGAATGTTGATGTTAGCGTGCCGATGTTAGCGTGCCGATGTTAGCGTGCCGATGTTAGCATGTTGATGTTAGAATGTTGATGTTAGTGTGCTGATGTTAGAATGTTGATGTTAGCGTGCCGATGTTAGAATGTTGATGTTAGCGTGCCGATGTTAGCGTGCTGATGTTAGCATGCCGATGTTAGAATGTTGATGTTAGCGTGCCGATGTTAGCGTGCTGATGTTAGAATGTTGATGTTAGTGTGCCGATGTTAGAATGTTGATGTTAGTGTGCCGATGTTAGAATGTTGATGTTAGCGTGCCGATGTTAGCGTGCTGATGTTAGCATGCCGATGTTAGAATGTTGATGTTAGCGTGCCGATGTTAGCGTGCCGATGTTAGCGTGCTGATGTTAGCGTGCCGATGTTAGAATGTTGATGTTAGAATGTTGATGTTAGCGTGCCGATGTTAGCGTGCCGATGTTAGAATGTTGATGTTAGAATGTTGATGTTAGCGTGCCGATGTTAGCGTGCCGATGTTAGAATGTTGATGTTAGAATGTTGATGTTAGAATGTTGATGTTAGCGTGCTGATGTTAGCGTGCTGATGTTAGCGTGCTGAACGTGATTATTTCTGCTCGTTGTAGGTGACGGTGAGGATGTACAGGCGTGGAGCTCACAGCTGGTTGGGGAAACCTCTCAGCGGGACGGCTACCATCCCATCCAACACACACATCGTGTTCCGCATCAGCGGCGACGACAAAGATGCCAAGATCCCGGCTAACAGCATCCACACCATCACACTTAGCATCTAAAGACAGAGAGAGAGAGAGAGAGAGAGAGAGAGAGAGAGAGAATGAGAGAATGAGAGGTATCTCCTGGTAAATGTTAGCAAACGTAACGTCTTCACATGATTCTACATGAACTCTCGACCGTGTTTGAAGTGATTAGTCAGTTAGGTAGGACGTCATACTCTCCTGTCTTGTTCTATATTTCTGAGAAAATGTGTTATTTGAGAAAATGATAATGATGATTTTTAAAATTTTTACCGATTCGTAAGAATTCTCACCCTTAACCCTGATTTAACACTTTCTTAACACATTAATACACAGATTGCCTTCAGAGCAACACCACAGAGCGGCCATTTTGTTTCCATTCTTCGGCCATTTTGTTTCCATTCAGAACCCTTCAGTCCAACGATTGCTGTTTACAATAAACAGAATAATCACTTTCTTCGACAAATAGCCTTCTTCATAAGAACAAGCTTTCTATTAAAGTATTGGCACCCCCAACTTCCATTACGAGAAACGTTCTTGCGTCTTGCGTGACATCACACGGATTTAACCGGAATCACTTTGGATTCGATGGAAACTTTACGCTTTAAGAGTGAAAATGATCTGGACTTTATTTCCGTAAAATATAAACCTTTTACCTATTTAAATTTTTTTTTAGTTACTATGATGATGATGGATCTTCTATAGCATCATCCTAAAGAACCTTTACTCATAAAAGCACATTTATTTATTTTTTTAATTATTATTATTTTTTTTTTACCATGCAGCGTGTACAGCGTGTACGAAGCACATCAACTCACTCATTTTTGTGTGAGATCGGGTTTGGATCGTCCGCATGTCGGCTTGTTTAACAGCTACACGATTTATGACGGCTGTAATTGCTCACTCAACAAAACAGCGGCTGCTCATCTTGACACATTTTTCAACACCGAATCCATTTGCGACCTCGCGCATTGTTAAAGCTCTCCGAGAGCAGCGGCTGGAGCACAAGCTACGTAAACTGCGCTAAACTCGACTCGTGACACAACTGCACTCCTGCACCCAAGCACAATGGGAATCGCTGGCGTTTTATGGAAACGGTGACGGTTCGGCTAATTAGCGCGGCTCATTTTCTCTTGTTTTGGATGACGAGTCTAGTGTCAGCCCATGCTTTGAAGCGGCAAATTAATTAGCGATTGTGTCGCTGAACTCGTTCAAGGAGTGAGCGCTAATGCTAATTTGATGCAGGTGTGGAACTGGGACTGATTGATGCTGAGTGAAGAGTTGTGTTGAGCTGTAGAATGGTCTAGAAGTTTTTTTTTTTTTTTTTTCCATAAAGTTGAATTGGATTCATTTCAGCTCAGTGGAGTTTCACTCAGATTTCTCTGGAACTCTTTTAACCCTGAAAAGATTACAGTTAGGAAATTTTTAATTTTTTTTGTTCACATCAATCTCCTAACAATTCCTTCATTAATTCCCTTCCATCAAAAACTTGTAAACATA
This sequence comes from Pangasius djambal, assembly GCA_022985145.1. Lineage (NCBI taxonomy): Eukaryota > Metazoa > Chordata > Actinopteri > Siluriformes > Pangasiidae > Pangasius > Pangasius djambal. The sequence continues at coordinate 24,194,711 of CM040986.1, read as the reverse complement.
GCGTTTACAGCTGGCTGATTTTTCCAGTTTACTTTTCTTCCGAGCATTCTTCACGCTCTTTAGCATCCGTGCTATGTTATGCTAGTTTTCACCACCAGATGAATCAAGAAAAAGATGAAATCGATTCAAACTGATGTCAGTACTAATGGCTAACAACGCCGTTCTGGTGTGTTATGCTAGTTTAGCAAGGAGTATTGTTTACTTTTATCTCTAGATTTCAAAGATTGGTCATTATTTTGTTGTGACTCATTCACTGGATTGTGCTCTTCTTTTAACATTATTGCTAACAGCCCATTTCATGCCTCTGAGATTTTTATGTTGCTTAATCCATTATCTTTTCCTGTCAGTGCTAACGGCTATGTTATGCTAGCTAATTTATTATTCAGGATTTATTATTACGGAGGAATAATTGGTCTTACTTGTCGACCCATTCACAGGGTTTTTTCACTCAGTGCATTGTACTTCTTTCTTACCACCAGCGCTAACAGCTAACAGTCCCATTTAGCGTCTCTGGTATTGGCTCTAATGGAGTTGTTATAGATGTAGCGCGAGTGCCTTAAGCTAACACAGAGATTCGGATCTTTGTGAATGGCGGCTCTCGAGGCTCAAACTGCATTATGTTGCACTCAAGTTTCACAAATGGCTGTTTATGAATTTACCCTGGAGGACGTTTCGTGTCCGTGGGAGCTCTGAGGTTTGACATTGTGTTATCCGATGGCCGTGTTATCGGTGAAAAGCATCGCATAGCCATGGGGTGACGGAAACGTAACGGTTTCTTTAGTGAGGTATGACTGCATATGATAAGGGCTCAGGTTTTCCTTTTTAATGTATAGCGAGTACAAAATACCTCAGTAAAGCATTAGCTATGAATGTGAGCTGTGGTGGAAATCATTACGACAGCGTTACGACCATAAATGGTTTTTTACAATTTTACAATCTCACCTTGTATACTTTATATGAACACGCCATAAATTATATGAATTTGAAAATACTTTATATGTTTCTCCTCAACTCTTGTTTAAATTGGAAACTGTGTGTACTGCAAAGAAAGATCTAGACGTCTGACTCCACGACTCCCAACTACTGTATCTTCCATCAGGAATCAAAAATGAACATAAACCTTTATTATTAAATATTTATGTCGCTGCTGTTTTCAGTTAGTTTTTCCCCCCCAAATACTCTAGAGTATTTTCCGATAATTTCGGAGACAATTAGAAAAGTCACAGTCATGACACTGTTAAGATCGTCATGGACGAAGAGTTCAGAGTAAAATTGTTTGGCTCACTGGTTCATATTGTCAGAAAATGTAAAGTTTCAGCTTTACGTCTGACTGTTACAAAGCGCTGACACTGGAAACTCCTTCCATACATGTTACATAAACGTCTCCTTCCAGAAAACTTATCATACCTACCATATCGGCCTTCTGACAAATCATATTTGAGAATTCAATTCTGCAGAAAAATAATCAAGAACATTTGACCAAGTCACATTTGAGAACAGTGCTGTTTGATACAAAATTAGCAAGCATCTACATTTGTATTGCGTAAAACACGGGAGGTGAAAACCCGCCATTTATACACTCAAATCGAATCGGTTTCCACATGTGGCATTTCAGGTGTTCAGGAGTTATGATGTCATCATTTTTATTATTTTAATTCACTAGTCTTACATGTAGGGTTTTCCAATGATTTAGCAGCAGCCGTGTTAATGCTATGGAAAAATTGTCGTAAGTTTTGACGTTCGCCAAAATGAACATTTCCTCTTTTCTTAAGTCATGTGACAAGGTCATTTAACCGAACTGTATTTTGTATATACTTGTATTAGGTGACTAGTGTTAAAATATGAGATCTTAAAAATTGGAATGTGGATTTTCACCTTTGAATGGCATAAATATTATTTAAATTCAAATAGCATTTAAATAATTAAATTCGTTGCGACAGCCCTAGTTTGTACCACCTTGCGTTATGTATTGCACGTAACCAATCAGCTGCAAGTAGGGCTGCTAGCCCCGCCCCCCCAAGTACCACTGTTTCCATTTGGCGCAAAACAAGAAAACAATCCAGATTTTTATTAGTGAAAACGGAAGCAATCTAGTTTGAAAAATATAATTAGATTGTGTATTTGTTTTTATAATTGATTCAATTTAAAAAATATTTATATAAACTGATTAAAGTCGACTCAGACTTTTGGGCCTGGCTGTAACCTGGTTCTGCTTAATTGAACAGATCATTTATGGGTTTGTATTTACATATAAAGTTTTTTTCCCCCACAATGATTGTTACTATGCATGAAAGTTATTACATTTTCAAGGCAGAACATTGGACATAAATATGACTTGGCTTTGGATTCTCTGATTTTTTTTATATTTAGCAATAACTGTTTACAGAAATAAGAATTGCGGGTATCTGATGATCAAATGCAGTCCGTTTTAATTAGCTCAGTTTACAAAGATTTCATTTCTTAAGAGCGTTAAACCTAGAAATTGTTGTTGTGTTATACTTAAACAGATATTACTGTATTGTTAGACACAGTACTATTTATTTGTGTGGTAAACTTGGGTGCATATTTTTACTGTATTTTCTATGGTTTGCTAATATTGTATGACTGTCGTTCATACGCTTGTGTGTGTATGTGACTTTTCAATAAATTACAACAAAATGACAGCATGCTGTTGGGAAATGTATGTGCATGGCAATGAAATAAAATTTTTTTAAAAATCAATAAAAATTGTTTTGGAAAATAGTCAGGATGAATTTGTATTAAACACTGTGCACATTTATGGGCTGTTCAGTTTTAACACAGTTGTGAAGTGCTTAAAAATGATGTGATAAGTTGAAACAGGTGGACTGATCCAATTTATTCTCACACGTTCCTCCATCTATATTTCCCAGAAGAGGTTCAGTTGTTGCACAGGATTTGTTGGTGTATAGAAGTGTGCACTATGTGCCATATTTTCTGACCGTATACCATGTGCTTGTCTATCTATTAACTACTGAACGCTGCATATTACAATAAACGAATCTGCGGCCGTTACTTCACATCACCGATCCACCAGAACAACAAAATCCAACATGGCTGACGTAAACGTCTCTGCTGGATTTTATAACAGACTGTGTGATAACGTGTGCTCTCCATGTCAGGTTATATGATGAAGATCCTCTAACGATACTACGTTCTGCTCACTTCATGAATCAGTGCGATGCGTAGATTCGCTCGTGCAGTCCCGTGAGTTTGCTGAATTCTTACACAGCCCTGATGTTAGTGGATTTCAGGACAAGCCTCGTAGCAGCGCTCGCACTCTGAGGTTTTGACTGAAATTCTCACACTGACAGAACTTTTCTGTAGCTTTGCTAGTTTGCAGGTTGTAGATCTTCTCCTTAAGATTGATGTTTGCAGTGATTTCAGGTCCAACAGGTGTTAAGGATGGACCTTAGGCACTTGTTAATGAAGACCTGCAGCTTTTGGTTGAGAATGTCTTAACGTTCAGGGTTTCTCATTAGTTCAAGAGGACTGAATTCACATTGCTTTTGAAGACCTGCAGCTTTATTGCCCTGCTAAGTGTGGAGTCATTTAACCGCATTCAATGATAGTCCATATTTATCACCTACTCACTATACCTCCAACACAGAGAGAAACCTCAAAGGTCAGCAACCTTCTCAAACAGAAGCAGTAGATCTTCATCAACAACGTCCATCCTTAACTTCTGCCTTGAAACCATGTCTGATTAGGAAAAGACCTACAAACTGCTCATCAACCTTCCAGGTTTCTCACCACTAAAGGAGGACTGACTTCACGTCGCTGTTGAAGACCTGCTACGCCTCAAACACAGTGAGAAAGTTTCGCTCTCGTGACTCAGCGAGAGTTGCTCACATTGTCACAATGCAGTGAGGAAAGAATCAAGAACAAGTGAAAAACAGTCACTCAGATTAGAATTGAATCCCTGAGGATAAAGACTGTGTTATGAAGGAGCTGATGAATGTTGAGAGGAATCCAGACTGTCCATCAGCAGCTTTGTTGAGCTCGGAGAGCGTCTGGTTCTGTCAGACGAAATTGTGAGGACTGAGTGAGCTGAGGGACAAAGGCGACTCTGTAAGAGTTGGACATTTCTCAGAGGATGACAGGTCTGGAATTCAGGGACCTAAGAATTTAACTGAGGTGTCAGTCAATGACTTATATTCCAAACCCTAAGTGTCCAATTAAAATTGGACTTTTATCCATAAACACCAAGGATAAACTGTGATCAGAGGAACTTGTTGAGTGCCTTTAATCAGACAAGTGGTGTACCATAACCATCAAATATTGTGTCTGATTGGGGTGTGTGTTTTGGTGATTACAACTGCTCAAATATTTGACAAAGAAAATAAGTGAATTTGCCAAATTCCCGGAGGAAGTGGTGTTTGGCTGATCTTGTAGTGAATCTCGTAATAAAATGTCATTAATAAATTTGCAAGATAAATGTTCATTCACTCATTTGTTCGGTTGTTGTAACTGATCATTCTTGTCTATTGTGAGTGCTCAAGTACTCTTGTCTATCCCTAGGGTCTACTTATGTGTGTCATTTGGGAAGAAGCTTGAGGGCATCTGTCTTCTAACGTTCCTTATTTTGACCAAATTTGACCATATTTGAAGGCAACACCACCCGTATTCTTCCCAACAAAGGGAATTCTTTCATTCTGTTTGTGGGAAACTTCCCCCTGACTAAGGAGTACAAGTTGTCCCATCCAAACTATAAATATAAGTAAAAAAAATATATAAGTAAACATATTATTATTTTGTGATTATATCATAACCCTTGAAAAATGAATTCGTTATCAGCATATGCCTAGCTGAGAGGAATCCAGGCTGTCCATCAGCAGGTCTGTCCTGCTCGGGGAATGTCTGCTTCTTAAATAAGCCATATTTCTATTAGCCCAAATTTTGAGGGCTGAGTGATTTCAGGGACAAAGGCGACTCTGTAGGGTCCAGCGCAGGACGTCGGTGAAGGGACGAAATGTCACCTGAGATCAGAAGCAAACGCAGGAGCAACAAGCGAAGCTGAAATCCGATCCGCATTCGGACCAAGGATCAATCTGATTCCGGAGTTTGGATCAAGGCTGCCTCTGTTCATGGAGGAACTCAGACAGGATATTGAGCTAAAATAGGGTCAATCAGCGTCCCTTCATGACCCCATCTGACCCCTGCACACGGTTTTGTCCCAAACGTGACTCTCAGTGCGTGTCGATGGAACTTCAAAGCTACAAAAGCTCATTTTCTGCTTTCTTGTGTGGCTGCGTTTCTTTGAGGCATGTTGTTACACGTGCACCGGTTTGCATCGGTGGACAGAGTACACTCCAGAAATTCGTAGTCCAATGCCATTATTGGAAAGAGATCTCTTCATAGTTTGTATTTGTTTATGAATTTTCTAAAAAGATTGTTACTAAACAATTTACTTCATATATTTCTCAGACATTTCAAGACTTTAACAGGATGAGTTCCTGATGTTTAGCCAGTACATCCCTGTACTTTAATGTTCCCCTTTAACCATGAAACTGAGTACATTTTTGTGTTTGATAACTAACAAAATAAAATCAAGAGTGCTACTTCAATGACTCAGTCACTGAAGACACATTCAGGTGAGAAAGGTTCTCCTATCTTTCGGTCCTGTCCTGAATCAGTGACCCCTTCGTGACCCATTTCATGACCTCGGAAGCCTGAAGCCGGTCTGCCATGGTGCAAATGGTCACTCTTGACTCAAAGGTCGAAGGTCACCGCCTTGACCTGGCCAGCGAAGACCTGGCACTTGAACCACAGAAGGGTTGAACCTGGTCTGGAGTCTTCCTCACACGCCAGATGTGAAAGAGTGGACACAACGGGTCACTTTAGAGTTCACAGGTAACCTATGCAGATGACCTTCTTCGATTTTATCCACACTCGTTCTGCTCGGTGTCATGACCTTTCAGAGATGTCGACAGTCGGTCAAACACAACTGGTTCGATGGTCTTTGGGTTCCTCTGGGAAGAATGTGGGCATCAGTGGCTAGGTTTATTTCAACACAAGAAGTCCTGTAATACTATAGCCGCCATATTGGAATCTTTTGATGTTTAAAGTATTAACATTAAAGCATTGACAGCTACAGATAGTCGTTCCCTCACTGGACTCTCTTTTTTCTACCTCTTGAAGACAAAAAATTCAGCTTGTTATTGTTTCTGAGAAACCCTAAAGCATAAACTCTTCTGTCCTGAAGATGTCAGGAAAAAAAAGCGCTGACACTGGAGACTCCTTCTGTAAATATTAAATAAACATCTCCTCAGAGGTTGGCAGGTTGTCTATATTTGTATAACGGGGTTAATGGTTATAAATTTAATTCCTCTAAACCCAAAGCTACAATCCTATCTGAGTATTAGGTTAGTGCAGTAAGTAGGCCACACCATCCTAAAAACCTGACTAGATTTATCAAAAGTAAAAAACACACTTGGGCTAATCAACGCTAAGTCCTGACAGGTTTCCACCAAACGGCTACGAATAAATCGATACCATTGCTAAGTGCACAGCTCTCTCTCTCCTAAATGGATTTATTAAAAGGTTATGGGCTAAGTAATGCATGATTACAATGTGCCTTCCTTTTCAAAAACACCTTTTCATGTATTTTCCCTGCACGGACGTGTGCTATTGTGGGGAAATGCAGTGATTTTGGCGGAGGCTTTTTACGCCCTCCTTCTGATCCATCTAGCGCCGGGTTGATGAAAGATGACGAGCCTTTCTCCCCCCTACACCACCACCACCCCATCGTCCATCGCACACCGCTGCCATTTCATTAAAGCCAACAAAAGCATTCAGAGGGGCTTTTAGATACAGATGTGACTAAATTTTGTCTCACCTCCACCTTTTCTCCCATTGTGCGAGAGGAAAAAAGCACGAACTTGTTCATCCAGCAGACGAATGATTAAAGGAGCCGGGCTTTTTTTTTGTGTGTTTACAAAGAAGAGTAGAGAATCCGGTTAATGCAGCATTAAAAAGGAAAGAAGAGAGAGAAGAGGAGAGAATGAGGGGAAGAGAGCGGGCGCTCAGGGGAAGAATAGACGCCCCTCCATCCTCTATTACACGCATCAAACTTGTTAAAGCCTTCGCAGGACAAGAGGCAGCAAATCAGTGTGTGAAATGAAGCCACTCTGCCAATTACTGCACTGAATGAGGCCCAGTGTTCAGCTCTATTGTGTTCCTCCCCACCAGCCTGTCTCACTTTCTCCCTGTCTCACTCTCTCGCTGTCTCACTCTCTCGCTGTCTCCCTGTCTCACTCTCTCACTGTCTCTCTGTCTCACTCTCTCGCTGTCTCACTCTCTCCCTGTCTCCCTGTCTCACTCTCTCGTTGTCTCTCTGTCTCACTCTTTCACTGTCTCACTCGCTTGCTGTCTCTCTGTCTCACTCTCTCGCTGTCTCACTCTCTCCCTGTCTCACTCTCTCGCTGTCTCAATATCTCACTGTCGCATTCCCTCACTTCCTCACTCTCTCGCTGTCTCACTCAGTCTCACTCTCTCGCTGTTTCAATCACTGTCTCACTCTCTCACTCTCTGTTTCACTCACTCTCACTCTCTCACTGTCTCACTCTCTCACTGTCTCACTCACTGTCTCACTCTCTCACTGTCCACTCACTCACTGTCTCACTCTCTCGTTGTCTCATTGTCTCACTCTCTCAATGTCACTCTCTTTCTGTCACTCCCTCTGTTTCACTCTCGCTGTCTGACTCTCTCTGTTTCACTTTATCTCTCTCTATTTATCTGTCGCACTCTATCTGTCTATCTCTGTATCCATCTCAATTTCTCTCTGTTTATGTCATTCTCTCTTTATCTGTCTCTATATATCTGTCTTTCTCTATCACTCTTTGTCTCTGTCTCATTTTCTCTCTGTTTATCTGTTGCTCTCTCTTTATCTTTCTATCTTTATATATCTACCTGTCTCTATCTCGCTTTGTCTCTGTCTTAATTTATCTCTCTCTCTTTATCGATATCTCTGCCTTTCTCTTTCTCTTTATCCATTTTTCTGATGTAGCACCCAAATCCCTTGGGGATCAATAAAGTCTATCTATCTATCTATCTATCTATCTATCTGCATTTCCCTTTATCTCTCTTTCTATCTGTCTCACTCTCTGTCTGGCTCACTCTATCTGTTTCCATCTGTCTCTCTTATTTTATCTACCTCTCTTTATCTCTCTTTATCTGTCTCTCTCTGTTTCCGTCTTTATTTGTCTCACATTATCTGTCTAACTTACTCTGTCTCACTTTATGTCTATCTCTTGTTATCCCTGTCTCATTTTATCTCTCTCTTCGTCTCTCTCTATATCAGTCCCATTTTATCTGTTTCTCTTTATCACTCTCTGTCTATCTATCCTTCCCTCTGTGCTTGTTCTTTGCCTCACTGCCCCCCCTTCATTTCTTTCTTTCATCACTGTTTTTTCCTCTTTCGTTCCATTCCATTTATATACTATCTTTCTATCTCTTTCCACCTTTTCTCTTTCCATCTGTCTCTTTCACTCCTTCTTCCTCTCTTTCTCTGTCTCTCTGTCTATTCCTCTCTATCTCTCTCACACGTGTTTCTATCTGTCAGAATTTCTGTCTTTCTATATCTTTGTACCCATCTGTCTGCCTAGATAGCTATCTTTTCATCTGTCTATCTGTGTCCATTTATCTGTCTGTCCTTCATCCATACTGCCTTTCCTCTTCATTTCTTTCATTAATCACTCTATTTTCCTCTATTTTCTGTCTGCCAGTCTTTCTCTTTCTGCCTCTCTCCACCCCTCTCTCTCTCTCTCTGTCTGTCTTGCTGTCTTTCTCTTCATCTGTCTGTCTCTTTATCTGTCGTATTTGATCTGTCTCTGTCTCCCTCACGTTATCTTTCTCTCTTGGTATTTCTTGCTGTCTCACTCAATTTGTCTCACTATCTGTCTTCTTCCTTATCTGGTTCTATTTCTCTGTCTCTCTCTCTTTATCTCTCTCATTATCTGTCTCTCTCTCTCTCTCTTTCACTGTCACTTTCGTTTTCTCCCTCTTTCCATTTTCCTAATTCAACCCCTCTTTTCTAGCTCTCTCAACCTCCTCTCCACCTCTCTCTCTGTCTCTCTGTCTTTCTTTTCATCTTTCTCTCTGTTTGTCTGTCTCACATTATCTGTCTATCTGTCTCGCTTGCTTTATTTCTGTCTTTGTCTGTACCTCTCACTGTCTTACTTTATTTGTCTGTCTGTCTTCCAGTTTAATCTCTCTCTCTCTCTCTCTCTCTCTCTCTCTCTGTCTCTCTGTCTCTCTCATGGTCACTCTTTTCCTCCCTCTTTCAGTTTTCCCCATTCAACCTCTCTCTCTCTCTCTCTCTCTCTGTCTCTCTCATGGTCACTCTTTTCCACCCTCTTTCAGTTTTCCCCATTCAACCTCTCTCTCTCTCTCTCTCTCTCTCTCTCTCTCTGCCTCGCTTATCTTTCTCTCCATCTATCTGTTTATATGTCTCTACCTGTCTCTCTCACTTTATCTCCCTCTCTTTGTCTTAATTTATTTCTCTCGCAGTCTGTCTTCCTCTTTATCTATTTCCATTTATCTCTCTCATTATCTGTCTCTCTGTCTCTCACTGTCACTCTCTTTTCCTCCCTCTTTCTATTTTCCACATTTAACCTCACTCTTTCTACCTCTCTCTATCTCTCTCTCTCTCTCTCTCTCTCTCTCTCTCTCTCTCGAGTGCAGTGCATTATGGAGCAGAAGAGGCCTCGTTTATGAAGCTCATTTCGTGGCCGTTGTTGAAAGCCTCTTTCACAGCTCTATTCAGCGTCACCACCTCCCCTCCCTCTCCTCCTCCTCCTCAGCGCCTCACAGTGAGACGCGCTCTTCACGCTCGGCCATTTTTCACTGCTCTTTATTTGCCGTTTCATTTTTGTGATCACATCCTGCTCATTGTGGCTCACACAGAGTGAGCCGTTAATTGAGGCAGTGGGTCACGAAGCGATCGCTCGGCCTGGTAAACAGGTCAAGTACAGTCACAGAGAGACTTAGCGATGGAGTCCTATTATCCCGCACTTCGTATTCTTCATTTGAACAGAGAACACAGTCAGTGTGAAATAAATTACCTCGAGTAACTACATATCAGTTCAACATGGCCGAACTGAACCAAGCATTCGATGCTAAGTATAATTATAAGTATAGTAATGTTAGTCGTATAGGGGCTTTTCTTAGGAATTTATCAACACATCTGAGGTAAATTATTAGCTTTAGTTTAGAGTACAGTCAAACATGATTGTGTGTTAACTTTGTTTACATGAAGGTTCTTCATAAACGTTCCGCTCTTATAATATTCACAGCTTTAAATGTCAGAAATTTCCAACAGCACTGACAGAGTCGCAATCTGAGTTAGCGTTCAATACGAAGTGTAATTACAGTGTAATTTTAGTTACATATCTGAGGTAAATGTAGATATCCTGGATTTTTTTTTTTCCATTTCCACTTGTATACTGTCTTAGGTGCTAGCTAGGTTAGCTATTAGTTTCAGTCTAGACTTAGCAGTACAGTGAAATATGGTTATGTGTTTTCACGAGCATTGGTCATGAACCGTCGTGTCTTGAGGTATTCACAACTTGCCTAATTTAGCAATTTACTAACACATCTGAGGTAAATGTTGATATGCCGAGTTGCTTTGTTCTCATTTCTACAGTCACTGTGTTTGTATGTAATTTTTTAAAGGCATTTAAAAGCTTCAAATGCTAGCTAGATTATTAGCGTAATAGCTTTAGCCTAGAGCTAGCTGTATAGTCAAATCCAATTATGTGTTTCCTGTATTAACATGAAGATTCCATAGGAATGGTCTTCTCTTGCGGTATTCGTAACACCACTGAAAGAGACGTAATTTGAGTTAGCAGTTGAGTGCTAAGTGTAATTACACTGTCATCTTAGTTGTATTGAGGCTTTTCTTAGTGATTCACCAACACATCTGAGGTAAATGTTGATATCATGGATTGTCTTTTTTTCTTGTTTCCACCAGCACTGTATTTTTATACTATCTTTAAAAAGACACATTTAAAACGTTAGATGCTAGCTAGCTTAATTATTAGCTGTAGTCTAGAGTTAGCAGTACAGTCAAATACGGTTGTTTTTTACTATGTTAACAGGATAATTCCACGTGAACAGTCTGCTTTTGCTTTATTCACAACATTAAAAAGTCAGAGTTGTAATCTGAGTCATATGGAGGCTTTTCTTAGTGATTCACCAGCACATCTGAGGGAAATGTTGATATTCTGGACGATTTATGTTCATATAATAAACTTAATAGCTATGAACTTGACAGCTAAATCATTAACCTTAGCTAGGTCATTAGCTAGTCTGTGCTCAGCGTGCCTACTTTACAGTTGCCTAGCAACAGTGTTCTCATAAATCTTAACCCCAGAACTCTATACCTGTCAGTCCCAGTGAAGGGGGCGTGGCCTCTCTGCCCCTGTATATGTTTTTAATATAGATAATATACAGTATATAATGTATATACTGCATGCTCCCATGTGTATCTGACGGGCGAGGGGTTTCAACGGCTTCCTCTTGATGTGCGTCATAAATAAATATTCGGATAATTTCATCATTTAATTTTGAAGATTATGAGTCAGGTGTGGCAGAAGGTGAAGCACTAAATTGTCTAGATATGTGAATAAGAACATCAGACACCTCCAGTTAAACCTGACGATACATCATAATAGGAACGGTGGTGTTTGGACAGGTCTTTTTCAAAGCAGACCATTTACCAAAAAAAGCCCAGAGAGCAGGCGGCATCCATCTTTACAGCAGCTTCATTAACCACGCATAATGTTTCACAATGTGACACGCGTCAGACGATTGCGAAGTATGAAGATCGATAAATAAAAAGCATGCTGTGCTTCCGGCTCTGCCAGGCAGCAAACACACACTGGAGGCTGTCACGCACACACACACACACACACACACACACACACACACACACGGATAAATGGATCAGCCCAAGGCCAAAAGGCTCAATAATAACACAGAGAGAGCTGGGTAATGAGTTATGGCCCCTCGCTCGCTGTATGAACCAGACTTCAGAGTGTTTCACATTCAGAATGAATGAACGCTGTGTAAACATGATGGAGTCCAGAAACACAGAAATTAAAAACGCATCTACGCTCAGATCTCTGACTCATTCTCTAGTGTGTTGTAGATGATTTTCTTTGTTAGAATAAGTGATAAAAGATCATCTACAACACACTAGAGGATGAGTCAGTGATCTGAGCGCAGATGCGTTTGTGGTCTTGAACGCATGTTATACCTTGTATAGGTTACCACCAAGCACATTTCAGTGGTGGCTTGGCTTCCGGATTGGGTGTGATGTGAGAAATCAACTTAATTCTGATAAAACACAAATACAATGAAGTTTTTTATTCTTTTAAAGTATTTCAGCACCTTGCATAAGTGGACTACCAGGTTGGGGTTGTTACAAACTGGACTTAATTGGGAGTTTATGTCATGAATCTCTGCAAAAAGTATTTGTATTTAAGAAAAGATATCAAGTCAATATAGACACACCTGTTCCTGGAAGAACCCAGAGTTTGTTAGAGAACATACCTAAACAAACTGCATCATGAAGAACAAGGAGCTTTCGAAACAAGGCCCTGATAAAGTTCTGGAAAAGTATCAATGACGATTGTGTTACCAAAAATATCCCAAAGTGTGAACATCCAGTAAAGTGACATTAAATCCATTATTAAATATAAAAACGTAACGATTATACAACAACTGCCGCTCTGCCTGGAGTAGGCCGTCCACCAACAATCAGCGAGAGAGTAAAGAGAAGATTAGTCAGAGAAGCAACCGAGAGGACCTGAAGTTAACTCTGAAGGACCTGAAGAGATCCACCGTAGCCTGCACACTTCACAGAGCTGGCTTTATGGAAGAGAGGTGAGCCACATGAACTCCTGTTTAGAGTTTGCCAAAAGCCATGTAGGATACTCAGGAGGGAAAGGTTCTCTGGTCTGATGAGCTCAAAAGGCACAAAGCAGTAAGTTTAATGAAAACATAATCCTGCTCATTGCCCTGAGGAAATCTTCCCCGCTGTGAAGCGTGGTGATGGTAGCATCGTGCAGAGAGATTGTTGCTTCTCTGACTCATTCCCATCCTCTAGGCAGGGTCGTGGTTTTATAGGACGGTGTCACATTGTTATAGGAATATAATCAAAGTTAGGAGATTTATATTTTATTAAAGAATGATGTGATCGTTTTTATCCATTTATAGTTACATCTAATGTTGTGGAACGTACATAAAACAAGTTAGTTTTCATGTTATAGTCGCTATAAACAGTCGTTCTCTCACCAACACCCCTTTTTTCTCTCTCTCTTGAAGTGAATAAGCCGGAAAAAAACTCCTCTGTCCAAAATTTAAAGTTACAGCTTTACCTCTGACTGTTACAAAGCACCGACACTGGAGACTCCTTCCATCAATGTTAAATAAATGTTTTCTCACAGATAAATGAGTTCAAATGTTCTTTAATATGTTTATGTGGAGCGTTCGCTGTACAAGAACCCGTGAAGGAGCTGTTACTATAGAAACGATTACGTATTATTAATATGAAGCTGTGATTTGCAGCTGCACTACTGTCAGAGCCGCTGTTATAGAAAATTAATCAACACCTTCTGACCAATCACAATCCAGGATTCATTAGCCCACCTATGGCCCAGACTTTCCTGGGAATATAAACAGGGTGGAAATGTTATCTATATCCCGTCTTCATAAAAGAGGGAGCAGAAGGTCAAGAGAGAGTGACTCACCTGAGTCAGGTGAAGCTGCGCTGCCGATGCCTCGTGTTGCTAGCGGGGTCATTCCTCAGATCGCGCTACGTTCAGAAAGTCGTGTGAGTATTGCTCGAAGGTATTCGGCCCTGCGCTGTCACTTTAGACCCATGAGATCATCCTTACATTCTTCAGATCCAACAAAAGCAACTCCACCTTTTCTTCTTTTTTTTCTGAAATGGTCCATGAGATCATTTGTGTCCTGAGCTAAAAAAGCGTTCGGATTTCTGCTTTACAATATCAGAGAGGGAGAAATGAACAGGGTTAAAATCTGAACAACAAAAACGCAGAATCAACATTTCAGACACACGACATTCTGATATATTCAGCTTAGTTGGTTGACTAAAGCTTAATTTCTTTCTTTCTTTCTTTACACTTTGTCATAGTAGCGCTGTAGTAACACTTGTATGGATGTAGTAACACTTGTGCGTGATGTAGTAGCGCTGTAGTAACACTTGTATGTGACGTAGTAGCGCTGTAGTAACACTTGGGCGTGATGTAGTAGCGCTGTAGTAACACTTGTATGGATGTAGTAACACTTGTGTGATGTAGTAGCAATGTAGTAACACTTGAGTGTGATGTAGTAGCGCTGTAGTAACACTTGTGTGATGTAGTAGCAATGTAGTAACACGTGTGTGATGTAGTAGTGATGTAGTAACACTTGTGTGTGATGTAGTAGCACTGTAGTAACACTTGTATGGATGTAGTAACGCTTGTGTGATGTAGTAGTGCTGTAGTAACGCTTGTGTGTGACGTAATAGCGCTGTAGTAACACTTGTGCGTGATGTAGTACCGCTGCAGTAACACTTGTGCGTGATGTAGTAGCGCTGTAGTAACACTTGTGTGTGATGTAGTAACACGTGTGTGATGTAGTAGCGCTGTAGTAAAACTTGTATGGATGTAGTAGCGCTGTAGTAACACTTGTGTGTGACGTAATAGCGCTGTAGTAACACTTGTGTGATGTAGTAGCAATGTAGTAACACTTGAGTGTGATGTAGTAGCGCTGTAGTAACACTTGTGTGATGTAGTAGCAATGTAGTAACGTGTGTGATGTAGTAGCGATGTAGTAACACTTGTGTGTGATGTAGTAGCACTGTAGTAACACTTGTGTGTGATGTAGTAACGCTTGTGTGATGTAGTAGTGCTGTAGTAACGCTTGTGTGATGTAGTAGCGATGTAGTAACACTTGTGTGTGATGTAGTAGCACTGTAGTAACACTTGTATGGATGTAGTAACGCTTGTGTGATGTAGTAGTGCTGTAGTAACGCTTGTGTGTGACGTAATAGCGCTGTAGTAGCACTTGGGTGTGATGTAGTAGCACTGTAATAACACTTGTGTGTGATGTAGTAACACGTGTGTGATGTAGTAGCACTGTAGTAACACTTGTGTGTGATGTAGTAGCGCTGTAGTAACACTTGTATGGATGTAGTAACGCTTGTGTGATGTAGTAGCGATGTAGTAACACGTGTGTGATGTAGTAGCGATGTAGTAACACTTGTATGGATGTAGTAACGCTTGTGTGATGTAGTAGTGCTGTAGTAATGCTTGTGTGTGACGTAATAGCGCTGTAGTAACACTTGTGTGTGATGTAGTAGCGCTGTAGTAACACTTGTGTGTGATGTAGTAACACGTGTGTGATGTAGTAGCGCTGTAGTAACACTTGTATGGATGTAGTAGTGCTGTAGTAACACTTGTGTGTGACGTAGTAGCGCTGTAGTAACACTTGTTTGGATGTAGTAACACGTGTGACGTAGTAGCACTGTAGTAACGCTTGTATGGATGTAGTAGCGCTGTAGTAACACTTGCTTGTGATGTAGTAGCGATGTACCCACGCTTGTGCATGATGTAGTAGCGCTGTAGGTAGTAATGCTTATGAACACTGCTTGGAGGGGATTTAGCAATAACAGGCTCATAATGTGGTGCGTAATTGATACGAAGCCTGAGTTCTTTCTAGCCTGCAGTCACCAAACTGCGCAACCTGAGCCTCAGAGACGAGTAGCATTAGTTCTGCTAAGCTAACCATGACAGCTAATTGCAGGAAGGAACGAGCGACCTTGCCCTGTGGTCATTAACCCATTGAATTAACACCGGGGCAGTTTTGCAGCCGTGGACTGGGGCACAAAAAGTGGCTTGTCCTAAAAAGGGTTGCAATCTGAGTACAGTTTAAAGGAGGCTAACAAATGAATGTTTTACTAAACCCCGCTCATCCCCGCCCCCCCCGCGGGCCCCCGCCCACCCCTCTGTGTGTGCCGCGACATCGGATGACAGCACATAGAAACCAGCTGCCATTCACGAACTCGGCCTGAATCGTCCGAACAATGCGCAGTTATAGAGTTTTCAATCTGAATTAGCCATCTCAAGCGGTGCAGAAATGGCCGCTGGTGCTTCTCAGGTGTTCCTCACAAGTGTTTCCCAGAGGAACCGGAGCATCAGGTGAACTCCGCACGACGCAAACACAGTCCTCTGGGTTTTTTTTGGCCTCTTTAAAAGCAATCATGGACAATTTGAGATGTTAAACGTTTTCTCGCATGAATCGAAGATGAATGTCAGCGGTTGCTGTCCTGCACTTCTCGCATGTACAGGCGATTAACAGATCAGTTTAGGAGTCACGCGATATTTTCTTTCCCGAAGAGTTTCCTGAACTTTCTCTGTGCGTTTAGGATCACTTGTGTGTCTCACACACATCTCCAGACCATCCAGCCTACACCTGTTCTTTTCTTCTTTGTTCTCTTAGATATTTCTTCATCTCCTACTTTTGTTTCTTTCTTGCTCATGAATTTATTTTTTTAAATTTGTTATTCAATTATTTACTGTTTTTTTGCTATATTTTTTGTGTATATATATATATTTATATAATATTTTATGTTTTATATTTTATGATTTCATATATTTTTTCCTCCCTTCCTTTCACTCCTTATTTCTTTTTTCTTTTTTTGTAATTCAGTTCTTCATTTTTTATTTATTAATCCAGCTTTATTATTTATTTATTTATTTATTTTTATTCTTATTTCCTTTTCATTCTTTTATTTATTTTTCCTCTTGCTCATCCTGTCCTGTTTATTTCAAGTTTTCTTCTTTTTTATTCTCTTCCTTCCTTTGTTTATTATTTCTTTTTTTACAACTTTGCTTTTTTTTGCTTACTTTCATATATTTTTTTAAATTTCTGTCTCTATTTTTTCTTTCCTTTACTTATTTCTTTTAATGCAGTATTTGAAAAATATTTTGTATAAATACCTCGTAATGCCATAATAAAAGAGAAATAAAGTGTATTAAGGAAAAGAGTTTAACATATGTAGTTAACAGAGTGAACATTTTATACTTCTATTATTATTATTATTATTATTATTATTATTATTATTTGTAGTATTAGTAGTTTTTTCACTTTCTCTGTGTCTACACTGAAACCCGTCCCGCAGAAGAGCGTCTCCTCTTGACCTAATTGGACATTTGTTAAAGACGCATGTGAACCAGAGTCACTGAGCCTCCCAAGGTCACTGAGCCGTGGCTTTTTCCCTGAGGTCACTGACCCATCATCACCTGATCTCTCCTGACCTTTGACCTCAATGAATACCATGTCGCGAGAATTCGCTCATCACGTCGTCTTTCTTAATTTCTGTCTTCCCCTTGAGCGCTGACACCACCGGGCTTCCCGCAAACCGGCCAATCACGTCGCTCGTGTTTCACAGATACCATCACTGAGTGGTTCTGTTGCCTTCCCACAATGCTGTGCGTGTTTGATCCACACCCTCTGCCCCTTTGGCTCTGAATTTGATAGTGTTGCTTTTCTAATTGGGCAATTGGTCAGTGGGAGATGAGTGTGTGAATGTGTGTGTGTGTGTGTGTGTGTGTGTGTGTGAGGTCAGGGTGGGATTAACATGTGTATCTGTCTCTCTGGGCGATCACACACACACACACACACACCTGAGCATCACTTTGCACTTTCTCACCTGTGAGGAAACGGAGTGTGTGTGATAGATTAGAGACTTTTACACCCCGAGACATCTGAGCTGAGATCACAGAGCAGGGGAGAGAGAGAGAGAGAGAGAGAGAGAGAGATGTCTTTACTAACTTCTACACTTTCCTTCTTTCGTTATTTTTTCATTCTTTCTATATTAGATATTGATCTCATCCTATTTGCTTCCCTAAATATTATTTATTTATTTATTTATTTATTTATTTACTACTTGTTTTTTTCTGCATAAATTTTGTCCTAATTTTGTTTTTAAATGTATAAACCTTTCTCTTTCGTCCATGTTTCTGGCCTTTCTTTACTTTGTTTTCATTTTATTTTTATTTTCGGTGTTATTTTTTTTTCTTTTTGCCTTGAAATTTTTTTTTTAAACTTATTTATTTATTTATTTACTTATTTATTTGTTTGCTCGTTTGTCAAATCAAAACGAATTTCTCAGTATGAAAGCGTGTCACGGAGGGAAACGTGTTGCACAAGGTGTATGCTTTAACAGTGAAAGAGCGATCGTGATGACATCGCTGTTGTTTGTTGCCATGGCAGCAGTTCTTTAATAATTTAGTGAAACACTTAATAGAGCTGCGGCTGATGAGGAATGTGTCTGAAACGTGCTCAGAGTGCTTTTATTGGGTTTGTGAAATAGGAAATAAATAAATAAATAAGTTGGTGAGAGCAGTGAGTGGATCAGGTGACTGGGCGTGGCTGGATCGTCCTGGATGTCGGTGTGAGGTGTCTGATGTATTCACTGCAGGTGTGAAAGGTGTGTGTGTGTGTCTCTGGTCTCAGGTGGGCAATGTGAGTGTGAGTGTGTGTGTGTGTGTGTGTGTGAGTGTGTTTAGACCCCAAGCCTCGAGGCAGCACCTAATGACTCTCTAATGTTAGCACTGCTCTTTTGAAGAGGTGTTGTGTCGCTCCCTAAATCTCTTAAAAACCTGCCTGAGGGGCTTCATGGACCTGACGTGTGTGTGTGTGTGTGTGTGTGTGTGTGTGTGTGTGTGTGTGTGTGTGTGGCACATTTACTCTTACCACCCCAATACTAGCCAATTTATTTGCCAATACCAGCACGTCCCCAAAGTAGTTTATACATTTTATACCACTTACGTTTTTTGGTTATTAAACAATGACACATCATACCTTTTTATCTATTTAATGTTAGTTCGTTCCTGTTCTCACTTACGTTATAGCAGCTATAAACAGTCGTTCCCTCACCAACACGTCACGTTCCCGAGAAAGCACAAAGCGTAAACTCCTCTGTCCTGAAGACGTCGGAAAACTTAAAGTTACAGCTTCACCTCTGACTGTTACAAAGCGCTGACACTGGAGACTCCTTCCATACATGTTACATAAACGTCTCCTCACAGATTAAAAGTTTTTTTAATCCGTCGCTGTACGCGTCCCTGTGAATGAGCCGTTACTATAGAAACGATAACGTATCAGAACGAGCGCGTTAATGTAAACCTGTCAGAGCTGCTGTTATGGAGAATTAATCAACACCTTCTGACCAATCACGACCCAGAATTTAACGAGTGAATGAAAATGATTTAAATGGCAAAATTCTGTGTGGAAATCCTGGTTCTTAGTAAATATTTCACTTCAGAATTGTTTAGGAAAAGTGTAAAACAGAAAGTGTGCACTTCACTAAGGGGGTTTTGAAGTGTTTATGGGGTTTGACCCGCAGGTCGGCCTCCAGGTGCTTCCTTCCCTCCACACTGATCTATTACTCTCAAATGGAGTTATTACCCAAGCCTGTAATTACCTGTCAGGTGATAGTGTGTGTGTGTGTGTGTGTGTGTGTGTGTGTGTGTGTGTGTGTGTGTGTTTGTCTACTCAGTGCAATGGATTGCTATGGGGAGAAGAGAAACAGTTAAAGATATATAAAAAATAATATATACAAATATACTACTATATGAAATATAATACATTATAAAATAAATTTCAACATTTTGCTAATTCTTCATTAGTCTTTAGGGCTGTGACTCTTCATTAGTCTTTAGGGCTGTGACTCTTCATTAGTCCCGGTCTTTAGGGCTGTGACTCTTCATTAGTCCCGGTCTTTAGGGCTGTGACTCTTCATTAGTCCCGGTCTTTAGGGCTGTGACTCTTCATTAGTC
>CM040986.1:24150960-24153484 GCA_022985145.1 Pangasius djambal | reverse complement strand
TTTTTTTTTCCAGCAATATAAGCGATTGTTTTGTTTGTTTGTTTGTTTTTTTCTCCTCCTTTCTTTATTTGTATTTCATTAGAAACATTAGATGACGGTGGCGCGTTATAAATCGTTCGTGAATGATGAGCGCGAGCGCGCGCGCGGTGTTCATACGGGTCTGAGCAGCGGCACGGCGGCGACCACCGGATGTGGATAGTAGACCGGATGTGGGAAGGTGAGGAGCGGCTGGCCGGCTGTGGCGTGGCTGGACGCGGCGCTGGCGGTGTCGCTGGCTGAACCCTCGCGGTAAAGCACCGGAACCGGGACCATGCGGCGCGCGGCTGTGTGACTCAGACTCGCCGCCTCGAGCTCCGCCGCCAGCTGCCGCTTCCACTTATTGCGCCGGTTCTGGAACCAGATCTTCACCTGGGTCTCGGTGAGCTGCAGGCTGGAGGCCAGGCACGCGCGCTCGGCGCTGCTCAGGTACCGCTTAGCGTCGAAGGTGGACTCGAGCTGGAACACCTGGCTGCGCGAGAACACCGTGCGCGTCTTCTTCTTCCGGCACGGCGGCCGCTTGTCCGAGCTCTCCGCCGCCGCGCCCGCCGCTTCCGGTGCGTCGTCCCGCTTCGGCTCGTCCGTGTCGCTTTCCTCCAGCAGGATTTCATCCACGCTTTTGCTCTCCTCGTCCTCCTTGGCGTCCGGTTCAAGCGCGAGCCGCGGCTCCGGTGAGTCTCTGTCTGTACCGGACGCCGGGGATGAGTCTCTAAGCGCCGGCCTCTCCGACACTGCAACGACACACACCCGGTAAACACACAGGGAACGTTAGTACAGCTACACACTGCGCGCTTCAGGCACACGGAAATGCAGCGTGAAACTTCAGACGGGTGCATCAGCGTCAATTCAGGAGGTTTTGCTCCTGACAGATGAATTAAATGATCTAATTATCACCCTGAAGCTTTCTGCAGTCTGTTCCTCCAGAGAAGCTCAGAAGATACACAAATACAGAAGATACACAAATACAGAAGATACACAAATACAGAAGATACACAAATACAGAAGCTCCAGAAACACAGAAGGTCAGAAACACAGAAGGTCAGAAACACAGGCACCAAACTGCACTCTTCATTCTCAGGTGCATGTGGTGTAACTTTAATCCAGAAGGTGGAAGACACACACTAAAGCACCAGACTCGCGCTCTGTGTTACTGAAGCAGCCTCAGGGTCTGGTCCTGACTGGTATCTGTATTTCAGATTGTCCAGCAGGGATCCAGGATCTGTTCTGCTAATGTTCTGCTCCATGAATTGTTCCTAAAAGAACATCAAGAACATCAAGAACACCACACCTTTATTTAGAAAAAGGTGCATTACACAGTTCTCGAGTTTGTTCCTCTGGGAAACAGAGCAGAAGAAGTTTCTCTCATTTCAACCAAACGCGTTTTGTTTTGTAATAAAATCTGTTCAGAAAAATAAACGAAATGTTCTTTAAAAAGCAGGATCTTTTGAAATCTTCACCCATCAGCCGTCTAAAGAACTCTGAAGGAACCTGCAATTGAGTCGCCATCAGAAAGGGGTTTCTGTCTTACTCTTTCTTCTGCTTTATTGTGGAATTGAATTAAAAATATTCTGTGCAAATTTGACTCTAATCATGTTTTAAATTAATACCTACTAATATCTCCGATTAGACATTTTAAATATAATCAGTGTTTAATTATAAGCAAAGCCTATTTATTTATATATATATATATATATATATTTTAGCCACTTCAGTTGAGGGATACATTGGTGTCTCGTGATCATAAGCTCAACAGAGAAGTGCTGATTTCATCCAAAATGTTAGAAGCCAATGATTTAAAAAAATATATCTCATTAACTGTTGATGCAAATTTGACTGATTTCACTTGAAATGAAATATTTTAATTAACGCGATTTTGAATGATTTAAAACACAATACAAATAACAATATTTTGCACTCAACAATATAAAAAGCCAAAAGTATTCACTAAACAGTTTTTCCAGAATATAGTGAATCCAAGTGAATGAAGAAAATCCCAGAAAATGTAGAGACGCTAGTAAATAAATATCAGCCGCTAATTTCGGCGGCCTGCGCTTGTGCTAATGTGTGCTCATGACTGTTTAATGTCACCTGGTTATCTCTGACATCCCTGCCATTAATTAACGAATCATTTATTACATTCGATTAAATTAATAATGAATTAATCAGAACGCGACATTTTAACACACGGACAGAAAGAAAACGGGACACAGACACACTGCAGGTGGAAAAGCTGTATGATGTAACACACACACACACACACACACACACACACACACACACACACACACACACACACGTGTTAGAGATCATGCATAGTGTTAAATTTATGTTATGATTATGATTATTATTTTAAATAAAATAATTCACGCGCATTCATATTTCACACTCTATCGCTAAAATGTTTAGATTTATGATCACGTGATTTTGCAGGGTTTCTGGAATTAGTCTCATTTTAGCTGCAGTAATAAATTCCCACGTCTTTAATTCT
>CM040986.1:24140960-24145960 GCA_022985145.1 Pangasius djambal | reverse complement strand
TCAGTAAAACATGCTATAATAACGATATCATTGCTAAAGTTGCTGCATGTAACCTTTAAAAGGACTACTGTTGATATGTTTAAAAACTGAAGTAAGTTAAAATTTAAATAAAATGTTCAGAATACTAAGACATGTTTGTTGTCTGAAGTTTGTTTCTTTAGTTTTGCATTAGACACATAAGGCTAATTTAGCTAACAAGTAACGGAGCCTTACAGCTACCACTTTAACCTAGTGTACTAAATATCCGTATATAAATCATCTCACTCACTATACATTAATTCATAATTGTATCTGTAAAAATTCTGTCCTGATGAAAATGCGTCTTCTCTGATGTGCTCAATGCAAAAAAAAAAAAAACTTTTTGTAGAATTTAAAAGGATGATTCTATTAATCCTGTCATATTTATGTATATAATATCGGCCTCAGATGGAATCACATACTGTTCATGAGTGTATTTTCATCCACAGTATACATTTTTCCACAATAAACTTCAGCGTGACATTTTTGTGGTTACATCAAACTGGACCTAATACTGCTCCTCACCATCACACACCGACATTCATCATCAGTAAACACCAACATTCACATTCTCACACTAACATTCATCATCACACACCAACATTCACCATCAAACACCAACATTCACCATCAATAAACACCAACATTCACATTCTCACACTAACATTCATCATCAAACACCAACATTCACCATCAAACACCAACATTCACCATCAATAAACACCAACATTCACCATCAAACACCAACATTCACATTCTCACACTAACATTCATCATCAAACACCAACATTCACCATCAAACACCAACATTCACCATCAATAAACACCAACATTCACCATCAAACACCAACATTCACATTCTCACACTAACATTCATCATCACACACCAACATTCATCATCAGTAAACACCAACATTCACATTCTCACACTAACATTCACCATCAAACACCAACATTCACCATCAAACACCAACATTCACCATCAAACACCAACATTCATCAACAATAAACACCAACATTCACCATCAAACACCAACATTCACCATCAAATACCACCTTTCTCCATCAAACACCAACTTTCTCCATCATACACCAACTTTCTCCATCATACACCAACTTTCTCCATCAAACGCCAACTTTCTCCATCATACACCAACTTTCTCCATCATACGCCAACTTTCTCCATCAAACACCAACATTCACCATCATACGCCAACTTTCTCCATCATACACCAACTTTCTCCATCAAACGCCAACATTCACCATCAAACACCAACTTTCTCCATCATACACCAACATTCACCATCAAACACCAACTTTCTCCATCATACACCAACTTTCTCCATCAAACACCAACTTTCTCTATCATACACCAACTTTCTCCATCAACGCCAACATTCACCATCAAACACCAACTTTCTCCATCAAACACCAACATTCACCATCAAACACAGCTTTTGATTTGCATATTTGATTTTTGCACAAATGGTGTTACTGAAGCACTGTCGTTTGAGGCGATCATGCAATGCTACATGCTAATCAGGAGGCTATAAGCTTTCTTTAGCTGTTAGCTCCATTAGCCTTGTAGCTTTAGCGTGAAACTAAAGAAGCGAACTGCACACAACTGGGTTAAGTAGCAGAAGACAAATGAAGTCATAAGATATAATTGGGAATCAAAGAGCAATACATTAGAAACCACAGATCAGTTTCTCGCTCTCTCGGTGGATATTGATTAATGTAGCTGAGAGAGAGAGAGTGACAGAGAGAGGGAGTGGGGAATCACTGTGGAAAATTATAACAATAAATTTTACTCACATACACCTCGATTATGGATCGATTTGTCAGCAGGGGATTTCTCTTGGTGTGTTGTACAGACCTGTTCTTAAAGATCTGTAACAATAATCAAGTTTTTTTTTAAAAAAATGTTTTTATTTAACCATTATTCAGTGTGTGCATGCTGCATTAATGCCAGTAGTGCTCAAGGTGTGTGTACAATCACTGATAATCATTTAATAATCAATAATTTTATCATATAGATAAGGTTTTAGTTCTGCAGAATTGTACTCGACATCTTCCACAAGGCCAACACTCACCATGAAGCGCCAATGTTTTACAAAACAACTACTAACCATGACCAAATACCAACGTTCATCAACCATGCACACTAATATTCACCAACACATACCATTGTTCACAAACACCAACATTCCTGATAAAAAACCACAAGATTTTCAATCAATCACCAGAACCTTTCAACCAACACCAGCAGTATTCAAAGAAAGACACCAACAAACACCAACATTCTCCATGAAAGTTTCTCCTAACATTTATCATCAAACCCCAACATTCACCATCAAACCCCATTATTTACCACCAAACCCCAAGTTTCACCATCAAACCCCATTATTTACCACCAAACCCAACATTCACCACCAAACCCCAACATTCTCCCCAGCTTCTCCATCAAACCCCAACATTCACCATCAAACCCCAATATTTACCAACAAACCCCAATATTCACCATCAAACCCCAACATTCACCACCAAACCCCAACATTCACCATCAAACCCCAACCTTCTTTATTTCCAGCAGCGTCATTCTCACCAAACTCAATTCAATTCTAAAATAGGAAAAGAACTTTCTCATGCTCAGTAAAGGCCCTTACGTACCACGCGACCCCGTGTGGATGGTGTTCAGGATGTTTGGTGTTGAACCCTGGGCCGCTGTGCTCTGGCCTTCAGTGCTGTTGGTGTAATGGATGGAGGTCCAGCACAGCCATCATCAGGACATCACCTCTAATCAATAGCTCACGGCTACACCGTTAACTAGCTCTGCCGAGTGTCTGTACAGGCCACAGTGCACACACACTCACCCATGGAGACTGGATCAATGAAAGGTCAAAGGTCACAAATCACCCGCTATAATTCACTGCTGTAATGTCTCGCTCTGTCATGGCTGATGTTCAGGTTCTAACAAACTGCAGTATCACTACTCAGGTCCTTGCACACCGTGTCCACACACTCTCCAAGGGCCCGGTGATATCAGAACGATTTCCTGAAAGCGTTAAAAATAAAACCCTGAGTTGTTACAAACTCAAAAGATGTGTGAAATGTAACATGGCGTGTAAACGTAAGATGTGAGTTAATGTGAATTAATAGTATAAAGCAAAATAAAGAAACCGTACGAAAACACAACAAAACACAAAGGAGAAGAACGTCATTAGCGTGACTATAAGTGCTAAAGTAAAGAGAGACGTAGCTTAAGGCTGTTTGTTTAAGTGTCTCTGGTTTTATCATTAATGCAGAAAAGCGACACAGAGAGCAGGACTGGATTCAGCTTTTCTGTCATCAACACCCACTTGTTCTCCTGAACACTTATTCTCTGCGTAATCAGGGGCTCAATGGCCGAGTGCGAGTCCGGAGAGGGCGGAGGGGCGGCGAGGGGCGGCGGAGAGGTGGGACGGTGTGTTTGTGCGATTAAAGTGTGATCTGGATAATACCGTTTTCACCAAAGCCAGCAATTACACTCATTAAGCCTGGCCATGGTGTGTGTTAGCTTAGCGAGTCGAGTGGGCAGGGGACAAGGGGAGGAGGAAAAAAAAAAACCTTAATCCCTTAATCCTTTATTCTCTCTCTTTCTCTCTCTTTCTCTCTTTCTCACACTCCTTTTCACTCGGCTCGTGCAGGGGTCCGTGTACAAGCTGCAAAATTAATGACGCCCTCTTTAAAGCCCTGAAATGATGGAGCGCAGCACGGTTACTATAGCTACACTTTCCAAGGAGTGATATCCCACACACACACACACACACACACACACACACACACACACACACACACATATGTTTGCCTTACTGTTCTTGTGAGGTTCATCCATAGCCATTTTAGCTTTTTAAATAAAAGCTGAACTTCTTCTTTTTTTCCAAAAAAAACCCCCACAGTTTTCCTAAATGTCCTCACAAAGTCAAATCTATCAGATATTCCGACACTTGTGGGGACATTTGGCCCCATAAATATATCAGAACATGTCCATACACAAACACACACACACACACACACACACACACACACACACACACACACACACACACACACATATCTCCCGCGGCCCTGAATACGCCACAGGCAGTTGCCAAATTAATTCCTCGTTGCTTTTCACATGGTAATGATTTGTTTTGTGCAGCGCGAGAGTGCAAACAGGGGCCTGAATGAAGCCGTTTAACACACACACACACACACACACACACACACACACTTACGAGCTTTCAGAGACTTCTCATCTAAATGGGAATCAGATGAAGTGAATAAGCTCATGAGGTCCAACAGGTGCAAATCAGAGAAAGCGGAACAAGAACAAAGAGCAGGAGAAAATCTCGTAAATTATACATCACTAATAATAATAATAATAAAAACATAATAAAAACTGAGAACTTCCTAAAATTTCCCAAATTAAACATAACAATATATAAAAAAATCAGAATTCTATTTCTGCTATTAAAAACATTTAACATTTTCTAGGCCATTTCTGTTTTTACTTTTGCACTTCAGATGTTAGATGCACTTACTCCACAGCGCTGCTGAATCCTGGACTGTGATTGGTCAGGAGGCGTTGATTAATTTCCTAGAACAGCAGCTCTGACAGTAGCGCAGCTGCATATCGCAGGTTTGTATTAACGCGCTCGTTCTGATACGTTATCGTTTCTATAGTAACAGCTCGTTCACAGGGACGTGTACAGCGGACGCTCCACATAAACAGAATAGAAAACGTGTGTAATCCTTCATACGGTGAAGTTTTCTGTGAGGAGAAATGTGTTTATTTAACATTTGTGGAAGGAGTCTCCAGTGCCAGCGCGTTGTAACAGTCAGAGGTGAAGCTGTAACTTTACGTTTTTCAACGTCTCCAGGACGGAGGAGTTTACGCTTCTTTGCGGTTTCTCGCCAACAAAAGACGATAAGCTACGATTTTTTAACGTCGAGAGAGAGAA
>CM040986.1:24125167-24136831 GCA_022985145.1 Pangasius djambal | reverse complement strand
GTGTGTGTGTGTGTGTGTGTGTGTGTGTGTGTGTGTGTGTGTGTGTGGTTCTGGCAGCATAGATGCCTCATTTAGATGATTAAAAACTGCTTAATTAAAATTCGATAATTTAACCGAAAGACACAAGAGTCCACAATGGTTTTGTTTTTTGTTTGTTTTCTCTGAGAAATAAAGAGCTTTTGAAACATCCTGCACCGCTGGAGGAAAATGGAGCGCTCTCAGCATCACATGCCATTATTGTGTATTTTAAAAATGGAGGACATGAAGAAAGAAAAATAATGACATGAAAGGATCAGACACGGAAAAGCTTTCTTACAAAACATGCATTACTATTATTATTATTATTATTATTATTATTATTATTATTATTATTACTATAGCAGTGTGAGAGAAGAGGAATAGGAGTGTGTGTCCTTATACCAGATTGTTAGCTTTGTGTCATGTACAGGTGATGATAACTTTATACCATGTGTGAAAGAGAGAGACGTTCCTCACCAGCGTGACACTCATACAAAGGTGTGCATAAGTATTCACCCCCTTGAACTCATCCACATTTCGTAGTGTTAAATTTTCAAAAGTGTTTAAATTTACATCATGAATCTCCACAAGATATCCCATAATACTGAAGTGGAGAGAAAAATCGGTGTAGTTCACAAAAGTATTTCACAAAAAAAAAAAAACCTGATAATAGTTGTGAGTGCATTCAGAAGTATTCACCCCCCCCCCCCCCAAAAAAAATCGTTCTGTTTATTAGATAATAAATAATAAAGTGTCATGTGATCTACATATAAATCCACTCATATCCACTGAACCAGGAAGTACAAGTACAAGCAAAGAACAGGGGACGCGTGAAGAAGAAACAAGGTGAACAATAACCCGAGACAAACCATGATAGCGTGATAAGACTTTCGCAACGAAAGGCAGAAACAGCAGGGTTTAAACAGATAAACTAATCCAGAGCTTAACACAGAAGATCAGGAAACACACCAATGACAGGACAGGGGGCGGAGACAAAAGCACATGGTGACGTAAACAAAACATGAAATTAGCGCCTGTCAAGTGGAAGAACGCAGATGCAGAAACAGCATCAGGCCACAAAGCGCTGCTGCCTCACAGCTCCAGGGGTCCTGAGCTCGGGTTCCTGTCTGTGAGGAGTTCCACAGGTTCTTCCCGTGTCCGTGTGGGTTCCCGCTGGGTTCCTCCCACTGTGTAAAAAACATGCTTGTAGGTGTCCTTCAGTGTGAATGAGTGTGTGAATGTGTGTGTGTGTGTGTGTGTGCATGCTGTGATGGACTGACGTCCCTTCCAGGGTGTATTCCTGCCTCACTCCCCGTGTTCCCAGGGTAGGTTCTCGATCCACTGCGACCCTCACCAGCATAAAGCACTTACTGAAGATGAATGAATGAATGAATGAGTATTCACTTACACACACACACACACCAGAGGGGGTGGAGCCAGCAGAGCTCGCTGCAATTTAAAATGTTTAAAATCTCCACCGCACCTGAAAGAACATCACACCTGTCTTCTAGTTTTGAGTTTCTGATCCTGCTCTGGAGCTTTATCCTGAACAGGACTCAACTAGATGTGGATCCAGAGTCGATCCTGAGCATGAGGCGGGAATTCACCCTGGATGGGATTCCACCCACCCACACACACACACACACACACACACACACACACACACACACACACACACACACACACACACACACACAAAACTAGGGGTAATTTAGCATAGCCATTCCACTTACCTGCGTGTTTTTGGGAGGAAAGCGGAGGAAACCCGCACGGACACGGGGAGAACATGTAACACTCAGCAGACGGTAATCCGAGCTCAGGATTGTTCATTTCCCCTTAATAACATAAATAAGCTTGTGGAGGCTGTTCTCATGTCCTGATGTGATGTGATGTGATGTTGTGATCATGTTGTAACATCAGGAATTCTGGTTACATCCAGAATCTTTTCTAGTAGCCATGCTTACTACAGTGGAAATACGTAAACCTTCTCAAAAAATTACTCGTATCCATATTTAGAAATCCATATTTAAACATTACAAAGCAATTTCTCGAAATGCTGATACTTGTACTTTTGTTAGACGCAAATATCCACGACTTTAACTTTAACCACCATGTGTAATTAACATAAAAACAAGCACAGGAGAAAGCAGCGGTGGAAAAACCGTGAAGAAGAAAGCCGTGATGTGATGTGATGTGATGTGCGCTGCTGCTGCTCGTCTAGCTAACATTCCTCTTATTTATTCCGAACAGACGAGCTCCATTAGTTCGGGTATAAAGCGAGTACGATTAATGAAAGCGCTGCTGCTTCACAGATGCGCGTCCCGCTGCGAGAGCTTCTCTGTTTGACTACACTGTGTAAATTCAGCACAGCGTCGTCCTGACTGACTGTGATAAATGTTTTCTACAGACGAATGACAAATCTGTCCATCAGAGAGACGCAGATCTGTGACTCAGTGTTTTGACACACAGTCGAGAATAGAAACATGCGACAGAAACAGAAAAAGGTAGAAAAAAAAAGAAAAGTCTGCACAAATTTATAACACAATATGGTCAACTATCCAGGTGATAATAACGATACCGTGATATAACACCAAGAAATAATAATAATAAAATAAATGAAAAGGTGAAAAAATGAAAAAAAAGACAAAAATCTTAATTAAAATTGGAAGTTAAAATACCTAGTCTGCAGTATTTAGTATTTATTTGAGTTAAAGCGTACCCAAATATTTAAGGCAAGACACTGCAGATAGAGATAGCAATTTTCATCAATCGTTTTTGCATCTAGGAAGTTTTCTCGTCTCATTTCTAGTAACGAAAATGTGAAAACTGAAACGTGTTAAGCTCCGCCCACTTAGACAATCACGTCCTGTCATACATCACTGAAAAACTCGTTTCCTGCACTTTATGTCAGTTTGTGTGTCATATTGATATCCATGTCAATTTCCCATTTTGTGCATGTCTAAAACCACTTTCGGAAAAGATTTTATTCTAAGTTTAGAACTAAAAGTCTCAGTTTCGAGAGACTTCATTTAGAAGGATAAAGCAGAAAGTGTGATGTTTAGACAGGGGTGAAAACTCCGTCTCTATTGTCTCTAGTGTAGGAAGTGACCGAACAGACCACAAAGAAATATTTCTTTCTTTATTATATTGTTTACATATTTAACGTGGCTGTGAGATACTACGTCAACATCATGAATTCGTAATGTGTGCTGAGGATGTAGGGGATTTGACCATATGACGTATTTGTAGAGGAGGCGGATGCAGGTGCAGATTTAGTTTATTGTAGGTGAGACACATGACAACTCAAACAGCGAGACGTGAACAAGGATAACGACGCAGGCAATAACACGATTACACAACCGGCACAGGCGACAAAAGCTAGACACGTACCTTAAATACTAGTGCTCAATTAAACCAAACCGTGAAACGGGCACAGTCATGTGACATGATCCCGTCAGGTGCAGTGGCTGATGGGAAACTTTATTCAGCGCTGATTCCGGCATAACCACGACAGGTCACAATTTTAATTCCCTCTTCTGAATTTTTGAATGAATAGAATTGTGAATTGTGAATGTTTGTGTTAATCCGATGCACTTTCCTTTCTACGGTTTGAAGGATAAGCTGACCAAGCGTTCATCTGCTACACTTACAAAAAAAAAAAGTTCATTCATCATTTTATCCATAAAAAATTTGGTCCTGCGGTTAAGATGCTTCTTCTCAGATGACTTCTGTGCAAAACAAACCTTTTTATGGACTTTCAAGGGACAATATTGTTAATTAATGAATATCAATTAATGGGTGTGTCTGAATAAATGTGTAGTTAGGTCAGAGTTCTTAATACTATGGACATTTTTTACTCCACATATGAGAAAATATCACACAGACCTCTCTTGCAATTGTGAGTTACTGTGACTTTAGCTATCCGCTACCCAAACCACACCAACACCACAGCCACGCTATTCCGCTGAGAAGAAAACCTCAGGTAGGCTATATCGCTGATGGGTTTTGTCGAGGTTTATTTATATAATTAATTGTGTGTTATTTATAAGTAACTGCGAGATAAAAAGAGTGGCAACTGTGAAATGCTAACTTGCAGTTGTGAGATGTAAAGTCACAAATCTCTCGGTTGTGTGGGAAAAGTCGCAGTTAAGGAATGCGAAAAGTCATAACTGAGTGATAACTTGCAATTGTGAGATAAAAAGTCGCGGTTGCGCAATACTAATTCAAATCTGTGTAATGTTTTCTCATATGTGTTGGAAACAAGCCTCCACGGAATACCGCTATGTGACAGTTTTGGTATTAAAACCTCACTAAGTGCGAACGCTGAATACGGCGCTACAGTAATGTGATAAGTGTAAAACTGACTATCCATCACGGTGAAGTCTAACCGCTATATTTCATCCGCATAATCATCGTCGTAAACACCCATCTGTGGACGTGAAAGGCGAGGACAGAAGACAGGCTGTGGGTGAGATGGTGAGAACATGACAACATCCACGACATAACCAACACACTTTCATTAGTGCTTTAACAATTGCATTACAGCGCATGAATATTGCATGCGCCGTGTCTTTGTGCCGTAAATGAGTTAGAAGATATTCACCGCCTCAAACGGCCTCACGGGAAACAAAGCCTATTCTTCCAGTGACGCTTCATTTACATCCTCACAAACCACGGGCCGGAGCGAGCACAAGTCCTGCTGAATATCAAACGCTGAGAGCAAGAACTGATCAAACACAAACACACACAAGTCCGCTCTGCAACCAGTCATCTGTCCTCATCATGATGCGCGACGCACGATGATGTTCAGTGTCAGCGAAGCTTCCGCACCAGCGCTTTGAGAATATATGAGCTTCTCAGCACGCAAAGTCACACAAAAGACTATCATCGAATTTTATTCCGCTGTTGAATTCTGGATTCTGATTGGTCAGAAGGTGTTCGATCATTTTCTATTACTGCATAAACGGATTAAACAAGTGTGTAATCATTGATGTGGTGAAGTTTTCTGTAAAGAAGTAACATTTATGGAAGGAGTCTCCAGTGTCAGTGCTCTGTAACAGTCAGAGGTGAAGCTGTAACTCTTAGTTTTCCGACGTCTTCAGGACAGAGGAGTTTACGCTTTTTTGCGGTTTCTTGTTAACATGACAAACTGCGTTTTTTTTTAATCTTCAAGAGACAGAAGAAAAGAGAGAGTGATGAGGGAAAGATACTATGCGTTATACTGTAGGTCATACGCAGTCTACAGTCTGTAGCACTTACTACAGATTTGAGGTCATTTTCTTCATCTTATTTTTGGCAGGTTGTAAACCTTCAGACTGTTAACCATCATTAACGGCTGACCTTTTTTTTAAAAAAAATTAAACCACCTTAGACACAATCAACCAGCCTCATAAAGACAAGAAGACTCACGTTCTTCTTATTGTACAACACACACGACGCACAACATCGCCTGTTCGGGTTGTGTGTTGTGTGTCTGTGCTGTGAACACAATGACATTTCGCAGTTTATTAGAGTTCCTGTTGACCTGCCGGATAAAATGGCGGTGCTAATTCCTCGAGAGGATTGCCGAGTTGCTTGGTGACATTTAGAGGCTTTGACAAATGGATCGTGTTGGGATGCACGGGAACCGAACCGTCAGGTCGAATCAGGTAGAGCGCTTTCACACATCTTACACGCAAACACAATTAACTGGATAAAACAATGCGGTCGGCTGATTTACCTCCTGCTGTGTGGACTCATACAGTAATTGTCTTAATGTTTGCACATGGAGATGAGCGAGAAGTGTGTGTGTGTGAAATGTTCTGCATGACAGTGTGAAGGGCAACTATATATACAGCATATACGTGGCGAGAGAGAAAGGAGAGAAGGAAAAAACTGTGAAAACGAGAGTGTAGTTTAAAGGAATATCGGCCAAATGTGAAATGAACACAACGTTCTTCAGGTTTTCCGACATGGACGCCAGGAAACTTCCGTTTATAGCTTCTGCAACGTAAGTGAGAACAGGAATATAACTCTCTTATTTAACGGACATTCCACAACTTTAAGTGTAAAATAAAAACATAAAAAGCATGACGTGTCATATAGTAACGCATTAAGAACTGTAATCGTTGGAAAATAATCAACTTTGTGGTGGTAACAGTAACGTCACACGACTTCGTCACATCATCATTCATTCATTCATTTACTATAAGCACATGACACACGCTGTTTTATTCGTTACTTAATATCCTTAATAATCTTAAATACTTAATAATCGTCAAAAACATTTTTTTTTTATTATACTTTTCCCGCAAGTGCCAGTTCCGACGTGGAGATAAAAATACACTCAGAATACATTCACCAAATCAATACATACCAAACATTACACACACACACACACACACACACACACACACAGAGAGCGCTGGAGGAACTACAAGGTTGGAACTTTTAAGGTTTGCCCCAGAAGGTGTAGTAGAGTGTAATAAATGAGACATCCATCACAAAACACTCCCTCTCTGCTATGTTCTTCAGTTCTGGCTCTGCCGCAGACCACGCCCACCCTCCATTACTATCGCCTACGTATGAAAAAAAGGTTCCTGAAGGTTCTTTATAGTTTCTACTTTATAGGTTTTAAAATCTACAGGTTCTTTGTAAACTCCTACAACAGAGGGATTCAGTTTTAGAGAGATTTCCAATTTAGAAATCTACAAACCCTCAACCAACAAAAAAAAAACACTTTTTTTTGAAGAATTTATATGTATAACACTGCGTAAAAGTCTTGAGCTATTCAAGAAAATAACATTTAATAAAATAATAAGCCACAGGCTCCCGAGCGGTGCAACAAAAAGCGTTCACCATGTCATCAGGAGATCACGAGTTTGAATCCTGACGATGCTACAGCCATCTGTGGCTGGGAGTCCAAGAGAGCAAAACTGGCTGTGCTGTCTATGTGGGAGGGGCTTACGCTCTCTCCCCTGTCAATCACAGGCATCTGTGAGCTCGTGTATGTGGAAGAAGGCTGATAGCTCTTTCCTCGGAGTGTGTTAGTATGCATTAAAGTAATTTTTATCTGAACTAATTCTCACTGTAGTGTTTTAATAGCCGTCCAGATAAGAGAACTGTATCACTGAAGAGACGTGGAAAAAAAATGATTGTAGACGTCACCCAGGGAAACGAATCCCCATCCGAATAGCGCGTCAAAAGCACGGTTTCCGAGACAGACTCCACAATTTTCAGAAAGACGTCAATCTAAAACCAACTGTACAATACTGTTTATACATTCTGTAAGGAATAAAAGTCTCCGTGTGGTGGTGGTAGAGTAAAATAATAATATAGAGTAAAATAATAATCATTTTCCTCTAACGGCATGTCCTGAAGTGTTTTAATCCTCTTATACCACATCAATTGCCATAGATTGCAAGTTTATTATTAATTTTTATCCATTTATAGGTACATTTAATGTTGTGGAACATCTGTAAAACAAGTTAGTTCCTGTTCTCGCTTACGTTAAAGCAGCTGTTAACATCCTCCGTCCTGAAGATGTGTAAACATCGTTCCCTCACTAGCATCTCTTTTTTTTCCTCTCTTGAAGTTATTAAGATGAATAACGCAGCTTGTCATACAACCGAGAAACGTTTCTGCTCGGAAGATTTGACGTCTGAACGTTAGTTCAGTGGGCGGGGCTTTTTCAATTAATTTGCGAGTAGATCCGCCTCTTTATCCTGATTGGTTGGACGTTGGGGCTCCGTTTTATTTGCTTTTTTTTCTGTTTACAAATATGAGGAGAACTATTATTAGTTCTGACCCGACATTTAACGTGAGTCTGAAAGAGTTAATTTTAACCGACTCTGCGGTTAGGGTGCGAGGCGATGACTCATGGGGAAGCCTGAATAAACCACCTCAGTGTTTAATCCCCATCACCTCTGGCTCCTGTTCCCTTCGGCACGGTGAAGCCGCAGTGATGTTATAATTACCAGGCTGGATACGGCGCATGGCGGGGGCGGATGATAATTCCGTCTCTGCTTTTCTGCTAAGATAGGAGGTC
This sequence comes from Pangasius djambal, assembly GCA_022985145.1. Lineage (NCBI taxonomy): Eukaryota > Metazoa > Chordata > Actinopteri > Siluriformes > Pangasiidae > Pangasius > Pangasius djambal. Next base: position 24,128,787 of record CM040986.1, on the reverse strand, counting down.
GCTCTGCTGCTCCACATTCACGTTGCCCCTAACAACCATTCTTATGTCCGCCCACACACACACACACACACACACACACACACACCCGCCCACTCACGCCCACACGTGGGGGATGCACATGCAGGGGTGAGGCGTGGGGAAGACAGGAGACAAGACCTTTCCTCTTCCTGACTCTCTCTCTCTATTCAAGGAAAATAAATCGTATCCTTTTCTTTCCCCTCTCTCCCCGTTTATCACAATCTCCATCTCTTAATATCTCAGTTTTTATTTAATCTTCTTCTTAGCAATGTTGTATCCCATGTCTAGATTTAACATTATAGCCGTCGAAACATTTATTTTAAACTGAAAATCTCATCACTAACGTTAAAAATTCTGGTGAAAACCGAGCTCCAAAGTCTTCTCAGCGCTCAGAGTTTCTCCTGATGTCAGGCAGCAATCCTTAAGTCACGATTTTCCTTCCCCCGGACCACTTTTAGGACCTGCTGTGTCAATCAATGTCAAAATCCGAAGCTGGCAGAAAGATGCAGGCAGACAGTGGCAACAAGAGCAAATCTATATTCCAGGTCATGACTGTGCTCGTGTTTTAGTCTTATTCAGATTTCTTTCTGCTCTGGTTGCCATACCAGGGACTGAACCTCTGGCATTGTGGGCAGTCGTGGCCTAATGGTCCGAGAGTCAGACTTATAACCCAAAGGTGAACCTGAAGGTTGTGGGTTCGAGTCTCGGGTCCAGCAGGGATTGTAGGTGGGGGGATTGAATGACCAGCGTCTCCTCCACCCTCAATACCACGACTGAGGTGAGACCCTTGAGCAAGGCACCGATCCCCCAACTGCTCCCCGGGTGCTGCAGCTAAAAAATGGCTGCCCACTGCTCTGGGTGTGTGTTCACTACTGCGTGTGTGTGCACTTGGATGGGTTAAATGCAGAGCACAAATTCTGAGTATGGGTCACCGTACTTGGCCACAAGTCACTTCACTTCACTTGTTTCACAACTATATCCTTAAGTTATTTTCCCCAAACCGTGTAAACTGGCAGAAAAACTCATGAAGTTTGCATTTTCCTGCGTTGTGCATTTGTTTTGGTTCTTCACTAACTGTGTTCAGTTCTGACTGGTTTCACTCTGCACTCTGTTGTTGCTTTGTAACGTCACGAAGTCTTTCCATGCATTTTGGTGCTGAGCATTTCTGAACCTTCTTTAGTTATTTCCTGAGTTGTTCCAGTTTTTGACATCGATTATGGATCTTCTGTGCTGGACCCTGTCCCCTTGCTGTGGATTACGACAATAGCCCATAATAACATCTGTACTGAGTTTACACACTTGTGTACTGCCAGAAAATTACCTACGCCACAAGCCCTTTTCAGACAGGATTAGATTTACATGGTGCACTGCAGGAACTCCATCAGCTGCAGGTTCTCCTCTGTGATTTTATTCCCATCCAGATCAGCCTCGTCTGTTTTTCTTCTCGCCTGAGCAAATTACACACCAAATTACCTAGTGTTTTTTTTTACTCTTGTTGCCACTGTTTATTCATAACAGTTAATAACTTTTAGCTCTGTCTGGATCAACAATCATGCTGATAACTTCATTTTTATTTTATTTTCCAGCACTTGATCTGGGCTGCTTAATGGTAATCTCCAAAAGAGTGCTTGTCCTGAGGGACTGTACCATTGCATGCGTATAATAAGGGGTGGACAAAGAAATTATAATTAAGTGAACATATAGATCATGTTTCCAAAAATATTCACTTAAAAATGGAAAGCAAAACAAAATGTACTCATGTGACAGTAAAGAAGTTGCTACTTCTGAATGTAGTCGAGTATTAAAATGTAAATATGTTTAACTGATGGAATTATGTTCATGTCATGTTTTCATATGAAACCTGTGTGAAGTGAGAATACGAGTATTTTCCACTCTTGCTTGGATGTTTCCAAATTTAAAAAATGAGTCTCTACAGATCGTGAAACACTCAACAACAAAACTAATTACTCACTACTAGTTATGATGCACCTTAAACTGGTTAAAGATCATCATCAGCATCATTATCATCATCAGAAACTGATCTGAGCATAAAAAGCTTCTTGTTGGGAAAAAAAAAAAATCAGCTTTGATGAGCTCAGGTTTTCTTTCATCACGGAGACGCTCTGATCCGACGTGTGCTGCTGTAGAGGTTTATTACTAATGTATGAGGAGAATAATTATTAATTATCAGGAGCTCATGAGGATGAGTAATGATCACTGTGATGATGATTAATGTGGGAAACACTCGTCTCTGCTAATCCTCATATGCAGTCTACAGAGCAATATCTCAGACAGGGGCTTATACACTACTAAACAATACTGTTTATACATTGTGTAAGGACTGAAACGCTGCGTGTGGTGCTGTTAGAGTAAAATAATCAACGACAGGGTGGTGTGATGAAGAGGAGTTACTGTTACCATCCCAAAGTTAATTATTTTCCTATAACAGCACGTCCCTGAAGTGCTTTAATCCTCTTATACCACAGCAATTTGCCAAAGATTGCAGGTTAATTGTTTGTTTTTATCCATTTATAGGTACATTTTACGTTGTGGAACGTCTGTAAAGCAAGTTAGTTCCTGTTCTCACTTACGTTCTGTCCTGAAGATGTCAGAAAACGTAAAGTTGCAGCTTTACCTCTGACACTGGAGACTCCTTCCATAAATGCTCAGTAAATGTCTCCTTAACTACAAATATCACCATATAGAACGATTTTTAAAATCCACTGATATGCAGCTTCTGCTGTACAGGTCCCTGTGAATGGGCTGTTACTATAGAAACGGTAACGTCTTCGAACAAGCGCATTAATGTAAATTAATCAACACCGTACTGACCAATCAGTATTCAGAGTTTCAGCAGCGCTGTGGGGTCATATAGAGTTACAAATAATGATGATGTGGCTCTTCATTATGCTTGGGCTTTGTGAAGTCACTATATAATTTAAACATAGTATTTATCATCATCATTATTATTATTATTATGTAGGATTATGTTTAGAAATAATATATATCGTATAAGGAGGCATGTGGAAGTACTCTCTCTCTCTCTGTCTCTCTCTCTCTCTCTCTCTCTCTCTCTCTGTCTCTTTCAAGTCGTTGAAAAGTATTAGCTGCCATTCCAGACTGTCTGGACTCAACCCGATAAGTCCATGCTGGGAAGCAAGAGGGAATTATGGGAAAGGCTACAGTGAGTTGACCTGGTTATCTTGGGCTGTGGGAAAAATCTGAGTCCCATGAGTCACTCTGGCATGTAGCTGAGGCAGCTTGGGTAATGTATGGACTAGCTGGGGCGCTTGCTCATGCATGGAGGGTCACTGGTGCTGTTTTTACACCACATACTGGAAGATTGCACAAGAAAAAAATTCCCATGCCCACTCACACAGCTCAGCGTTTACTCATCTCAACTTATACACTGCCCTCCAAGAGTTTGGAAACGCCTGAACAAAATAGGGTTTTTGGGCAATATCAGCATAAATCCTCTTTAGTTAGTGACCATTTTGCATTGATAATAAGGGACAACACAAACTATGAAAACATATTTTATTAAATAAAAAGTTTATGAACATAAACATGAACATAACATAGAAAAATACTCAAATTTTGGA
>CM040986.1:24087469-24115710 GCA_022985145.1 Pangasius djambal | reverse complement strand
TAAGCTTTGGATTCATTTCCATACCTCAAGTTCACGCAGAACATGTACACTAATGGTTACTGTAGATTCAGTGGGTGATCATTTTGAGTTAAGTCTGAGATCCATTAAGGCATTTAAGGAAGTGACACAAATTTTTGTGTTTTCCAATCAAAAACACGAGTAGACTCCCAGACATGATCCAACAGCTGTACTATTAAATAGTTTAAAAGGTTTAATTGGTTCATATAGGATTTGAACATGTCCATATTCATAGCATATGCCTGTCTTTGGGGTATGAGTAAGCAGAACGAGGTGGAGAAGCTGATCTTCCTGCATCCTCACTGTGTGTGTGATACACATCAGCACTGCTGTGTGTGATACGCTAATGTGCTAACAGCGTAGCTCCCTTTATCCAACTCTCTGTCTTCCTCAAATGATATGACGGATGTCTGTATTGTAATTAGACCAAGCTCTTTGTGTGTGTGTGTGTGTGTGTGTGTGTGTGTGTGTGTGTGTAGCAGTCTCTGATGGTTCAGTGAGTGTGTTGCCATTAATTAGATTTCCAGGGAAGAGTCTCGATGCTCAGGATTATAATAAAATAACGAGGCACAGATTTTATAAATGCCAGCGGCTGCCTTACAGTAAAGATGGGAATTCTTAACATCGTGTGTGTGTGTGTGTGTGTGCACGCTCTGAATTACAACCCAAGATTGGAATAACCAATTACAGTGGCATAAAACGAGGCATTTTGCAAATACCACACATTCTTAACATAAAAATGTGAAAAATTATTTCTTGTTATCAGAATTTCTAAATATAACACACAAATTGGCCACTAACAGCTGCTAATGAGGTCTGATGTGTGTGTAGGTCTGGGAAAACCCACTGGATATTGATATGGCTGAATTCTGGAAAACAGGCAAAAATGATGGCTCTACTTTATTATAAATATATTTCCCCAAGATTATATGAAAATATTTGTATTTAGCTGACTTTCTAACCTTGCCTGGTGTCTGCCTGCAAAGATCATGTTTTGTAAGGAGCCAGTTTAATAAACACAGCAGTAAAAACAGTCTGTATAAAGATGTGTAAAACCTCATTAGCCGAGTGCGCATTCTTACGGTTTGTGCCGTAGTGAAGCAAACATAAGCCTAAACAATTCAGCTTGTAATCAGATAGCAGCTGCCAAAATGTCTGCCGTGCAAACGAGGAACGTTTCATTAGTTTTCCGAACTGTAGCTAGTAGAAAATGTCACAGCTTGACCATGTGAAGGATTTTCCCAGACTGCCACACATATTTGCACATTTTTTCAACCTATTTTTACTCTGCGATGCAAACTGTGCTCACTGGGAATGTGTTAAAGCTTACACACACACAAAAAAAAACTAAAGCTGCCCAAAAGATATGAACAAAAAAGAGACATTTGTAGGACGTCCAGGCAGATGAATACGAGACATCAAATATGATCGGGGCCAAAAATAGACGTGTATTTAGGGACCGAGTCTGGCAACAATAGACATCTGAAGCAACTCCTTACAGAAAAAGGGCATTTTAAATGTAAATAATTATCCTCTTAATAGGATTAAAAAGCACTGCTGGGAAACGGGATCGGGATTTTAATTGGCTGCATTTAAAGCTCACAGCACTGTTTTCACCCAGACGAGTCCCACTCGTACTGTAAGAGTGACGAAAAATGGCTCGGATCATTACAGACCCTCCGAGCGCTCGGATCCGTCACTCGGTTTCTGAGCGAAAAGCTAAAATGACGGCCCAGAGCTGTTATGAAGAGTGGAAGTCACCGAGTGGGAGGGGTACGCTCTAATAAGTTAAATATAGAAAAAGTGGAAACAGATGAAACAGAGAGAGAAAATGCAATTTGAGCTTCTTCATGTTTTTCCCAGCTTAAATTTAATTCCTTAGATTCAATCCGGACCCTCTAGCTTCGAGGTAGCCGTACTGTATCACTGTGGTTTATTCATTAAATCTAAGGATACACTGCAGAATCAGAGGATGTACTGTGTGTGTGCCAAGTCTGTTTATCCAAGCATTTCCAGTCAACATGGTCATATCACCAGGAGACATGGTCCTCACGGGCAAATCCTTCATCATAACTAAAAGACGACAGGAAATTTTTCTTTAGACGCAAAGCTGTAAAAAATTATACACATGGACTGTAAACTAGGACAACTAAAACAAGAAACAAAGAGATAGGAAATTAAGGACACACACACACACACACACACTGGGGAATAAATACAGAAATATTTACACACACTGTGCTGCTTGAACAATGCCCTATTTCCAAAGAGGCAATATGTGACAAGATGCTGTAGTAAAATAATCAGTGACAGGGTGGTGGGATGAAGCGGATGTAGCTTCACCTCCTACAGCCTCACAAAAACTCTGCTTGCACAGCTAAAGGACCAAAAAAAACACCCTTTTTCCCTAGAAACTTTGCATATTGTACTGAATATTTACTACATCTGGGCTGAAACCCAACACTGCTCTCACCCTGAGAACTCCATCTCTACTGTGAAGCACGGTGGTGATAGCATGAGGTTCAGTGTTCCCGTTGGACTCTTTTTGCTTCTCTGACTAATCGCCTTTTTACCCACTCACTGAATTTGGTGGATGATCTCTTCTAGTTAGAGTCAAGGGTGTCCCATATTCTATTAAATTTTAACAATGGATTTAATGTCACGTCACATGATGTTCAAAGTTTGGGATATTTATTTTATAACCAAAGCCAGACTGATCGTTTTCCAGAGTTTTGTTCTGGACTTGTTTTGGCAGCTTGTTGGACTTCATGCTGCTGTTTGGTCAGGCATGTTCTCTAACAAACTCTTCGAGTCCAGTTGTATGGATATTGAGTTCATGTGACACTTTAATTGCGCACGAGTTGACTCCTTTTAACTAATTATGTGACTTCTGATGGTAACTGGTTGCACCAGAACTAATTTAATTTACAAGTTTCATAACAAAGGGGTGAATACTTATGCGGTCACAATTTTTGCTCCCACTTGAATTCTATGGTAGATTCATTACAATAAAATCCCAATCCCAGTTCTAGGTTGTAAGACTACAAAATGGTGGAAAAGGTCAAGGTACAGACAGCATTTCCAATATTCAATGCAATGGTAGAAGTTTCTGAAGGGCGTCTTAAGTTTATATATGGGTTCAAAGACACACCCATCAATTATGCCCATCTGTCCCACGCAAAGACACTTTCAGTTCTGAATGTTTTGGATCCTAAAATGGTTTCCAAATGCCAGTGCTTTTCAAATCTTGAACATTTACTTCCTCCTGCACTGCACTTATTAGTATTTTCCTGCTCACAGGGAGAGTTTGTTAATAAGAGTTGTAGCAGGATTGTTGATGCAGCGTTGGAGAACATGAACACTGGGATTAAATCTTGGAAGCTTGGACAGAAATATGGATAATAATAATAATAATAATAATAATAATAATAATAATAATAATAATAAGAGAAGACAGAATTTCATTAAACCCATCATGTTACATAATTTGGAGCTAAATATACTGACTTTAACGCTAAAATCTCCCTCTTGTCTCTCATAGGCTTCTGGAACTCTGGCCTGCAGTTCCTATAAACCAGCACTGGGGGGTGCTGTGTAAATGTCTGGCCTACTGTAAAGCAGCATGTGATCCCTTTGTGTACTCCCTACTCCGGCACCAGTACCGGAAAGCCTGCACTGACATCATCAACCGGATCCTAAAACGCAGATCTATGAACTCGTCAGACGAATGGCAGCGAGCAAACGGTCCCAACACCGTCGTTCAGGCCATGGAGCTACCAGGAACACTGAAGGAATGTACAGCGTAAAAAAAAACAACAAAAAAAAAAAAAACGCTAGGTGTAACACTGATGAGGAGCTTCTAAGCACAAGACCCGTGAAGATTCCACCCTGCTGTCGGATCCTAGCAAAACGATTCCCTGGAGATTCCAGAACAGTCCGTTCTCTAGAAAGAACAATTCTAATTCAATAGTTTCAAGGATTTTTTTAAAACAACAGAATTTCTGGAGAAATTTGGAGAATTCAGGTTTCTACAACATTCTGGAGAGTTTTGGAGAGTCCTGTGTCCTACCGTGGATGTTAAACACTTCCAGAGCACTATGTTTTCTAAATCAGAAGACTTTGAGCGTTCTGGAGAATTCCACATACTACAGTGGAGGTTTCTTTTCAGGGGAAGTTCCAGACGGAGTTGTATTCTCCATGATTTGGGGAATTCCATTGTCTAAAAAAAACATGATTTTACCAGAGAATTTCAGTCTCTATATTTCAATCTTTACATTTTAAAGCAAAGAGTTTGAAAGAACTGGAGAGTCTCATTCATTAGAGCAGTATTTCCTTGAGAGTTCTTCTCTAGAATGGAAGATTTTGGACTGTTGTAGGTCTGAAAGAGTCCTGCAGGATGATACGTTCTCAGTGGTTCTACAGAATTTCCACAATGATGGATTCTAGAGAGTTCAATTTCCAGTATTCAAAGAAAAAGACAATTATAGGAATTCCTCGTCAATTCAGTTCTTTAGAGTGAAAGATTTTGTACACGGTTTCCAACAGTACAGTTACTCTAAAAAATATCGATAGAGCCGAGTTCCCTAGAATGTTGAAGGCAAGAGAGTTTTAGAGAGTTCCTTAGAATTCCTGTGAGTGGACTATTTTATAGAGTTATGTTGTTCACAGCTTATTATTCTAGACTATTCTGGACTCTGGAGCGAAACTTTTCCCGCAGCTCAGCATGCAAAATTTAGAGAATTCCATAGCATTACGGAGAGTGGATGATTTTATAGAGTTATGGTGTGAGAGTTCAGTTCTCGAAAATGTACGATTTTAAAGGGTTTCAGAGAGTTTCATCAGTCTAAAACACACAACAAAAATTTCCAGAGAGACCTATTTCCTGGAGAAAAAAAAAAAAAAAAAGACAGTTCTGGAGAATTCTGGAGAGTGGACAATTTTAAAGAGTTAAGTTGTCTACAGTAGAATATTCTAGAGTTCAGTTCTCTATCTTCCAGACAGTACCATGCAAAAGTATGTGCCCGGCTGCCTTGAATGTAGAATTCAAGAGAGTTCAATCTGGAGAGTGGAAGGTTTTATAGAGTTACGTTGACTAGAACAGAATATTCTAGAGAATTCAATTTTATTCTCTAGATTGAAAGGTTTTATTCCATAGAGTGGAAGATTTTACTGAGTTTCTTCGAATTCCATCCATCTAAAATGCAAAAAAATAAAAATAATAATAATAATTCTAGATAGAGTAATAACCTAGAATTATAGAATTCAACAGAGCTCTGGAGACTAGACAATTTTATACACTTATGCTGTCCATAGCAGGATATTTTAAAGAGACCCAGAGATTTCATTTTCTAGAATATATATATATATATATAATTATCATCTTAAGATTTCTGGAAAGCCCTTCTCTCTAGAATCCAAGATCTGAAAGCGTTCCACTCTAGAGGAACATGTTAGAGAGCACATCAATCCCATTCAGTGTTTCCACATCTATACTGACTTTTCTACTGATTTCTCCTGCTTGCTTAGGACTTCACTGGTAGCTGTGTATTTTAAGATTCCTCTAAAAATGGTGAACTGCAAGGATATGATTATATATATATATATATATATATATATATATATATATATATATATATATATATATATATATATATATATATAATGTTTCAAATACTGATAAAGGTTCTTGTATGGATTTCAGAGGACATCTAAACGGATTGGTGGAAGCTTACATCTGTCCATGTCTATAGGAAACTGTGAGACGAAACCATTTCCAATAGCAGTGCATGAACAAGAATGGAGGATTAATCTGAAATGTAGCACCGATATATCTAGCTCAACCTGTGCTCCTTAGACCGGAGTCTAGTGCTGCTATCGTCTGTGACATGTACAGAGAAAACCTTTTCATTTTATCAGAATCATTTGAACAACAAGACCGTTAGGCTTTAGAAAATAAAGTCTTATCTACTGACTTGGGACAACTGACACACTGGACCGTACTGCAGAACGAATGGTGGGGAAATCGACGTGGGCTTCAGCAGAACCCTCTCATCCGTGAACGGCACGATCTCTCTTGAAACTTTCATTGTTTCCCCCCCACACACTCGAGCCGACTCTCTCAGAAACCAATTAAACCACGGCTGGCAGCTGAGAGAGAGAAAAGAGAGAATGCTACGCTCCCTCCTGGCCTCTCAGACTGTCGGATTAATTGACAGAGTTTCCCTGCTCCAGGATAGGCGAAAGGACAAATCACCTCCGCTGTGTGTTTAGTGCCTTCTTCCTCCAGTGTAATTGAATTTAGATTGAGATCAGCTAGCACCATGGCTAATACGAGACTATTTATACTCCAAGCTGTGGATAGTGTTTATTTGTGATGGTCAGAACAAAGTATGCTTTGGGACTAAACTTAGAATTTGTAGCTCATTTTATTAGATCAAACGTGGTCGCGTTACGCATGAATCCGTTTTCTTATCTACAAGTACTTTTGAAATGACTATGACCTAGCAACCAACTACCTCTTCGCATACTTAGTTCAGTTTATAGGGAGTAAAGAATGATGAATTTGTTAGAAAACGAAAAAATCAAAACCGGTTAAAATCGTTATACCCCATGAAATCATTGCACCCTTTGCCTATAAACAAATTCTGTCAGCTATCAATCGAAATACTACCACAGCGCTGTTGAATTCTCGACTCAACTCGACCGGACGGAAAGTGTTGATGAAATTTCTATAGCAGCTGCAAGTTCTAATACGTTATCATTCCTATAGTAACAGCTCGTTCACAGGGACTTGTACAGCGGACGCTGCACATAAACGGATAAAAAACAAACAAACAGATGTTATCATTGATATAGTGAAGTTTTCTTTCCTGTAAGGAGACATTTATTAAACATTTATGGAAGGAGTCTCCAGTGTCAGCGCTTTGTAACAGTCGGAGTTAAAGCTGAAACTAAGGTTTCAGAACTGCGTTGTTTGTCTTATTAACTTCAAAAGAGGAAAAAAAAAAAGAGAGGCTGGTGAGCGAATGACGTTTATAGCTACTATAATGTAAGTGAGAGCAAGAACTAACTTGTTTTGTGGAACATAAAATGTAACCGTAAATGGATAAAAAGTATGCCGTATCGTCCTGTAATTAATATTTTAAAAAATTTGGCGAATTGCTGTGGTATAAGAGAAATAAAACATTTTGGGACATGCTGTTACAGGAAAACAATCAAGGTTTATTGTGGTAACAGAGTTTTGATTAGTTTCCTATAACAGCATGACACTGGGCGTTTTATTGCGTATTTAGTAGCTAGCTAGCTGCAAACCCTATTTTTGGTTGCTAATGGTACAAAACACACTGCCATGTCTTGGCTATCCTCCATTTTTACCTATCTGGCTAAGCTACCATAATGATCTTGAGATTTATTGGCTATTTGACTTTAACTTCCTGTTTCAAAAGGAAATTTCATGGGCACTTTAAACATTACACTTCGTCTATAGAAGGTCAACAGTATATGCACTCACATTCTGATTTCTGAGTTTGATTGATGTTCTTGGAAAAGCCAGTGATGAAAATTAATTGGACTTATTGGTCGTGAGATCTGTGTGTGTGTGTGTGTGTGTGTGTGTGTGTGTTAGATAACGTGAAAAACTTTTGCATCAGAAATGTGAAGTCTTTTGTAGCAGAGTGTTAAATGGATCTCACTGTTCTAGCTTCAGGCTTTATTAGACATGTAGATTTAAGTGGCTACACTTTGTTTTATGTTTCAGCCATTTCTCCTTTCATTCTTTGCTATTTATATATATATATATATATATATATTTTTTTTTTCATTCATTACATTCCTACAGCCCATGAGTGTGACTCTAGGACATATGGGGAGAAGTATGTGCCTATTATAATAATAATTTTATACAATATATCACACAACATTGCTATCAAGGACAATAGTGTGAAACAGCAATCCAACAGTCTGAGAAAGATTGACGAATAAGTTTATTTTAAATACATTATTTGATGATAATATATAAAGATAAGGCAATTATCTTGAGGAGAAATGTACCTGGATGCTAGCGTGATCTCATTAGCGCGTTATTAGATGTGCTTTCGGTTAATCATTTCCACACGCCCACGCCGACTTTCCCCTCTCGACTCTGAAGTGTGTATCAGCTACACCGCATCGCACAAACGTCCACTCGTAGCAGAAGAGGATTTTTCACTCGAACAGGAACACACTCGACCTTGTAGGCAACGACAAAGTAGTTAAAGCGGTTTCCTCAGAGATTTGTTTCCGTGTTAACTGTGTACACTGCAAATACGAACACACGGAATAAAACACTTCGGGGAACGTGCTGTTGTAGGAAAATAATACTTCACGAGTTCAAAGAAAATCAGCAAAGCTCTTGTTCAGATTGACGAAAGCATTTACACAGAGCTTTACTGAATTATTGATAAATGAAGCCAAATCTGTCCATTTTGGCATGGAGTGTGTTACCATAGAAACTGCTAACTTACAGGTTTCAGTAAAACGCACAATCTCTGTGCCGTAATCTCACGAATGCGGCAAATCTACTATGACGGAAATTCGCTTTATTTCGGATGAAATGTTTAAAGTTGACATTTCAAACGCAAACCCAGAGTTTCCTTTCCATTCTCACTGACATTTCAGTTCTGCTCGTGAAACTCAGATACGAAAACCGGATATTAAACAGTAGGCTATTCGTTTAAGGAAGCCAGTATTTGATCAGTCCCACTGTAGGAAGCAGATTGTGTAATATTAATATGTTTTTACAGTCAGGGTTTTGCTAATCTGACAGATTAGCAGTGTTAACCTGCTAATGCAGCTAGCGCAGCTTTTCAAATTAGCAGTCCATCACATTCAAATGTGCTGACAGGATTTTTTCTCCTGTCACCAAGATAAAGCTCAGAAAATCTGTCTGAGGCATTCGTTGTTGTACACACACACACACACACACAGGGAGATGATGGTTCTCTGAGGAATGGGAAATTACAATCAGATGAAAATCTGCTTGTCTGAAAAGGTCATTTGGGGTCAGTGAACGTGTCTTGTGTCTGACCTGCAGAAGGAGCTCCTGTTAAAAACGAATTACAGTCACAGCATGAGTGGAATTTAATAACCGCGCTGTGCTGTGCATCTGAAACGAAGTGAGAAGCACTTCAACTTCGACGTTGACTGAAATCTAACAGGAGTCTCCACCTGTTTTATCCGAATGTTCAATTTGGGCATAACAATTAATAAATAGAAAATTATTTAAAGACCACCAAAAAGGCTAGTCATGCTAAGCTTAGTCAATAAATGTGGCTAAGAACTTCTTACTTTCACGCAATTTGCCTGACATGACAGGCGACAACTCACAAACCTTAAACTCACAATCTCTTTATAATTGTTTTATAAAGACAGGATTCTGTGAGTCTTTTCAGTGGAGCATAGTATCATGCTCCAAAAACCCACTGTGTTCAAACATTTGTTTTCAGCGAGTGCTGAGAGCCAATCAGAATGCGCCCTTCAAGATTCTGAAGCTTGTGGCCAGAAACGTTTGCACAAGATATCAGACACTCATATCCTGTCTGTGTGTACGATTTTCACAATATTTACAAAACACACATAAGGCGTAAGGGACCAAACTGTAACCCGTTACACACAAAATTATTTTGAAAGTAAACAGAGAAAAGTTTCGAACATTTTGAATGAATTTTGAACATCCCTACAACGAGCTGTGTCACTTCATAACTGTTAAGTCTTTCTGGCTTTACTGCTTGACCTTCCTCATTACAATGCTCATTACATATTCATTCAGCATGAGGAGAAAGTCGAAGTATCAGGCGATTTCCGTAAATGAGCTCTCTGGCTTTGTCTTGTGGTTTAAGTGGAATTACATATATTTCAATTTGGATGGATCCAGTTATTACTGAAAATGGAGCACACCCATGCTGTGTCATCATTATTTCCAAAATTTGTTGCCATCTTCCTTTAATGTCTTCTGTTTATTTATTTGATCAACACTTAGTCCATTTGCACAGTCTGAATCAGAGTCTGATACTGTCTGATTCGTTTACTTTTTGGTTTGTACGTAATTTAATTAACCAACAATAAAAAATGTAGACCTGAAAACAATGCTCCGATAAAACACCAGGGTTCCATTAAACGCACTAAACACTGCGCACGTTAAAGCGCACAACGACGGCTACCAGTTTTAACATTTCCCCCGATCCATGAACGGGACAATGTAGCTCCATTCTCCCCCCCCCCCTTTGAGGACTTCTGTATGGTTTCATTTTTCCATCTGCAGAACTTTTGCACAGAATAGACTAGGAATACACTTGAATGAGAAACGTGTAATTGTGATGTTCCTCGGTGAAATTAAACAGATTGTGTGGATATTTAAAAAGAGCATTTCTCTTGTATATGGTGAGGTTTAGTTTTAGACATTTGAGACAAATGCGTGAACAATATTTTTGTGTAATCTATTCTGAAATTCATAAGAAAATGTTTTAGAACATGTGATGAAGTGGATCTTTTTTGGCTTGTTTTTTTTTTATAGTAATGTAAATAAGTAGATGAACGGAAACGTCTGTATTTTGACCTCGGGAAATAAAGTACATGAAATAAAGCTGGTATTGCTATTTAAACCACTTTTATTAATCTTTTCTTTCATACTACTTCATTACCCATAAAGCATCGGGGTACTATGAAACAGCATCAACAACAATCATTTTACAAATGTCTCTATAAATCAAATGTATAAGCATGCAAGCATGTCAGGCTTTAGCTAAGTTAATTAATATACATACAGTGCTAATCTCCTATAGCCACTAATTAACCCATTATTTAGCTTGTGATTTGTCTACAGTCTGTGATCTCCACTGCATACCACTGAATTTCTCTCATACAACACGTCTAGTTCAGTGTAGAAGGATCCGACAATGCTAATTCATTCTAATTAATGCTAATTACCCAACAAGCAGCAAATGTTGCTTTGTCCCAGATGCTAAAAGTCATGTCTCGTTAGTGTTCCTTCAGCAACCTTCAGTTATTTTAAACACTAGAAGACTAAAAAAAAAGGCATCTGTCTGATGTTCTGACATTTCTTAGAAAACAACCTTCCTTAGTCCCTTTCTTCAGTTCCTTTAGTACAAAATGGTGACTATGTGCAGAACATGTGCCAGTTACCAACATACACATTCTGATATGTTGAATAAACATCTGGAAATGTGACTTGCAAATAAATTGCATTCTTAGAAAAAGCTTTAGGCAGGGGTTTGGAAAACGTACTGAGAAATTCTACTTATGTGAAAATATAGATAAATATAGATTTTTATTTTAGAGCAACTATACCATTTTCCCTGAAAACATCATTCAGTCTCTGTAGGTTTGTTGCTCATATCCGTGCAGTTCGATAATAAATTAATCAGAAATGAAATATTCTGTGAATAATGAATACTTACCATTAGCTAATATTTTTACATGCTGCTGGAACCGATGCTAGACTAACCTGACATTAGCAAAGAAAACAGGCTAACTTAAAGTTATAGTCAGTTAATGTTAGCAAATTAGTGAAATGTCTCTCTTGCTTTTTCTAATTAAATTAGTGGACAGAGTTCATGCCTTCTATGGAGGTAAAGGAGCCTCATTTTATGAGGCTTTGTCTAGTCCAGCATACTGAAACATTTTCCTGAGGTAGGGCCAGGGGCGCTCATCCTCAGCTTCAACACTGCAGTTCAGTGGATTATCCATTTTCAGACACTGATAGCTATAGTGCAAAGTTCATCGTGTAGCACGAGATCACTGAAGTTGAATTATGACTGTTCTTGATAGCCTTTCTCTACTTGAATGGTATGCATGTAACGACATCACATTTAGAGAAAAGAACAGTGTTAGAATTGGGCTGTCCGCCTGTTGTATGTTTAATGCCACCGAAAAGTGTTGTATGTAAGGTTATATGACCAGTGGTGACTCCACTGACCCAACCGGGATCTCAGGAACCCTTTCTATAACGTTTGATATTGTGTTAAGAGAACATACAGTAAATATGGATCTGGGAAGACAGATATGTGCTGTACATTTGGGACACAGCCTTTGTTGCTGTGCTGTTTTAACAATTCTCAGGTTTGGGGATTTGGCCGTGGACATGTGCAAGCAGCGCACCGCTCCGAGGGCAGTGTGTGTTCTTCACACTCTACGCTTATCTGTAATGAAACAGCCAGCAGGAACGGCAGCTGCAAATGGCTGTGATTTCAAACGGCAGACCTCACATGAACGTGTACGGTGTGTTAGTGTGAGGAGATTCAGGTGCATTGTGTTTTCATTCGGAGTGCAAGATTAGAACAATTACATCACCATGAGAGAACAGAGTTTGCTTTCTTAGTGGTGTGTGTGTGTGTGTGTGTGTACAGAAAGGGTTCCTCATGGGTTCATAGCTTCCCAACAGGGAGGTCTCTTTAAAAGGGAAACGCTCTGCTGTAGTGTCTTAAAAAAGATAAAGCTAGAGTCCTTTTTGAAGAGTGTATTTATGCCTATGTGGAGACTCCCATGAGTTCAAAATCTCAAAGTATTTTACATATCAAAAATCACAGGGTAAAAAAAAACAAAGTATTCATGGCAATGCAGAAAACAATGTACCATCACCAAAGAATTTACTATTAAACTTTCTGCATTATTACAAATCATAAAAAGTATATTTAACAAAATAAAACACTCAAGAAGAGGCATAGGTAAACACCTACAGCTCTACAGAATGTTTCAAATTTCCTTAGTAATGTAAAATGGACATTTTTGCAGGCAGATTAAGGCCCCATCCACATGTATATACAGCAATCAGCCATAGCCTTAAAACCACCCTATATTGTGTAGGTCCCCCTTGTGCCATCAAAACAGCTCTGACCCGTCAAAGCATGGACTCCACAAGACCTCTGAAGGTGTGCTGTGGTATCTGGCACCAAGACGTTAGGAGCAGATCCTTAAAGTCCTGCAAGTTGTGAGGTGGGGCCTCCATGGATTGGAATTGTTTGTCCAGCACATCCCACAGATGCTTGATCGGATTGAGATCTGGGAATTTGGAGGCAAAGTGAACACCTTGAACTCTGTCATGTTCCTCAAACCATTCCTGAACATTTTTTGAGGTGTGGCAGGGCGCATTATCCTGCTGAAAGAGGCCACTGCCATTAGGGAACACCGTTGCCATGAAGGAGTGTGTTTGGTCTGCAACAACATTTAGGTAGGTTTTAAGTGTCAAAGTAACACCCACATGAATGCCAGGACCCGAGGTTTCCCAGCAGAACATTGCCCAGAGCATCACACTGCCTCCGTCGGCTTGTCTTCTTCCCACAGTGCATCCTTGTGTCATCTCTTCCCCAGGTAAACGATGCATACGCACCCGGCCATCCACATGACGTAAAAGAAAACATGATTCATCAGACCAGGCCACCTTCTTCCATTGCTCCATGGTCCAGTTCTGATGCTCATGAGCCCATTGTAGGAGCTTTCGGTGGTGGACAGGGTCAGCATGGACACTCTGACCAGTCTGCAGCTACGCAGCCCCATACATAGCAAGCTGTGATACACTGTGTGTTCTGACTCCTTTCTATCAGAACCAGCAATAACTTTTTCAGCAATTTGTGCTACAGTAGCTCTGCTGTGGGATGGGGCCAGACGGGCAAGCCTTTGCACCCCACACGCATCACTGAGCCTTAGGTTCCCATGCCCCTGTCACCGGTTCACCGGTTCTCCTTCCTTGGAGCACTTTTGGTAGGTACTAACCACTGCATATTCGGAACACTCCACAAGAGCTGCCGTTTTGGAGGTGCTCCAACCCAGTCATCTAGCCATCACAAATTGTCCCTAATCAAAGTCGCTCAGATCCTTACACTTGCCCATTTTTCCTGCTTCCAACACATCAACTTTGAGAACTGACTGATCACTTGCCTAATATATCCCACCACTTGGCAGGTGCCATGGTAACGAGATAATGTTATTCACGTCACCTGTCAGTATTTTTAATGTGGCTGGCTGGCTGATTTTTGTTGATGTTTCTAAAAACAGAGGAGTAAAAACTACATTTGTTGGGTACATAAATATTCATCCCCCCATTCAATACTTGGTAGAACCACCTTTCCCTGCAGTTAGCACTACAGTATCTGTCAGTTTTGTACATCTGGATTCTGGATATTTTTACCCACTCTTCTCAGGCTCAGTCAGATTGAACAGTGTTTAGGTCTTTTCTCTTTTACTCTATTTTATAGTTTATAATTGTAAATAATTGTGCAAATTTTATTGGTAGATTATATAAAAGGTGCAAGGGGTGTAAATACTTATGTAACACACTGTACATAGCCATTCAGCTGCAGAGACACACACTGAGAGGGAAAACAGGATGACACACACTTGTCTGATCTGTAGCTGGCAGCGTTTTCCACATCAAAGCTGGGCATCACTTCAGAGAGGGAGTTTGGCCTGTGAAGCTGAGTGGAGGTCAGTGTGTCAGCCTTCCATCTCCACACAGCTGTGGTTCTGCTGGTCTGCAGCTGTGAGGAGGAACCCTGTTAGACCAGGCCACCATGCTGCAGGCTCAGGATTTACAGGTGTTACAATAAAATGTTCTGTGGTAAATTGGTCATCATGCTGTGTGTCATGATAGAAGGTAAATTTGTGGATTCTGAAATGCTGATTGCGGTCAAAAATGCCCGAGATCTGTTTTGTGGTGTGAAGTTGGGTAGATCCATTTTAACACTTGATAGTACAGTTCTTAGTGTGTTGGTGAAACCTTACAAAGTCTATTCAATGTAATGTCTATACAGCACACATGTCTGTGACCTCTCTTAGTCTTGAGCTCACACTCTTTAGCCTTGGCCTTGGCTAGTGTCCAAGGTTTGGCATTTTACTCTGATTGGTATGGCTTTTTTCTTGATCTTGGCTGGTGTGTTTGTGTCTCGGTCAGTGGTTGTTATAGTTTTTGGTCTTATTTTAGAATTGAATGGTGCAAGTCTTCATCTTATTTTGGTCTTGGTATGGATAGGTGTCCTGGTTACCATAAGTCTTGGTCTTGTTTGGTATGAGACTTCTTGGTTTTGGTTACTGTAGGTTTTGGTCTTGACTTGTTTGTGTGTGTTAGGTCTTGTTCTTATTTTAATCTTTGTTTTTAATTAGTCTTGGTTAGTATGTTTTGTTACTTTGGTTTTACTTGGGTCATTGTCTTACATTGGTCTTGGTTGATATGATCTTGTCTGGCTTGGTATATGTCTATTGTTGGTATGGGTCTTGATCTTATTGTAATCTTAGTTTTCATTTGTCTTGGCCTTCGTTGGTATCAGCCTTGGTTTTACTTTGGTCTTGGATCTTGGGTATGGGTCTTGGTCTTATTTTTGGACTTGATTACGATGTGTTTTGGTCTTAATCTTGTCTTTGTCTTGGTTGATAACCTTTTCTTGTGCTTGCCCTGTTCTTTGATGGTGTGGGACATTTTTTTTTCTTAGTTGAGGTTGTTTTTTTTGTGGCCTTAGGTCCTGGTTTTGCTTTAGACCTGGATGGTATGGGCCTTTTCTTGGTCTTAACTTAGGCTTGGTTGTTGTGAGTCTTGGTATTGCCTTAATTGAGATTTGTTCTTATTTTGGTGTTGCATTGATCTTGGTTGATATGGGTTTAGGCCTCATTTTAGTCTTACATGGTATGTTTTTTTGGCCTGATTTTGATCTTGATCTATATATACACACACACTTTTGTCTTGTCCTGGAGTAAGATGGTCTTGAGTACAACTATACAGTCATCAGAAAGCCAGCATATCTGTAATTATGGCCCTTTTGAATAAAAAAAACAAAAAAAACACACCAAACCAAAAGTTCTTTGGTCAATCTCATCCTCCTCCTTCTCATTTAAATATACACTGAGGCCCTGATTTGCTAAGGTGCAATTGGGTAAACTGCTCGTGTGTTGGCTGGTGTCTTGCAGATGACGCACCAAGGGTATTTACATGAATGAAGGTACAAGTATTAGGTGCAAACTGAAATAAAATGATTTTTAAATTTTTCATGCCTTTATTTAAATCTCAGCAAATAAAACAGCTGGAGCAGATCACATCTGAAACAAAAAACTCTTCTTTCCAGGTAAAACAATCAGAACACCACCACAAATGGGTTATGTGCTATAAAGAAAAAGAAAGAAAAGATGAACCTGTATAAATCAAAATGCTTGGTTTTTATGGGAAATGAATTTAGATAGGTAGATGAGAAAAAAATGATTCATATACTCACTATTTTGCCATTTGGACCAAAGGACCCTGTCCATCAGAGCGATGAAATCGTGTTCTGGCACTGGGATATTTTGCCACAACACTGGTTTGGACATGTTTGGAACCACACATTACCTGCGAATTCTGCGTGTCTGGTTTCATTCACGCTGGGAAGTCTTATATAGCCACCCATCCTGCTAGACACAGCATTCAGGACTTGAGAAAAAACAAAACAAAAAATCTGCTCTGTGATAGTCCAGCACTGAGTAAGCCTGAGGCCAAGAAATGAGGAAGTTTTGGCATGGCGAGAGTTGCATTAACTCCCACCTGTGATTGGCTCTAAGGCAAAAGACTCTTAATGCCATAGATAAAAGATAAAACTTATATTTTGGCCTTTTCAAATCATGCATAATAATGCCTATCAGTCATTAACAATCCTGTACATCAGTGCGTTCTTTCTTTTCAAAATAAGTGCAGCCATGGTACGAAATGAGCGCCAGCTTAATACCTGCCCATTGGTTATATTATTTTACACACCCAAATAGTCAGTGGTTCTGTGGATGTTCTTTTCCATTGCATTCCTGGTCGAGGAGAACCTACATATATGGTCCAGAGCAACAGACCGACTACAGTCAGTAGTTGTATAAATACAAAATGCACTTATACACTGCAATACTGTATGTTCGACACGTCATCCAAGTGTCATTATTACTGAGACAGTGAGAAAAAGAGACTGTGAGCATGGTAAAGACGCTGATTTGCCTGTGATTCTGGAACAAGAACTCTCCATATTACTAATATTACTAATATTATTTAATTGCTGATCTTATTTATGCGACATCACTAGTTTTTCTAGCGTACAATGAGCAGATATGTATGCATTTTTTTTTAAAGACAAGGCGTGTATAGAAGAGAAAGGCTAGGATGGCTATGATCTGGAGCATTTTCACCACTTTAAATGCTGTAAAGGAGTGGAATGAGACGTGAGCACTGCATAAACAAGAGTTTTCGATGATTTCATCATCCATCCTCCAGGTGCATGAAAGTCTCGTTTTTTTTTGTTATAGCATGCAATGATTTTCTAGATTTTCTTTTTTCACACCAACGGCACAACAAGACATTCTCAAGCAAGGAGTGTAAATAAATGGCGCTGGTAAGCGTGGTGATAGCTTCACGGTCTCACATGTTCATTTCAATTTAGCTCCAAATGTTGCTGAAATGTTCTGCATCCTTGCTGAATGTGTGGTGAATATTAAACACTGAACTTCGCTGAGGACAATGCGTGTCCCCCACATATCTCAAAAACGATAGTCTGGTGCACATCCCATCTCGTGATTTTAAAATAGATTAAAATCTCTAACCTGGGCTGGGTTTTCTTAGATGACCGTTTTATTGCGCCAGAGATCATCACAACTCAAACGAACATGAGCAGGACACACACACACATTCAGATTACACGGCTATTGGTCTTCTATTTAATGGATTATTAAAAGGATTCCCCAACTTGTTCATTCAGATAGAAATTTAATTCGGATTGGCATCAGTGGGGTTACTGAATTCCAATTGATCAGTTAGTTTGAGCATGTAAACGTAGCTAACGAGTGCAGCGAAATGCGCATCAGATTAATACCTGCCCATCGGTCATATTGATTTAAAAACGCAAATACGATCTCAGTGGTTCTATGGTCGTTCCTTTCCAATGCATTCCATTCCAACCTGGTAGAAGATATCGAACTCACAAAATCCATCAATATGATAATGAGACATGGTTAGTCATCAGTGTGGACTTGAACACGTGCAATTAGAAGGTAAACGCTGCCTGAACGAACCGTTTGCTACGCCATCAATAAGAGTAGTGTGATTATCGCTCACATAGCCTACACAGAGGATGATCTGGTCTCCTTGGAGCTCGAGGGGAAACTCCAGGACCGTGAACAACCACAATAACACACACACACACACACACACACACACTCTACATGAGGCGAGATAATTGGTTGAGCAGCAGGCTCATTCGTGCGTATCAGTAAAATGTTGATGGTGGACTCGGAGAGAGGAGGCGAGAGGTGATGATTGGGGGTCCGGATAATTGCAGGATTGCCATAAGGAGGTGTGTGTTGATTCGTGGGTGTGTTTACAAAGCGCGGAGAAAACAGCAGAGTAGATGGCACACAACGTAATTAGAGCTTTATCTCCGAGACCAGTACAGTCGGGTTTTTTCAAATAAATAACTAAACGCAGTGCAAATGATCCTCTGCTACACCATAAACCAGTGGATCTCACTTTTTAGCTCTAGTGCCTCGTTAACAGACTACAATATATCATTTTATACAATTCCCCATATACTGCAAAATATGTTTATAATGCAAATCTGATTGGTCGTTTTCTATAACCGCAGCTCAGACAGTAGTGCAATTGCACATCACAGGTTCAAGTTTAACAATTCATGGCCACGACGGGGCTACAGCATAAAAATTCAGCCGGGAGGTGCTTAGAATGTGGTCTCGAATTATTCATTTGTCTCCTAAAAATATTAACTTGCAGCCGTGAATATATTGACTACATGTGACCTCAAAATTATTAACAACTCTTTGCTTGGAAAATATTAGCCAGTGACCTCAAAAAACTCATTATATATTATTATATATTGTATTATACAATTTAATTTGTGGCCCTAAAAATAGGCTCAAACATACTAACTAATCATGGCTTTGGAAAAATTTATTACTTGTGGCCTCAAAATATTAATTACTCATGTCTTCAAAAAATGTAACTCAGGGCCTCGAAAGTATTAACTTGTGGCCTTGAAATAAATATCTGTGGCCTCAACATTTTCATTTGGGTGCAGTTTTTTTAGTAAACAGCACAAACAAAACAACAAAAACATTGAAAACAAGAACCAAAAACCTGAACTAGAGATACGAGGCGAACCATACAGACTATGATCGAGACTAAGCTTGACAATGAGGCGCTTACAAGCCAGACTTATATAGTGCTAAATCAGGGTGGAAGGAGACGAGACACAGGTGATGGTGGTTAGGACATGTGACATGCTGGGGCTGATGGGAAATGTAGTTCAGTGTCCTTTGGGTGCTACTATAACTGAAATTACAACAGGAAACTATTCAAACACGTCAAATCCAGCACTGATGAGTTCCCGATCCTTAGGAGTCTGACGTTGCCAGTTTGTGTGGGACACATTAACCAAACATTTATACATATTTTTTCAAGTGACACAAAGGAAAGACTAGGAAGACCGACATGGGGCGTTTAAAAGCTGTAAGGAATTTGACAAAAGAGTGAATAAAACTCACCTGATGATGCGACTAGCATAGCGTGAACAGGAGTTATTAATGATTTCATCAGCCAGTTGGTGCATTTTAAGGTCTCGGGCCTTTGAGAAGCTCATTTTCATGGTGGCATGTGATGATTTTCTGTTTTTAACGTCAGCAGCACACAAACCAGCTGAGGTTCCATAAGTTCTGGTTTGAGACACACTGCACTAACACGCTCGAGTACACTCCATCACATCCTAACACGCTCTGATGCCAATGCTGAAGAGCCTGAGCGCTGCTGAGTTCAGCATTTTAGCTCATTTCACACACCTGATTCACATCAGCAGCTCATTAACACAACCAGAGTCCATTTGAACAGATTCTTTAACTTTACTTTTAGTCTTAGGCTGCTTGAGGGTTTTTTTTTTTTTAAGGAAGTAATCCTATTTTTGGTCACAGTGGAACTTCTGAAATCAACTTGTCAGAAAAGTGGCAAGTACCGTCAACCAATCAGGTCGCAGCTCATTGGCGCTAATGAGAAAAAAGGGAGAAGAACAAACATGGAGGACAAAGTGTGGTGAAAAATGGGTCTTGTTAGTTACTGAATATGAAGAGATTTTTGACACGTTAAATGAAACGTTTTGCTAACATCGCAGAAGTCACACAAGCAGCTCAAAATCTGCAGCTCAAAAGCTACAACAAGGACAAACAACCCCCTCATCACCAGAGTTACACGGATCTATATTTCACCTGCATTACCGAGAATAATCCATCTAATGTAGCGTTCAAGCTAGGCTCATTCGTTAGCTAAAACTAGCTAGGAGTGGTAGTTATAGGCATTTGTTTATTGTTAGCTTGAGTCCATTTCAGTCAGTAAAAAAAACTAAAGGTTTCACTCTTTTTTGACTCATCAAAGTTCCACAAAATGTTCTTTTTCAGCTTTCAAAATGCCAAAGAAAAGTTTTAATTCCTTCTTAAATGCAACACCAGCATGTTTCATGAATGCACATTAAACTATCGCTCAGCTACAACATGAAACAGCTCCTTTATAATAGTGCGACTCTAATGAGCAGTTTTTACACTACATGCACTTAATAAAAGCTAATTAATTACAGTGGCTGGTCCTCGGGTACAGTTGGGGTCATCAGTTCACATACGCCTTGCAGAATCTGCAAAATGTTAATAATTTAACATAATTTAAAGCAATACGATACATTAAGGAGCCAAGGGGGGTGAAAACTTTTGAACAGGGTGATTGGTGTAAATTGTTATTTTGTGTTTTGGGAAACATGTAAATATCTTATGTAGCTTCTGAAGGGTAGTACTAAATGAAAAAAAAAGATCTTTAAACAAAATAATAACAATTTACACTGATCATCCTGTTCAAAAGTTTACACACCCCCGGCTCTTGATGTAGCGTGTTGCCTTCTTGAGCATCAGTGAAGGTTTGCAGCTTTTGTAATAGTCGTGTTCGAGTCCCTCAGCTGTCCTCAGTGTGAAAAGACGGATCTCAGCATCATATAGCGGCTGTTGGAAAGGAGTCAGATATGCAGAAGATGCTGGAAAAGCAGAAGATGTGCAGGACCTGGAGGATTTGTCTGAAAACCAGTGTGTAGTTTAACTGCTCAGGACAAACAAGAGCCTCATGAATAACTATCACAAAACGTAAAAACAGTCGCTGATCATCAGGAAACACACACAGGATTAATAATCAAGTGCATGGAAACTTCTGAACTGGTTCCTGTGTGTAAATTCAGTTATTATTGTGTCTTGTGGACTAGATGGAAACATCTGCTGAGTGAAATCGCTTATTCAGGGCAGAACTAAATAAAAAACAAAATGCAATTTTTATGATCCCTCTCATTTTTTTTTTTTAATTATGAACGTTTTGCAGATTCCACAAAGCGTTTGTAAACTTATGAAGCCAACTGTATATGCTAGTTCTAGCTAGCTGTATACACTAG
This sequence comes from Pangasius djambal, assembly GCA_022985145.1. Classification (NCBI taxonomy): domain Eukaryota; kingdom Metazoa; phylum Chordata; class Actinopteri; order Siluriformes; family Pangasiidae; genus Pangasius; species Pangasius djambal. The sequence goes on along the minus strand of CM040986.1, from coordinate 24,094,225 downwards.
CAAAACAATTTTTCCAAGGAGATAAAACATTTCTTAGCAAAAATAACTTTTAGGAAACCTAAAACCTAGGAAAGAGGTTATGAGAACGACAACACGTTTCGAAAACCACAAAGCTTTAATGTTAGTGTACATGCGCAGATCAGAGAAGTCGATTATAGATCGTTGTAGATTTGTAGATTTTCATCTTGTTTATATTTGCTGAGGAAAATGTTACATGTCATCATATATTTTCAGCAAAAGGGTGGATTATTATTTATTTATTACAGAGTTTGTCTTCACGGACAAACTCATGTTAAGAAGCATTTATCACGTCAGTGTTCAGCAAATCTATTCAAATGTAGATGTGCTGATCATTTAAAAGACTTTTGCTTTGTTGATATGTTTTCTGCAGGAATCCTCACCTTTACACAGGAAGTTAATGCCAGGAGTTTATTGGAGTCCATTTGTAAGGTTTATCAGTTAAACATTTCCATTAATGTAACAGATACAGTCAGTAAAGTAAGAGTGAGTAATGAAGCATCAAACAGGATCAGTATTAACCCCAAATCTGTCTGAGTTCATTTGAACCCCTGATCATCGTAGATGTCAGATATCTAAAGGTAGATATAAACGTTATTAAACCAGTTTAAGCGCCGTGACACAGGCTTCACAGTGAAACTGCCTTGCTTTCTCCTGCACTCGCTTTGAACCACCTTCTGCTACAAATCACAGGTTTATATTAATGCCCTCGTTTTAATACGTTATCGTTTCTATGGTAACAACTCATTCATAGGGACTCATACAGCGGACACTCCACATAAACGGACATCTAAAGAAATCGGTGACGTGGTGAAGTTTTCTGTAAGGAGATGTTTATGGAAGGAGTCTCCAGTGTCAGGGCTTTTTAAGAGCCAGAGGTAAAGCTGTAACTTTACGTTTTCCAGAACGCTTTGCAGTTTCTCGGTAACAAAAAAACAACCGGCTGCATTTTTTTTAACTTCAAGAGAGCGTAAAAGAGAGGCTGATGAGGGAACGACTGTTTACAGCTGCTATAACGTAAGTGAGAACAGGAACTAGTTGATTATTTTCTTATAACAGCACGTCCCCAAGTGTTGTATTCCCCTTATACCACAGCATTAAAACACTTGGGGACGTGCTGTTATAGGAAAGTAATCAACTTCAGGATGGTTCTGTTCGTATTTAGATTGACGTATGGCTGCACATCAGTGAATAATAATAATAAATGCAGAAAAACATGCTTTAAACGGAGAGTAATGCTGAGAGTTTTATTTCCATGCCAGTTTTGGTGTTTATAATTCTCTAATATCTCTGTTCATGCACTCTGTAATTATATTAATTCTGAATAAAACGCTTATGTCGTTATAAAATGGACACTTTGCTCTTTCTGTAGCTTCGTGCTGAAGCGCATTTACAGCCTGAAATAACAAAAATCTATTTCCTACAGAACCAAGCGGCCCTTGTGTATCCTCTATCCTTTACCCAGTTCTCTATCTGATTACTTTATTCATTTTGTTTTTCACCATCAGACTTCACGCAGTCTAAAACGGTCCAGAATGTCCAGCACGCACCGGGTTTCCCTTTCGGTCCCTCACGCAGCGTCGTCTATGTCCCCAGGCGTCTCTGTTGAGGTCGTCGCATGTTGATTGGCTGCTTGTTGAACTTCTCCATGATTTCTTTGATGCGTGACAGGTTGGAGCGAGCCAGTCTGAAGTCGCACTGCGTGGCTCCCATGTCGTAACCGACTTCACACACTTTACGGGTGAGGCTGTAGCCCTCGGCTCGCACCGTCACGCTGTACTCACCCGGGTTCAGCAAACGCCAGTAATCTCCATCCGCGGCTGTGGGGGGAAAAGACAAAACACACACACGAAGCCATTGCAACGTAGAGTGCTGATCCAACTGCATCTGTGACGAATGACGTCATACTTTTGATTCATTTTATAGTTATATTTAATGTAGTGGAACGTCCAAGAAACAAGCTAGTTCCTGTTGTCACTGTTACAGCAGCTACAAACAGTCATTCCTTCACCAGCCTCTCTTTATTCTCTCTCTTAAAGTTAATAAGCAAAAAAACACAGCCTTTTGTTACCAAGAAACCGCCAAGAAGCGTGAACTCCTGTGTCCTGAAGATGTTACATCTTTACGGCTTGCTGTTACAACATTTATTTATGATGGTAGTTTATACCACAGCAAGAACGACTGGTTTCTGATTAGCTCATAGTTTTATGTCGGGAGTAAAAGTCCTTCTAGTTAAGCAGTTGTAGCTGAGCGGTTGTTTTCAGTCATACAAGACCAGGCTCCTACTGTATCTACCTGAATGTGCAGAGACCAACGAACCAGAAACAGATCAACAGGATGACATTTCAAGCATCGATTTGACAAAAGAACTGCATAAATAATGTGAAAAATCTGTTGAGGTTGTTCATGTTTCTGAGCAAGGCGCTGTGTATTCGTGTACATCAGAGTGAGATTCGGACAGGCCAGGCATTTTTTTTGGTAACATCTCAACCAAGATGAGGATCGACTCTTTTTCCTTACGCAATACAGACGCCATGTTGAGTCGAAATACTGTAGCAGTTTATTCATTTGTCTGAAGCTACAATTCAAACATGATACAACTGAACAGCTGAAGGTTCTGGATCGTGCTCAAGAACTCACAACCTTTCCGATCTCTTGCCCAATGCTTTAACCACTGAGTCACCACTGACCTTTAGATTTCACCTTTGCTTTTAGAGCAAGAAAACAAGAATATTTAAAAAAAAAAAATTAGCTAAAAATCGTTTAATCCGTGACTCAGCACAAACATGAATTTTGAGTGTTTATAGACTCGGCTCTCAAGCAGTTGAATGGCTGAGTGCTCTTGAAAATCGATATCATGACAGTCCTTGCTAATGCTAACTCTAGCTCAACCACCATATGTTCTGCGGGTGGAGGTTAAGTCAGGGGAATGGGGTTTGGGTTCAAGGAGTAAAAGAATCATTCCAAGCTTATTCAACACCACCTACTTAACCTTTAAGACCTAATCTTGACACATTTTGACAGATCTTGCCTAATGCACCTTTAATTAAATGGATTTACGCAGAAAGAACATAAGGCAGCCATAGCAACGGCTCTATGTGTGTGTGTGTGTGTGTGTGTGTGTGTGTTTAGCTAAATAAAGTGAGTGCAGTTTTCCTACCCTAAAGTTATGACAAAGCTAAACACCTCAGTTTGTTTAAACACTGGTGGAAGTGAGATAGCACAGCTAAAATATCTCAGCATAAGGAAATAAATACACACTGCTTTGTGTCTATAAATACTGTAGATTAACCAGTTACCATCAGAAGTGACATAATTGGTTGAATGGAGTCGACGTGTGTGAAATTAAAGTGACATGTGATCTCAAAATAAAGTTCCTGGAAGAACCCAGGAGTTTGTTAGAGAACATGCCTAAACTAAAAGCATCGTGAAGACCAAGGAGTGACAAACGTTCTGGAAAAATGTGGAAACCAAAACACTGCTCATCACCCTGAGACCACCAGCACAGCAAACTGTGAAGCATGGTGGTGGTAGCATCATGATGAGCGTTGCCTCTCTGACTAATCCCCTCTTTACCTGGTCACTGACTGTGGTTGGAGGACGTGGTTGTGCCAAATTCTTTCCATACTTATGCGAGGTGCTCTCTTTGTGTTTAGCATTTAGCAGTAGCCAAATCAGCCAGTCGGCTTTGAACAATAACGCATGTGTGTGTGTGTGTGTGTGTGTGTGTGTGTGTGTGTGTGTGTGTTTATATTAACCATCCTCTCTCTGGGTGGGAATGCAAACACAGTCATCGTAACTGCCTTTGCTGCTTCATAATCAGCTCAGGGGATTGGCTTACTGTGTGTGTGTGTGTGTGTGTGTGTGTGTGTGTGTGTGTGTGTGTTGGGTATCTCCAATCCACAATTAGGCACAATGACTCAAGCTGTAGGTTTGAGGCTGACACACAGCTTCAGGAAAGCCAGGCTGCTCTGCCGCTGCAGTGTAAGTGATCCTACACTCTGTTTCCAAGATACAGCAGAAACCTGGCAGAGATGAACTGCTTCTCTTTTTTGTGCATCCATCTGCAGCACAACACACTAATTAAACTGGCGTTACGCTGGACGGGTTTGGCCTGTTTTTGCTCTCACAGACAAAAATCACACGCTGTTTTAAAAAAAAAAAAAGGTGGTCTTACAGAGCATAATGTGATGTCATTTATTTTTGATTGAAATGTCAGAGCGTGAGCGCCGCTACGACGACCAATAGGAGGACGGCAAACTCATGGGACGGCTACAGCTACGGTAGCTGTGATGACAAACCATAAGCGAAACGTTCTAACAGACAGAAAAAAAATCTCCTCATTACGTCAAGCTCACTGTGAAGAACGTTCGTGTGTATGCGAGCCTGTTTCCTGGACGAGCTGATTTCCGCATCACGCTGATCGATGGCGTAAACAGTATCGCACGTAGTAATTCTCTTTAACCGCAAGTCCAGAGGCTCGTTAGAGGATCTTCATCATGTAATCTGACATCGAGAACACACGCTATCACACAGTCTGCTATAGAGCTCAGCACTGAGTTTACTGGGATCGTGTAAAATGTGTGACGTGGAATAAGCGTAAAAAAGTTTTACGTATTTAGAGGGAAAGATGACAATAACATGATTAAAAAAGCGCCGTGACACAGGCTTCACAGTGAAACTGCCTTGCTTTCTCCTGCACTCGCTTTGAACCACCTTCTGCTACAAATCACAGGTTTATATTAATGCCCTCGTTTTAATATGTTATCGTTTCTATGGTAACAACTCATTCATAGGGACTCATACAGCGGACACTCCACATAAACGGACATCTAAAGAAATCGGTGACGTGGTGAAGTTTTCTGTAAGGAGATGTTTATGGAAGGAGTCTCCAGTGTCAGGGCTTTTTAGGAGCCAGAGGTAAAGCTGTAACTTTACGTTTTCCAGAACGCTTTGCAGTTTCTCGGTAACAAAAAAACAACCGGCTGCATTTTTTTTCAACTTCAAGAGAGAGTAAAAGAGAGGCTGATGAGGGAACGACTGTTTACAGCTGCTATAACGTAAGTGAGAACAGGAACTAGTTGATTATTTTCTTATAACAGCACGTCCCCAAGTGTTGTATTCCCCTTATACCACAGCAATAAAACACTTGGGGACGTGCTGTTATAGGAAAGTAATCAACTTCAGGATGGTTCTGTTCGTATTAAAGATTCACTATACATGAAATACATCATGATATTATGTTTTCCTGAGGTTTGCAGTAACTGGCTTTACTGCTGACAGTTTAGTCACCACACGTGTAAGTCACATTATGAAGCAGAAAAGTAAGAACATATGAAGATAAATGAAAAAAGCGAGGTGTTTACAGCTGCTATAACGTAAGTGAGAACAGGCACTAACTTGTTTCACAGAAGTTTGACGGCATTAAACGTAACTATAAATGGATAAAAAGTATGACGCGGCATTCCTGGGGCGGCACAAAATTCATTTCTTCATACGTTGATCCCTTTTTTTATCGTATCTTTTATGAAAACAGAATAAGTTTCCAGGTCTTTTACACGGCAGAATTGCCGACTCGTACTTCGCCGAAATGCAATGCAGTGCCGTTGTTGTTGTTTTTTTTTTTTTGATTTCTAGACTTTGTGTCGTGAAAGAAGTAAAAATGAGTCAACAGAATTATACCTTTCTTTTAAACATTGGAATTAAGTTCCCATTTTAGTGTGTCCTATAAAAATAAATAAATAAATAAATAAATAAATAAATAAATAAATAAGCCGTTTCCTCATTTTTCCCATTTCCATTTCACACACAACTCAACTGTATCGTGCCAGTATTACAGACTAGAATATGCGATTATTAAACTATTCGAATAGAAAGGTGAGTAAGTGTACCTGTGCGGATGTCGTGGTTGATGCCCTCCACACTGACTATGGCACCGGCGATGCCTTTCCCCTGCATGTCCCTCACCACACCCCTAATACCCCGATGAACCTGAGAAAGAGAGAGAGAGAGAGATTCACAAATCACCGAATCATTTTCTACAATTCCTTTCTGATACAATTCCTGGAGATAATCAGCTCTATCTGATATTGCTGCTGCTGAGTAATCTTCACCGAGGTCAGTGAACTGTGCTAAATGATGTAAGAGCTGTTAAGCTGAGGCTGCTTGTTAAGATGACACACTTTACAGCCCACAGTTCCTAAGGCTTCAGTGAAGGATGATTCACAAGCAAATGATTCTTTTGAAATGAATCATTTCAAGGAGTCAGAAAAAAATAGGTTCACCAGCACAAACTAGCACTAATACAGCGAATAATGATTTTATTTTAGGATCTAGTGATAGAAAGTTCATAAACAAGCGAGTTATTTGGAATGAATTATTTAACTAATGAAGAATCAGTTTATTTAAGGATCTAGTGATGACCATTTCACAGAAAATTAACCTTTAGGAATAAATCATTTAATTGAGCCTATGAATCGGCTATTTATTTATTTATTTATTTATTTATTCTTCATATTGTATTTTATTTTATTGTGTCTGTCAGTCTCATTGGAGAAGGCGTGGACTCTGTCTGTCAATCATGTTAAAGGAGGCGTGGCCTATGTATCTGTCAGTGCTAGTAAAAGAGGAGTGGCCTCACTGTGTGTAAGTCAAAGTGAAGGAGGCGTGGCCTCCGTGTCTGTCAGTCAAAGTGAAAGAGGCGTGGCCTCTGTGCGTCAATCATGTTAAAGGAGGCGT
>CM040986.1:24061239-24081502 GCA_022985145.1 Pangasius djambal | reverse complement strand
TGTGTGTGTGTGTGTGTGTGTGTGTGTGTGTGTGTGTGTGTGTGTGTGAGAGACCTACAGCCTCTGAGGCCTTGTCGTATCCGTCTGGATTGACCGATGGCAGTAGATGGATCCGCGTCTCGTGAACCAGGTGTCGTATCCGTTGGTTACCGGAGCGATACTCCACGCATAAGAACTGCATTAACAGGAGGAGGAGTTCACGCCCCAGCACCTCGTTACCATGGGAACCCGCCGTGTAGCGAAACTCCGGCTCACCTGGAGGAGGGGGGTGGATGAGTCATACCTGCGAGTGTGTTTTGATGAGTCATGGTAGCACTTTTGTTCAGAAGGCTGTAAAGAGCGTGTGTGTGTGTGTGTGTAATGATGTCTTACCCAGCTCATGTTCTCCTGGATTATCTGTTATCTCTATAGCGTAGAGTTTCTGCCCGTTGTAGCTCTTCCCGATGTTATAAATCCGGGTAATATTCGGGCACATTTCATTCACCACCTTCATTAACTGCAGCAGAAAGAACAGATTTATTTACAGTTTTTTTTATCGCCGGCCTTACACAACCTTACACAATAATTTGTGACAACTGACGGTGCTTACAAAGGCTGCACACATCTTAAGCGAGGAATAAAACAAACCATGTCATGCTGTTAAGGGAAAATAATCAAGGACAGCGTGGTGGGATGAAGCAGAGATACTGTTGCCACACAGAGGTTGTTTATTTTCCTATAACAGCATCTTATAGTGAAATAACTGAATAAACACATAATCTCCTGGACACCAGAGAGCACAGTCTGTAAAACACTCAGGCTTATAAAAGTTACTGATCAGATTCAGAGTCTGTCAGCAAATTGAAAAATCATAACTTATCCCACTTCAACCTGTGTTTTGACTCTGATTTGGAAGGAGTCTCCAGTGTCAGCGCTTTGTGATGTCTCTATTTCGCATTTGTTTACAAGAATTTCTGTGAGACTTCAGACTCCGAGAGTCGACTTCGAGGGTCGTTGGTCCCTGATTCGTGAGCGTGATCTGAAAGTGTGTTTTATTCTGCAGGGGGTTTGATGACTGAAACCTGCGCCAAAAAAATATATCTTACAAAGTGAAAATATCTTGAATAGGAGCCAATGTATTTAATAATTCTTCTTATCGAATATAAGATTCATCAGAATGTTTTTAGATGCTTTTACTCATTATTAAGAGCTTTTCTTTAAAAATGCTTAAAATTAGAAAACATTATCTGCCAGTAGAATAAGACAAACTAGTTAAAACTATTTCAAACTAGTAAAAATGGTCTATAAATAGGTTTAATTCAATTCAATTCAATTTTATTTGTATAGCAAACAACACTAAAAAACAACACTGATTTCAAAAACAAACAAACAAAAAAAAACTAGAAATTAAAAAATGTAAGGTGATCAGTGGAGTCTGGCACAAAAATGGTTTTACTCTAATTGTTTTTATGTAGAAACAGATCACAAGTATGATGCGTTGCTCATTAATACATAAAAACTTGTAACTGTTGGCAAGCTGCTGTGGTATAAGAGGAATAAAACACTTGGGAACGTTCTGTTATAGAAAAATAGTCACCTTCAGTGTTGTAACTCCTCATTATCCTTGACGATGACATAAACCTTGAGTGTTTTATTCCTCACTTAATGCATGCAGCATATTAAACTGTGCGTGAATTCGGGATTGAATGTTTCAGGATGAGATAGCCGTGTTGCGTTATCGTGCTCACGCGTGTTGCAGAGAAAGGAAGGGGCTAATTAGCCTCGTATCACGACGCAGACGAGAAATGCCGGAGCAGGAGCACAGAAACGGCGCGAATGAAAGTGAGGAGCATCTGCCTCTGTGTTCTGTAGAGCTCTGCCTCGTAGCACTTCAACATATGCTCTAAACAAAAGCCGGGCATGCTGGGAAACGGCCTTGCGAGCTGTCAGCCTGCATGCTTAATAATGTATTTTGATGTTTTGTTTGCCAGCTGCCTGTATGGTAATTAATCAAAGCAGAAAGAATGGGGTTTTAATTAAGCTCTTGATGAACTGTGATTTCCACATTGTAAATCTTTTTCCAGACATCTGTTTTTCCTGATCGAGCATGTGGGCGGCCAGCGTGGATGCCATTAGCTCAGCCGGCGCTTTCTTGTTGAACAGCACCGCTGACATGTGTACTAGAAGATGTGTAACTACAGGTTAGCGTGCCTTAACAGTTCCTCTGCTCCCTGATGTACAGAAATGATTAGCAAGCTAAACAGCACATGTTTGGCATCAGAACGATCTGTAAATATCGAAGTGTTAGTGTTAGTAAGGAACAAAACAGGGTGATATAGGAAGAAAATCCATGATGGAGTGGTGTGGAGAGTTACTGTGGCCACCCCAAGGTTGATTATTTTCCTATAACAGCAAGTGTTTTATTCCTCTTATACCACAGCACAGTTTGCCAACAATTATAGTTTTTATATATTAAATAATGACACCTCATACTTTTTATCCATATAGCTGTTTAATGGTGTGGATGGTCCACGTAGAAAATGATTCATTCGCATTTTGGAAGCATGTTAGGGAAATTCTAGGGGGGAAAAAAAGACTAGAGATTTCAGTTTGATTGACTAAAACTGTTATGGATTTTTTCTCAAAAGACTAAAACAAAATCCAAATTAGCTCCCAAAGCGAGCACTGAAATGTTCAGTAAGCACTGCAGCTCAAATGCTGTACATGTCGACTAAACACTACAGAATGTTTGTTATGTTCTAAAAGAAAACCATCATATCGGAGCTGTGATATCTGACGGCTTTCTGCATCCACGTAAGAAATGAACAGCCGAACTACGTGTCCTGTTATTAAAATAAACGAATGGACAAAGCGAGGAACACTTTAGAGCATGTTTTACACAATCATACTTAAATCTAGTATACATAAATCTTTGTGAATTTATAAAATTCTCACGTATAACTTATTATTGTTGATATTTGTGTTCTATGAATTAAAATGGCACCATCTTGGGATTATTATTATTAGGTTATTATACAGTATTAATCTATTTTTTTAGAGTAATATGTTGATCGTATCTTGGGTGCTGAACATTTCTTTCCAACGTCCTTTACATTAAGCCAAGTAGTTAGGAAGCTATATATTGGCATTGCCTCGCAGTCCAAAATGGCGGACATGTCTGCGTTGACGTATTTTAGTAGCTAGCAGCAGCTGTTAATGCGCCACCTAGGGTAGCTTTCTAATAGTTATAACATGACCAGATGAATCGGTGAGAATGTAAGGCATTGTGAAGGTAATGAAAGTGTGACGTAGTGGTGAAGATCGTTCTTTACCTGCCTCATCTCCTTGTAGTTGTGGTGTCTGAAGTCCAGCATGTCCGTGGTGGTGATTTCATTGCGGCGGTGGTAATAATTATTAGGATCTGAAACGCACGCACGTGAAGATATAATCCAAAGGCATAATTTATAAAAACATTCTGTAATTAATCCTTTAATCCTTTAAATCCTGACTTATATTTTCATCTACCTTTATTTTGTAACCTTCACCCTTATCTTTATCTTCCCCGTGTCATAAAAAGAATAATAAAACGCTTGCGGACATGCTGTTATAGGAAAATAATCAACTTTGGGACTGGAACTGAAACAGCTTCATCACACCACCTCATTTGCTGATTATGTTCCTATAACAGTAACACAGTGTTTTATTCCTTACTTATAGTGTAACATACCTGTAACTGATTAAACAGATATTAAACAGATCTCCTTTCATTGTTAGGCTGCTTTTAAACATGGCTACTGATGTGAACCAGCTGCATGAAAAAGGGTTCCTCATGGGTTCTTTGGATGGTTAAGGGTTCTAGATTTCTAACTAAGTTCTACGTGGAACCTTTTCTGAAAGATCAGCCCTCTGCTGTACTACATTATACTACATACACACTGCTTCCTCTTCTCCACTGTGAAGAACCCAGGGTTGTTTTTTTGTTACCTGGTAAGGGGCATCCCAGTATCTCCACCCTCATACAGATGCTGCCGTGGTTGTACCAGGAACGCGGGTTGATCCGGATGTAGCGCGCCACCACAGGCCTGGGGAATTTGTTCAGCACTGGGATCTCCTTCTCCTTATTGCCAATGAACAGCTACTGAGGCAAGCACAGGTCATGACAAACGCAAAATCAAATTTCCCTCAAGCTCAAAGTTGTAAAATTGCACTGTATTGAAAATAACAAGTCCATACAAGAATCTGTGTTTTAGTAACTTTATGGACTGTTTGCAAGTCGGAGTCATTTCTAGAGTCTGAGATATGAGTCGAGTCCACAATGAGTCTGAGTCAAGTCACACATCCGCTATGTGTCTGATTCGAGTCACACCTCCACTATGAGTCTGATCCAGTTCTAGTGTCCACTATTAGTCTAAGTCGAGTGACAGGTCCAGTTTGAGTCGAGTCACACATCCACTGGGTTTGAGTCATGTCAAATGAACGCTATGATTCTGAGTCAATTCCAGAGGCCGCTATGAGTCTGAGTCGAGTCACAGGTCCAGTATCAGTCGAGTCACCTGTCCACTATGAGTCTGAGTCGAGTCACACGTCCAAATATGAGTCTGAGTCAATTTCAGAGTCCACTCTATGTCTGAGTTATGTCACAAATCCAGTATGAGTCTGCGTCAAGCCATACATCCGCTTTGACTTGTCCACTATGACTCTGAGTCAAGTCACAGGTCATATATATCAAGTCATAGATCCACTATGAGTCTGAGACAAATTACATGTCCACTATGAGTCCAAGATGAGTGAAGAGTCGAGTATGAGTCTGAGTAGACTCAAATGTTCACTAGAATTGAGTCGATTCATACGTCCAGTATGAGTTTCAGTCGAGTCACATGTCTGCTATGAGTAAGAGTTGACTCGAGAGATCCTCTTAAGATTTCTTCCTTGAGTTCTGTAGGAACTTAACTTTTTTTTTTTCCCCCTCATTGCTGTCACCTTCAGCTTGCACTAACACAATCAACACTAAAACTTTACTGGAGCTGTAAGTGTAAGCGTATAGATGAACAGTCTCACTGTGTCTCAGCAGGGTTTTAATCGAAGCGCTTTGAGTCTCCAACATGGTGCACAATTATTTACAACTCCTGGTAATTAGGTCTGCAAATGAGCATCTAATAAACCTGAAACAAGCATGCGCTCTTCTGTCAAATGCTCGTGCAGGATCCGATCAGTAATTACAGTAACAATCATATTCTCCTGTGGAAAAGGAGCTGCATCTGTAATGAATTAGAATCTCTTTTAATTATCGTCCCAATTAATAGAAATGATTAGAGGGTTTGTAAAAGAAAAAAGCGGATAATGCTGTAATAAAAATAATCAGCCAGTCTGGAACGAAGTGTTCGCCAATTACTGACATGGAGTGATGTTAATTCTAGTGCTTTAAACAGAAGCCTGAGCCAAATTCAATCAGCTCAATCAGGTGCGATTAAATCAGATTCGATCAGGTTTCATTTTGTAGAAGATTAAATAAATGAACCTGTTTTTAATCTGCAGTGTAATAACAGTAGTTATAAGATCACACTGTTGACGGTTTGCTGAATCTACTGTTTTAACCATTAAACCCATTAAAGAAATGGCTGACCTTTTGTTTTTTATGCTCCAAAATACTCATTAGCTCTCAGTATTCATTCATTCATTCCTCCATTACCAGTTTAAAAATATAACCTTTTTAGTTTACCATTTAATGAGACTCATAGTGGATGTCTGATTTGACTCAGAGTCAGTGGATATGTGACACAACTCGGACTCATAGAGAATGGGTTATTTCACTCAACACACACTCAGAGTGGATGTGTGACTCGACTCAGACTCATAGTGAACTCTGAACTTGACTGTAAGTAATTGTGAACATGTGACTTAACTCGACTCAGACTCATATTGGATGTCTGACTTGGCTCATACTCATACAGGGCACATGACTCACCTCAGACTCATAGTGGATGTGTGACTCAGTGGATGTGTGACTCAACTCAGACTCATAGTGGATGTGTGACTCAGTGGACATGTGACTCGATCCAGATTCATAGTGGATGTGTGACTCAGTGGATGTGTGACTCAACTCAGACTCTTAGTGGATGTGTGACTCAGTGGATGTGTGACTCAGTGGACGTGTGACTCGACTCAGACTCATAGTGGATGTGCGACTCAGTGGACGTGTGACTCGACTCAGACTCATAGTGGACGTGTGATAAATTTAACTACATTAAAGATGAACTGTAAACGTTTGTCTCTTTAACTCTGCACAGGTGACAATCCCATGGACAATGAGTTATAAAGCATCAAGACTCACAATGTGTCTATGGCTTGGACTCTGAACTCAGACTCATACTGGACATGTGACACGGCTCAGACTCCAAAAAAAAAGGAACATGTCTGCCGTGAAGCACTTTAAGGTAATGCGATATGAACAGTAATAATTATACGTTGTATGTAATAATAATAATAACTGTTAGGTACATGCTCTGCTCACCAGTTCTCTGGAGCCATTCTTCAGAGTCACCCAGGTGTGTGAATCATTGCTGACCAAAACTCGGTACGACGTCACCCAGTCACTCCTGAAAAAGAGTCAGAAATGGAAAAGCAGTGGAGTGAACGGTGTAGAGATTGAGGAATATGCTCTGTATTGAGTAAAAATCTGAAGATGTTATGTTCGGTCAGATGAGCTTCTGAGCAGCAGAGTTGAAAGGTATTTGTTGTGTTTTTTTTTTTCAGACTTAACAGGACAAAAACATGATAAAACTTTGGAAGGAGGAACAAAAACAACAGGGCAGAAGTTAATCAAAATAATTAAGGGTGAGACACAGAACAGGTGAACACATTAAGGTAATAAACCAATGACAGGCCAGGGGGCGGAGACAGGACCAAAACCAGAGCAAAAACTCAAAGCAAAACACTCAAAAGAAAACACTAAAGAACACGCTGAACACTGAGTTTGTGTTTTTCCAATGCATTTAAAATTTTGGTATTGTTATGAATTTTGTCATGAATTTCAAACAAAATTTATTGATTAAGATTTTAATCTTTAAATAAGAAAGTGACCCAGATTCTGGATTCTGATCTTCTTTACAGTAAGATGTGAAATTAGTAGTAACAGACCTGTAATGCTAAGCTTACTAAAATAGAAGAAGAAGAAGAAGAAGAAGAAGAAGAAGGATCATGGGTTCATGAGAATTTTGGGCCCTTAAAATGGAGTCTTCAACATATGGAGTGTAACTGGCAGAATAAGATGACTACATGATGTCTCAGGACTGGAACACTGCTGATCCTCAGCTCAACCCGTATGATTCAGGGCTCCTGTTGAATCACCACTTCCCAGCCTTTTCCCATGTTTTCTAAAATGTTTTGGGGGAATTTTTTAATGTCTTCATCAAGTGTTTAAAGCTCAGGAGTCGGATGTTCAGCCATGGACATCGTTATGATTGTGGGATTTAAAAATAGACATGAATAACGAGGTTTGTCTTCCTGCAGCACTAAATGAGCTCAGGGCAGACCAAAAATATCCCCAATTAATTAATAATTCATTATCCGTATCCTTTTATTCTAATTACTATAAAGAGGCCTGCAGCAGAATCTTCACTTCCTCTCTGATCCAGGAACAGCCGTGATGTGTGTTAGCCATGTGTTACAGGAAGTTACGAGACGAGGATAAAAGGAGATAAAATATTAAAATGGAGCATAAATCTCACGCGAAACTGGGAAGCCGCTCTTACAAGTGTGTGTTAAACGGGACACCGTTATGTGTGAGGCGATGCTTAAAACGTGGTTTAAAGTGCTTCTCAAATGTAAAAAATGGTTTTTGTACCTGTTTCCTTTGAGGACGTTTATTCCCGTACGTCCATTTCGGGTTTTCTAGATGCCACTGAAAACCCCATGCAGGTGCGTAACCTGACTCTGAATACCAGGAACTTTCCCCTGAGTAAATATTGATGTAACGTTTGGACTTAAATTGATTAATCTGAAGAAAATGGTAAGATTAAAATGAATAATAATGATAACGTGAAGGTTCGGTAATAAACTGTCTATAAGCTAGTTATACATAGATCACTAATCAAAACACATTCTCGTTCATATTGATTATAAAGATATTAGTAAAATTTACAGTTTTGATGGTGTATAGCCTGAATATATCCGCACACACCATAGTCACACATTACATACGACTAAATCATGCTAGGTTTTAGTTCAGTTTTATTTGTATGGCGCTTTTAACAATGGACACTGTCGCGAAGCAGCTTTACGGAAATAAATGTATTCAATTTAAATCAAAATAAATTGGAAATATGTGACTTTATCCCAAGCCAGAGGTGACAGTGGTGAGGACGATATGAGGACGATATGAGGAAGAAACCTTGAGAGGATCCAGACTCAGAAGGGAACCCGTCCTCATCTGGGTGCACCGGAGAGTGCGATTATAAATCATTCCCTTCTGTAACTGTGTACTACATGGACAAATAGTGCAGTTGTGTAACCGGGAAATTCATCACAGCTTTCACATGAAGTCTGTTTTGTCGAACCTCTCCACTGTCCACTGATGGAGACCTGAGTGCAAGCAGACTTTTTTTCACATCAGGCATTAAGCAGATCCGAAACACGTCGTCTCCACAGTCTTCAGTCTCTCTAAACAACAGAGGCTCTGCTGCTTTCTGTGTTTTATTATTTAATCATTAATTCATGTAGAAACCACGACAACTTTATCAGCATCGAACCACGTGGCTGGAATTAGCATCTGACATTTTCCATATCTGACTGGAACAGTGCCTTTAAAACATTGTGTGTGTGTGTGTGTGTGTGTGTGTGTGTGTGTGTGTGTGTGTGTGTGTGTGTGTGTGGGCAGTGCGCAAATTTATTTGATCTTAGCTTCATCTAATTCCTGTATTCCGTTTGAAGGCAGAACATAAAAGTGTCTAAAAGTGTTTCATGTGGATGTGAGACATTTTTATATAAATCTTTATTATTTTTTATTATTTATTATTTTAATTTCAAATTTGGTAATAAATGATCAGTTAGCAAGTAATATATAGTTTACTCATTAAAGCTTAATTAGTTATTGAGTAAGTATTGTGGAGAATTAAAACCTATTTTATATGATATGTTTATATATTCAGGTATCAGGTTAAATTATTATAATAAAAGTTTGATTTAATTAACACTTTATAATATATTTATCAATTGCTTTAGATGATGGTTTGTTGTTTATATCATTAGTTACTTTTGTTTATTTGTCCAGAAGGTTTTATTCCTCGGGTTTAACACATTGTAAAGTCGGGTGTAAATGTTTTCGTGGATCAAACCGAACTAAAGATTCTCACCAGATTTTAAAGCTTCACTGATTTTCCTCAAACTCGTGTATGTTGATAAATGCCAATCAGCCATAAATGACCATGTCTACGGCAGGGATGACTTACATTAAGCCACGCCCATGAAACGCCATAAAAGGCAAAGCTCACAGAGAGCCGAAAACGACAAAAAATATAGTTATGCTGCAATCGAATCACCTCAGAAGCAGGAAGTCGGACCTCACAATTACGTCATTTTCGACCTCCGTGCGTTCAAGCTACAAAGAGGGGAAAAACCACGGATGTCTCCATGTTCATCTTTTGTTAGCAACAAGCTAGCTAGCTAACTGTGCAGAGTGATGTATACCTACCTCAGAACAGTGAGCTGTAGGGTCAGTGTTACAGATTTAATTAATACGTCTAACATTTATCTGTTTAGCTAGTACGTGTATATACAGTATAACCCATTTAAAGGTAAGAAGTGCTGCTGTGTTTACTGCTGATGCTGTGAGCAGCCATTTTGATTTGATGTCACTTGCTGAACTTGGGGTTGAGGAGACCGTCCTGAGTTTATAAGTTGAGGAATTGGGTTTTTCTTGTTTTTAAAATTACAAATGAAAAATTTAATTTGAATGCAGAATTTAACAAATGTGTGTGTGTGTGTGTGTGTGTGTGTGTGTGTGTGTGTATACTCACGACCAGTGTGAGCTCCTGCCCTGTGTTATGACTCCGGTGAATTTGGTGAGTCTCCGGGCGTCGACCTCGAACCACTGCAGCGGGTCGTTCCTGCCTGCACACCACGCTCCGTCGTACAGATCGTCCTCGTACAGACCAGCCTGGAAAAGCAACACGCAAAAAAAAAATAATGCTAATTATTATCACATAAACATTATCACAAACTGGACAGAGACTTTTCTGCTAGCATTCACTGATGTGATGGAGTTCAGTTCAGTGAGTAAAGCAGCTCAGTCAGGTTGTGGAGAATTATCCAAAAACTACAGATGCTTTTCTTAAAACTTTCCAACAGAAAAGCAAGATATCGTAAAACTTTTTCCTGATACTCAGCAAAAAAAAAAGTTGTATCGGATATCGGAGAAAGCGTATCGGATATCGGATCCTGTAACACAGCCAATGCCAAAGATTGGAATTAGATTTGAAAAAAGAAATTTATTTTTGAATTTGGATATGTTTGCATATAAAGAGACTTGACTGGTTTTACTTTTGTTAGGATTTTTAAAATATGTTGTATTATGTTTACACTTACAGAGTTTAGCTTTGAGGTGTTTCAGTAAAAAAAAAAAAAAAATTTTAAACTTAGCAGTTTAAACCGTTAAAACACTGGGATGCGTTTCGGTATCAGCTGATACTCAAAGGTATCGGTAAGGAAAAAGTTGATGTGCCATTTTTATATTTTTTAAATTATATTTTCCTAAGAACAGCTTTCAGCACGGACACTAACTTTACACTTTACCTCATTACACATTCGTGAATAATTCAATGCATTGTGGGAAACAGTGGCATTAAAATAAAGACGTGTAAGTGTGATAAAGCGCTGACCTGGATGTTGAGCCGTCCTCTGTGAGCTCCCAGACCGTACCGCTGCATGCTGGAGGCGTGAAGCTGGAAGTCATCGATTTTCAGAGTCTCCAGGCCGAGAGGTGGGCAATCTAATGAAGCAGAGCAAACATTTACTCCACGGACACCACAGACAGGAAGTAGAACCTGCTCATGATGGTGCGTGTGGTCATCAAGTCACACCACAGACTGTAGTGTTCAGATCAGCAGCGTTTCATCTCTAACTCTCTCAATGAGCTGATGAACATTCAACACTAAACACGGTGGTGCCGTGACCCGCCTCAGAGGCTATATCAACCCAAACGAAATGTAAAGTAAACACCGCACAGCTGCTTTATACATCTGCAAACATATCATTTATTGCAGAATATTATATAAAGCTCAGTAAAGAATTAAACACTCAGTGGTGTGCTGTTATAGTAAAATAATCAACGATGGGATGTGTGATGAAGCGGAGTTACTTGTCGTGTTACCGAGAAAGCACAAAGGAGCGTCGGAAAACTTAAAGTTCCAGCTTTACCTCTGACTGTTACAAAGAGCCGACACTGGAGACTCCTTCCATACATCTTACATAAACATCTTCATTACATAAACAGATCAAGAGTTAAACACAATTTTTAACCCATCCACTGTACAAGTCCCTGTGAATGAACTGTTACTATAGAAACGATAACGTATCAGAACGAGTGCATTAATATAAACCTGTGATATGCAGCTACACTGCTGTCAGAGCTGCTGTTATAGGAAATTAATCAACACCTTCTGACCAATCACAGTCCAGGATTCAGCAGCGCTGGCTTTCGTATAGGATATATAATTGTGTGTGTCCTTTCATCCTGGCTGTATTCCCATGTGTTCCTGGAAAAGACTGTGGATCCATCACCATCCTGGCCCGGATAAAGCATTTGCTGAAGATGGATGAATGAATTAATGAATGAATGAAGGTGATGCGGGAAAGTTCAATGACTCGATTTTCGATTTTAAATGATATTCAATCAATCAAACCCCTGAGCACCTGAGTTTCAGAAGGCACAGCTCTGTTTCTTTGATTTGAAAAAGAAAAAAAATCTGATATACAGTTCTGTGCAAAAGTCTCAGGCACATGTAAAGAAACGCTGTAGAGCAAAGACGCCTTCAAAAATAATGAAATTAAACGTTTCTACATTAAAACAATCCTATAAAGAGCAGTAAACAGTAATAAATGAAACAGAGTCAGTATTTAATGTGACGATCCTTCGCTTTAAATAAATAAACAGTGTCTCAGGTGCAGTGTGTGCAGTTTGATAAGGAAACGAGCTGTAAGTGTTACTGAGCATCTTGCAGAAGCAGCCGCAGTTCTTCTGGAGACTTTGACTGTCGACTTGCTTCTTATTTCTGCAGCGAAACCCAGCAGCCTTCATTCTGTTTTTATCTGAAAAGTGTCTCTTATGTCATCTGCTGCTTTCTTTACTGACACACAAACATTTTTCTGTAACGTTTCATTCTGTGCCGGAAAACTAATGTTTGGAATCTAAAATGTTTTGGTACTGAATCGATAATGTAGAAGTCAGAAAATAAACATCTATAACAAAGACTGTACTAAAAAAAGGGGGCGGTGCCAAGACTTTTGCACAGTACTGTACATTAAATGAATTTGTTGAGCAAGTAGCAGAAATGAAATGAAATGAATAAGAATAAAATTGTATTTGTTTATTTATTTATTTAAATGTTGCTATGGGCCAGATGCTGCTGAGCTGGAGGTTACCTCGATTACTACATTTAGATTTCAGAGAACTTTCATTTCTTTCCCCAAAATATTATTACCACAACATACCGTATCCTATCCAAATATTCTCAAGGAAGTATAAATCAGGATCAATGAAACCTGACAAGGTGTTTTGTTTTTGCTAGCACTCTGGAGGGATCAGTGAGTACCTTACTGCCGTTCTACCATTCGAAAAGTGGGCATTAATTCAGTTCAAGTGAGTTTTATTTGTTTGTTTTAACAATGGCCATTGTCAGGAAGCAGCTTATTATCAGGAATGCTTAAGATCGAAAGCAAATGCGAAGATGAATTTACATTTTGTTACCCAGATGAAGTTTCTGAAGTTTGTTTGTGGTGAAATAAGTGTTTCCTTCAACCGGTTTTACAGCTGACACGAAACCGGTGCAGGCATGAGCTCAGAACTGCAGAATGAAGTAAATAAAGCTGTAAAATATCGGCCTAATTGCCGACAGCAGGATGCGGGATAACAAAGAGTGCCTTCGTCTAGAGTCTGTGGTTTGCCTTGGCCTGGCCTCCAGTCTGTCCGCGTGATTTCAGCCAGAAAATATGACGAGGCGTTCAAACGTGTGAGATCAGACGCATCAGAGAGACTCACTGAGACGGACGCTAAACAGCATTCTGACCAAAATACCTCGTCTGGAGAACAGCTTTCACAAAAGGGTTGAAAGCAAGCATTTCCTTCCCTCTCGTGTGTGTGTGTGTGTGTGTGTGTGTGTGTGTGTGTGTGTGTGCTGACCACATGCTCTCTGTTGCATAACCTCACCGCAGCTCGAACACAAAGGTCAGTGCAGATGTTGGAATCCCAAATTCAATTCAATTAAAGGGAATTAAATCTAATTAAATTCTCTCTAATTAAATTTAATAAACATTATTGTTTCCTCAAGGGGTCAGATGAGGGCTTGGTTCACTGACTATCAGACTTGTGCAGGAGAAACGATGTACCATACTGTATGAAAGAAAGAAAGAAGGAAAGGAAGGACTGAAGAACAGAAGCTAGGTATTTATGGTGATAAAAGAAATGATGGAAGGAAGGAAGGAAGGAAGGGAAGGAGCAATAAAAGAAATAGACAGAAAGCAAAAAACAAAAAGGGGGAGTGTGCATTTAATCAAAGCTGCTGATTGGTCAGTTGCAGTAAAACTCAATATGACATCATCAGCTGGGAATTTAAATTATCCAACATCCAGTTTCACACTTTAAGTCTGTGAATGAGCTGTTGCTATAGAAACGGTAATGTATTAAAAGGAACGCTTCAATATAAACCTGCACTACTGTCAGAGCTGCTGTTAAAGAACATTAATCAGCACCTCCTGACCAATCACGATCCAGAATCCAGAATCCAGAATCCAACTGCGCTGTGGAGTTTTGGTATTAAGGAGAAATGTTCTACGTGACTTTTTGTCCACTATAACAGCAGATTATGTGCATGAGTTATTGACATATGGGCCAAATATCAAGTGATGTGAACTCATAACCTTGTGGTCTCCAGTTTCCACAGGTACGAGTGGAAGTACAAATCCAGTCTGAGCGCGCTCAGAACCATCACATCGCGCACTGTATCATCCACACTGTCCACGATTCGTCAGATGATTGATGACACTGACAGCACGCGGGGGCTTAATGAGCTCGTCGTGATGTCAGTGTAATAATCATTAATGAAATGATTTCATTACATTAGCCTAGTGAGTTATTAAACAGGAAGTAGGTCACTCTCACATCAGGCAGATTCTCCGACGAGCCATGTTTAGGTCATTGTTGGGTTTTTTTCCCCCTTTTTTTTAGTTTGAGGATAAACTGCGCCAGACCTACTTCCTGTACAATAAACACTATTAGCCCGTCTGAGAGCTATTAAACACCTCACATAGAGAGCATGAAAAAATACCACCACCTGCTTGTCTGATCATGCACTCTTCCTCCTCTTCCTCCTCCTCCTACAGAAGCACTTCTTTTAGATTGATCCGAACCACAAGGACACACTGAGTGCACAGAAGTCTCAGACTGAGGAAGTGTTAGGAGAAAGCCAGGACACTGAGGGTCGTATACAGAGCTGAAATCACACACATCAGTGTTCAGACCTCAGACATAACTACAGACTTCTGCACTACGTATACGTGACGTCACGTGAGAGTTACGCACACGGGGGGGAGGAGTTTGTCTAAAAAAGGTGTGTCTCAGTTACACTGGATCCTGAACTTGAATGTTTTGGCTGTAAATACATTCAGACACACTAAGGAAAGCCATTCAAGGCCAAAAGTAAACACTCCTAGATATGACACTATTCATTAATTAATTATATCCTCCCTTTAAAATGTAGGGACGATACGTCTCTCTAACACTCTTCCTGTCTCCATCTCTCTCTCTCTCTCTCTCTCTCTCTCTCTCTCTCTCTTGCTCTGAACTGTTCCCAAGCTGAAGAAGAGTGATTGTTTCGAATCCACTGATCCAGTCCAGGATGTTATCTTCTAGCTATATCTGACAGTGCTTCCAGAGAGCATGGATCACTAAAAATCAGAGAACTGATAAGGGCATGGCTCTGGAGGAAGTCAGGAGTCACTATCATCGCTACCATCAGGAGGAAGGAAGGAGCTCTTCTGTCTTTCCAAACACCACGACTGACTTTTGAATTCGCCTCTAAGAAAGAGAAGAAAGTCAGGTTAATGCACAGAACGTCTCTGGCTGGAGTAAATGAGTCAGGGTGGTGGGGGATGCTGGTGCTGGAGGTTCCAGTGTGAAGCAGATCTACAGTCGCGGGTCGTGCACATGGAAATGGGTATGAACAGAAATGTGTCACACGCCGACCCTACTGTAGGAGAAGAACGTCCATTGTGTGGCAGGGAGGACACGTTAGACCACCTGCTCTTCAGAAGATTACTTAAATCACAAATTACTTAAATCCTGCTTCAGCTGGACGGAATGTGTGTGTGTGTGTGTGTGTGTGGGTGGGTGTTCGAGCCAAAGTATACAGCTGCACACAGAAATCTGTTCTTTTCTTGAATTTTATGATAGATCAGGTCAAGCTCGCTGTCTGGCTCACAATAGAAACAAAATGCAAGCGAGTGAGACTCAGGACACTGTCTCTGTCCCTCTATCTCTCTCTCTCTCACTCTATCTGTTTATCTCTCTATCTCGATCTCTGTCATAACATGAATCGCTAATGCCATGTGACTCACTGCACTAATAATCCTGAAATATTGCTCAGGACATGCTCACGCAGTTCTCTTCTCTTCCTTTCGGAAAAAATGCATATCTTTTACAAGATTCTTCATTTGTTTTTATTCCTATATTTTGGATTTCATGCGCTCTGAGTGTAAAGGTCATTAGCTGTATCATGAGAAGGGAAAATGCAGAAAATAACACTAAAGGCAAAAGATTAAAAAAATTATAATCATGCATGTTATGCTACATTGGATTGTGTTCCTCTTTGTCCTGGACAAACATTTGATCAGAAGGGACTTGTGGGAAATATGCTTTTAAATGGATGATGTAAAAGAGTTTCTAACGTTTTAACCACTATAGTGAGTGAGGAATGAGGTCACACAGCCAAGCTCCGCCTCCCGGCTTTCACACACTATCCAATTACACACACAGTGTCAGTGTTTCTCAGAAATAGCAGGACTTAGGAGGATGTGTGTGAGTGTGCTGTGATCAAACCATCTGCCTACAGGCTTCTCTTTCTGCAACACACTCACACACACACACACACACACACGCACACACACACACACACACACACCATAAGCGCTGGAGTTTCTGGAATACTGCTAACTGGATAAAAGATAAAAAAAGATATAAAGCAGCATGAAATAGTAAGACATCTCAATGTCTTACACACTGTCTCTCTCTCTCTCACACACACACACACACACACACAGAGAGAGAGAGAGAGAGAGAGACAGAGAGATGTGACATTTTTCTCTCTTTCTATCTGCTTTTCATTTTCACTCCCCCACACACGACACATGATTTGATGATATGGTTTCCCCTCAAAAGTATCTTCTGAAATCTTCTCTGTCTCTAACACACACACACACACACACACACACACACACTGTGTATGTGACAAGTTCTGAGACAATGTCAGATGTCAGAGAGACTTCCAGAAAAGTAAAACGAGCTGAAGCTTGCTGTTTGAATATGTCAAGTAGAGCACTGACTAATGACATTGTGAATGTTAAAATTACAAAATGAACACAAAATAAAAGTGTGTGTGTGTGTGTGTGTGTGTGTGTGTGTGTGTGTGTGTGTGTGTGTGTGTGTGTGTGTGTGTGTTTACACTGTAAATGCAGAGATGGAGATGCGAACGTGTGGTGGATATTGAATATTGAGTATAAGACATTCTTGAATGCAGCACACAGGAGCATTAACAGCTATACAGTTTCTGATACAGCATACATCAGCTGAACATTCAGCGCGCTGATGATGTTGTTCCAAAAATGAATGTCCAGTCAACCAGAAGATGTCTGTACCAAGCTGAAAGCACAGACTGCTGCTTACAACTCTGGGAACCTGGTGGCTTACAAGAAGGCCAGATATGACCTCCAGAAAGCCATCAGAATAGCTAAAGGGATTACAGGGACAAGGCAGAATCACACTAACGTGGGTCAGACCTCAAGTGCATGTGGACTGCGTTCGATAACAAAATAATGATGTAGGAATGTAGGAAAGTGTCCACCTAATTAGAAGATGTGCTCAATAGATACTGAATAATACTTAAGCAGCACTAAGACTTCATGTGGACCAGAACCACACTGCACACTAGTCCTGTCTGTGGCCAGTTCCTTCAAGGCAGTAAATCCACACAAGTTACCAGGACCTGAAGGCAACTATGACCCTTGTGCTGCCAGAAGTCCATCATCGTTCCAGTTCCCAAGATTCCTGTCATTACCTGCCTGAATGACTACCACCCTGTTGCACTGACCTCCATTATCATGAAGTGTTATAAGCTGCTACTTAAAACCCACATTCCAGATCAATGCACATCCCTATCTACTACCACGGACCCTCTCTGGTTCGCATACCACTCCAACAGATCTACGGACAATGCCATTGCTCTTAAGAGGCACGCTTCTCTCACACATCTAGAGAAACAGAACACCTATGTGAGAATGCTGTTCGTGGATTACAGCTTGGCATTTAACACCAACGTTCCAGTCAAACTCATCCTGAAGCTGAAAGATCTGGGGCTTAACATCACCATGTGCAACTGGATCTTCGGACGGGCAGACCCCAAGCGGTGAGAATCAGAAACGTGGTCTCCTCCACACTAACTCTGAGCACAGGTGCCACTCAGAGATGTGCTTTCTGTACTCCTTCTTCACGCATGACTGCGTTGCCACAACGACAACCTTTCTCTTGACATCAGCAAAATGAAGGAAATGATAGCTGATGACAGGAAGTCCCAAAGTGGAGTACACACACCTATACACATCAAAAAAAGTCAGGAGCTTTGAGTTCCTTGGTGTTCATATCACTGATGACCCATCCTGGTCCCCCTACAGAAAGACGAGTATAAGTTCTGACTGTCTATTCTGTTTCCTGTGGAAGCTCAAGAAGTTTGGACTGAACCCAAAAACCCTCACCAACTTCTATGTGCTATGGCAGTTGGTCTTAATACTTTGTCTCAAAGCTGTTGTTGATAATTACAGCTTGGAGACGTCTACAATAAGAAGTAATTTGCTTTTTGCAGCTTTGTGGCTCAAGCTTGGTCTATTCCTCTGGGCAAATTATCTTCAATTCAAGGTTACGATGGTCCCTCTGATGAGCTCACAACTTCAAAATCCTCCAAAATTTTCACTGGGATTCAAGTCAGGAGATTGTCTAGACCATGCAAGGCCTTCTTGACTTATTGTGGCTGTGTGTTTGGGGTCGTTGTTGAAACGCCCACCTTGGCCCTAGATTCAGTTTCTTGGCCGATGAGATTAAATCTCCTCTAATACGTCCCAGTACATCACTCCATTCATGTTTCCTTTGATGGCGTGCAATGCCCCAGTTACCGTCTGCAGAGAATCAGCACCATATCATGATCCTCCCACCACCGTGCTTCACTGTGTGTATGCTATTCTTCGGATCATACGCACAACCTTTCTTTCTTCAAACCTGATGAGCTGAATTATTACCAAAGAGTTTTGTTTCATCTAACCAGAGTATATTGTTCCGAAAGTGTTCTGATTTGTCTAAATGCTTTTAGATGTGCATCTCTGTGCTTCTTTTTTAGCAGAGGAGTTTAGCGTCAGGTGTTCCTGAGAACTTTAGGAAGCTCCTTGACCTTCACCATGCTACTTTTGTGATGTCTTCCTGACCAAACTTTTATAATGACACCAGGTGCAATTTTCACTAGCGCAATTTTACAGCATTTATGTCTACAACTTTATTAACATATTTACATATTTTTTAATATCAAGTAAATATAAGTCAAAAGACATTATGTATGTAAATTTGAAGTGGATATATGCACTGGAAGTATGTTAAATAACAAAAACAAAAGTGTCTAAATACTTATCTCCTGGCACTGTTTTGCTAGTGTAACACATTGTCCACTATGAGTTCAGAGTTGAAGGCGGACTCCGTCGGAGTTTTATTTTGAGTCCCGCTGCTTAAGCAAGCCAGCCACAATCCCTTTCCTTTCCGTTTGGCAGTCATTCAGTACGTGGCTGTCGAGACCAATTCCAGAGCCACATATCCTGCTGCAGGCGGTGCAGCTGAACACAGCATGTGAGATTAGTTCTCTCCATTGTCAGATGCTTTCTCTTTGGTTTGTCCTTTGGGATTCCAGCATGGGGACTCCATCATGCTAACAGAACTCCACAGTGGCCTGTTAACAGCCAAATGTTCAAACCACCGGGTTTGATGTTAGACTGCTTCATGAGCCATTAGCTGGTCTTTATAGCTGAGATTTTGTTGTCCAGGTCTTCTGTTCACAACCAGGACAGGACAGGACAGGACAGGACAGGACAGGTATCTTCTATCAACCAGCATCTCTTTCTCTCTCTCTCTCTCTTGCTCAACAAACCCAACCCAGCGAAGGTGACATTTATTTGGGTTGCCCCTATAATGACACTGTAATTACACCTCGACTGCTAACTGAACTTTTGTAATCAAGCCTAAGTGGGACTTAATGTTAACAAAATGAAAGTGTTTATCTTATCTTAGATCATGAACTCAAATCCTGAAAATGCCACAGCCATCCGTGGCCAAGGCAGCAAAAGTGGTCTTGCTCTCTGGGTTACTCTCTGCCCTGTCAATCACAGTGACACTAGCCAATCACAGGAGTCTGTGAGCTCATGTATGCGGAAGAGGGTAGATAGCGATGTCCTCTGAGTGTGTTATGCTGTGACGCAGCATGAGCAGGTTTAAATGTTGTGGTTGGCTGGCTTCACGTCTTTTCAAAACATTTTGGAGAGTTTTTTCAAAACACTGTTCCTCTAAACGGAGATGTTTTCGAAAATGATGTTCATATGGACAGATATTTTTGAAAATGTTGTTTTTGTGGACAGAGGTACTTTCAAAAAACACAAAAAGTTCCTAGTATTTCCACTGGAATGTTTTAATGCAATGTGGCACCACTTTCTTCCTGTCTCTTTCACTCATTTACACACACACACACTTGTCATGTCGCCCAGTGGCATTTTC